>KE525331.1:1789934-1963912 GCA_000441895.2 Anopheles sinensis
AACCAGTCACCGAAGTCGGCTTAGCTCATTTGGAAAACAAGATGGTTCACAACGCAGCAGTTATGGGTTCGAATCCTGGTAATGCAGTCCATGTAAGTAAAAATATACATATAACCTACAATATAGAAATTAAGAAACACTTCTGAGGAATAGGCGATGCAAAAAGGGGTGGGCAGCGGGAGGCTGTCATTTCGTTTTTTTTTCATTTTCCATGCAGTGCTGCCAGCGACAAAAAATTTGACAGAAGACAGCTGGCAGTTCGAGTAAGCGCTGCTGCTCGAGTGAGTTGTGAGCATTAATTCGAATTCGACTTAGAGATCACAGACTCCTCGATTAGCAGGATTTTTTCTTGTTGGGGTACTAAATATATGCCAATCGTTTGTAAACATTTGCCACCTAGGCAGTAGTTTACTGCCACTGCCTAGAAAACTAGATGGGGTCGAAAACGGTGTATACTACTGTGTCCGAAAAATAAGGTGACTTTGTGTTTTTTTCTTAAATGGTTTGTTTATTAGGCCAAATGAAGGTCATCACCTTTGAAGTAATCCCCTTCCGATGCAATGCACCTCTTCCACCTCTTCTCCCATTCCTAGAAGCAGGTGGAAAACGCGGATGCTGTGATGTCCTTTAGTTCCGCCGTCGCTGCGGCTTCTATCTCCTCGATAGTGTCAAAACGGGGTCCCCGAAGCGGCCGTTTTAGCTTGTTGAACAGCTAGAAGTCGGCTGGTGCCAAATCTGGCGAATACGGCGGTTGTGGAACAATATGGGTGCCAGTTGTTACGAAAAACTCTCTCAAAATGATGGCCGTATGGGAGGGCGCATTATCTTGGTGCAAAAACCAACCCCAAAACATCTTTCAAGATGGTGTTGACCGAGGCTTTGGAAATCCCAACACTTTCCGAAAGGTCTCGTATCGTCAACCGACGATTGTTGACCACCAAATCCTTGATTTGGACGACGTGGGTGGGCGTCGTCGGTCGAGGTGGATGGTCTCCCCGGACGGTCGTCGTCTTCGACCTTCTTACGGCCATTCTTGAAATCCCTGTACCATTTGTACACATTCTTCTTCGACATAGATTCTTCCCCGAAGGCTTTTTGTAATATCCGTAATGTTTCCGCAGCGTTTATTTCATTGCGCAAACAAAATTCGATACATGCGCCCTGCTACACAAACTTGGACATGTTCAATATGGACAAAAACACTTGGCGCAGCTCCGAAAACAAATTGTCACTCCTAGCCGGGTTGATGTTGTGACTTGAAACGTGTTATTCCCTTGAATTCTCTACTTCTTCTGCATCTTCCGACGAATCTAATTCTTCCATTAGCTCTGCATATGCCCATAATTTTAAGTTATCATCGCTCGTAGTAGTTATGCTAGGGCCTTCTCCGTGTCCTACTTTACGAACTTTGTATCGTCCACTCCGATATGTTGTTACCACTTCATACGGCCCCAAATATTCACTGGCCAACTTTCGACCTGCTACGAATTAAGTTCGACGTATTGCGGACCACTGGGGGTCCGCGACACCCGAGCGGTAGCGCCGGTTAGAAACTCGGCCCATGACCTCGACGGCGTGGGTTCGAATCCCATCCAAGACCGGACCCTCCCCTGTACGAGAGGAGTGACTCTCCACGTACATAAGGGAAAAAGTCTTTTAAGCCCTTAATATGCAGGCATGACCCAGTTGGTCGTTACGCCAAGAAGAAGTATTGCAACTAAGTCTCCTACCACGTATCCTCGCACGAGATTACGTTTTTTATCAAACTGTGCCTTATATCTCGCTTGCGCCTGTTCAATGGCCTTTCTTACCTCCTGTCTCATCTGGTGCCTATCTTTGTCGTAATCTTCGTACATTTCTTGTTCCTATAATCGCTTTAACTGATCTTCGCTAGTATTTTTCATGCGCATGACAAACATATAAGCCATGTCACACGAAGCGCGAACTCAAAAACTTTGCGGCGCAAAGTGGGGGCAACGCGCGAAGAATATGTCAAAAACTTTTCAGCTCACGGAGCTGCAAACTGCATGCGCGAACTTTTTGACAACAGAGAAGCCGGACGAAGAAGCAGAAACGAGCCGAACTTTGCGCTTGCCACGCAGTGGTACCCAAAACATTGTTACACGAAGCGCGAAGATTTTGACGTAAACTTATACAATTTTTGAGTTTGCGCTTGAAGTTTGCGCTTCATGTAACGGGCCCTTATAACTTCGATAGAGGTTTTGTTTATTGTCGAATTATGATGTGCGTTTATTGCCCGTTGTACCCTGTCTACTTCCCTAAACCACTTTGTAGGTTCCTCAGCAGAAAGCTTGCACAAAACTACCATCGCTGTCCTGTTTTTTCTTTCCACTAGACCGTTGCCCCGTGGTACGCCAGTCGTAGATACAACATGCTCAATACTGCGGCTACTCAAATTCTCGGAAAACGCATGTCATGTAAAAGCTGAGCCTCTGTCAGTAATGATTCTGGAAGGGTTCCCGAACACAGCTGACCAATAATCCAGTTTCCGTAGTACCTCCTCTGTGTTCGTTGTCTTCGTAGGGTATAACCAGACGAACTTCGAAAAACCGTCCACCACGGTCAAGATGTATCGATATTGCTTTGAAGTAGCATCCATAGGACCCACGTGATCCATGTGCAAAGTATGCAAAGCCACTTCTCCCTTATCGATGCAATGTAGCAATCCTTCTTGTCGTCCCAACTTCTTTTTAAACATTATGCACTTCACACAGTTGTTAATAACTTGCACCACCTTCTGTTCCAAATGCGCATTACCGCAAAATGACCTTCGTTACTTCTTCTTCTTCTTGACTGGTCCGCTCACGGTTGAGCACGTCGTGCTGACATGGCCTGGTCACCAATCATTCTCCAGGATACTCGGTCCATGGCTGCAGATCTCCATCCCCGGTCGCATCCGATGTCTCGCAGGTTCTGCTCCACATGGTCCATCCACCGAACTTGCTGAGCTCCTCGTCTTCTCGTGCCGGGCGGGTCGCTGGTGAACACCTTAAGAATTCTTGGTGGGGCATGGTTCCGGCCACCGTCAGGATATCCGGCTCACCGTACAGCTCAGCTAGCTCGTGGTTCATCCTTCTCCGCCATACGCCGCCAAAAATAGACCGGAGTATGCGCCGCTCGAAGCCCATAGTAGGCACGATTCCCCTGAACAATGCGCCTCCGGATTTCGCAGCGTACGTTGTTGTCCGAAGATACGACAGTGCCGAGGTAGCAAAACTCCTCCACTGCCTCGAGTTCGTCGCCGTCCACTGATACACTGCTCCCCAGTCTGACTCTGTCACTGTCCGAGCCCCCGACGAGCAGGTCTTCGTTTTCGTCGCATTGATCACTAGTCCAATCCTTGCGGTCTCGAGTTTCAGTCGGTCATAGGCCTCGCACCACCCGTTCCACCCGATGATGTCGATTTTGCCCAATGCAAAGCCGAGGAATTGAAGAAGTCACCCTTTTAGTACACTGGGTGGATGACACCTAGCATCCAGTCCTCCGGTATCCTTCGTCCTCCGCAATTTTCACAATTAGCTGGTGCATCTTGAATAATTCTGCCACCGGCCCATCGCTACCAGCTGCTTTGTTCTGCATCAGCTGTTTGATGGCACTGGCGACTTCATCCAAAGATGGTGGGAGCACATCGTCATCTACCTCCTGGCTAATGTGCTGTTCGATTCAGCCTGCGCCGTCGATGGAATCCCCTAATTCCGCTCCGTTCAGGTGCCCATCGAAGTAGCACTTCCACCTTTCGATCACCTCTCGCTCGTCCGTCAGAATGTTGCCCTCCACGTCACGACACATAGCGACGTTCGGCGTGTAGCCGCCGCGTGTCTTCATCAACATCCTGTAGAACTGGCGAGTTTCCCCCGACTGAGTTAGCTGCTGAATCAGTTGTTCATCCGACTCCTCGAAGCGACGCTTCTTGCTCTCGAAGAGCCGGTTTTGCTAGGTCCTCAGTCGTTTGTAGTGTTCCACGTTCTGACGGGTTTCGCACTGCAGCATTCGGGCGCGCGCTGCGTTCTTCTCGGATAGTGCCCACCTGCACTCGTCATCGAACCACTCCTTGCTCTGGTTACGTGGCTTGTGGCCTAGTGTCTGCTCGGCTGTGCTGCTGATGACTCGCTCCATCATACGCCAGTGGTCATCGAGGGTCATAGTAGCGGTCGCGTTGTTGTCCGGTAGCGCTTTCCCAAGCGCTGACGCGTAGCCCTCGGCAACAGCAGGTGTCCGCAGCCGATCCGTGTTTAGGCGTGGAGTAGGCCGGTGACGCAGGGTGTTCACAGCGCAGAGCTTCTGCCGTAGCTGTACCATAACCAGGAAGTGGTCCGAGTCGACGTTTGCGCCCCTGTACGTTCGTACGACGATGATGTCCGAGAAGTGCCTTCCGTCTATTAGAACGTGGTCTAGGTAAGAGGATATGACGTATTTTGCGTTGAAGAAGAAAAACAAGAAGAAGAAGAAGAAGAATACTCAGTTGCGAAAACTATACAGAGGGTGAGTGGTCTTCCCAAATGTACGATTAGATTAGATACCATCATGACGTTGGCCGTGGACTCAACGGGGTGGAGCACATCGCGACATGATAAGGGATAAGCTTCAATTCTTGGAACAGAGAAAGATCGTTTTCACCAGCAAAGAAAAGCACGAGAGAGAGCATGTTCACGATATCCGTCCCATTGGAGCTGATAAGGAGAATCATTCATTTTTACCCCTCATAAGCGGAATACAGACTGGCCCCGCCATTACTCGGCCTCGCCTAACGTCGTTTGACAAATCGTTCGAAGCTAGTTTATAGTAGCGGTCCGTGTTCTTTACTCATACGATTCAATGCAATTTGTATGACAGAAGATTCGAACATGGACTTATAAACCGAAGCCTTGAGTAGGTGTTATAAACATAGGAAAACTGTCACAGTCCCATTAGGTGCCGTAAAACGGGGCCAGCCTGTATACGCATCGCTCCACTTGATTTCAACAATGGTCTGGTATTGTCACAATTAAAAACATTAATTGGACAAATAATTAAAGAGCGAAGTCAATTCGCTTTAGATGATCCATAACGGGTAAGTCAAACATTTGAAAAGGACATCTTCGATATTCTTCCTGTCGCGACTTGCCCTCCTCGCAGACACCAGATCACTTCGTAGTTTTGCGTGCAGCACATGCTGGCCACTATGCGCCTTCACGCCGAATAACTTCTATATGGGTTCATGTTGGAGCTGTTGATTGTACTGATAATAAGTCATCTTCGGGTCATCTGTGGATTTCTAACGTTTGGTATCAGTGCGGCCATCAGATGACCGTCGATACATCTTGTTGCAGATCTGCTCAAGATGCAGAAATTGTGACCTCTTACTGGTTATGCACGACTCGATATGGATTTGATTACTTGCTCTCCGGTGCATGAGTCTTAACAATCATTTAACTATTGTTGACATTCTTCTTCTTCTTTGTTGGCCCGCTCACGGTTGAGCACGTCGTGCTGACATGGCCAATCGTCACCAATCGCTTTCCAGGTTACTCGGTCCATGGCTGCAGCTCTCCATCCCCGGTCGCATCCGATGTCTCGCAGGTTCTGCTCCACTTGGTCCATCCACCGAACTCGCTGAGCTCCTCGTCGTCTCGTGCCGGGCGGGTCGCTGGTGAGTACCTTCTTGGTGGGGCATGAGTCCGGCATCCTCATGACATGCCCCAACCAACGAATCCTGCCGGCCTTCGCCACCGTCAGGATGTCCGGCTCACCGTACAGCTCAGCTAGCTCGTGGTTCATCCTTCTCCGCCACACGCCCTGCTCGCACACGCCGCCAAAAATAGACCGGAGTACGCGCCGCTCGAAGACTGCGAGCGCGTTGGCGTCCTCCGTGAGCAGAGTCCAAGATTCATGCCCATAGAGGACGACCGGTCTTATCAGCGTGCGGTATACTGCACACTTCGTGCGAGGGAGAAGCCATCTGGACCCAAGGAGTTTGTGGAGCCCATAGTAGGCACGATTCCCCTGAACAATGCACCTCCGGATCTCGCAGCGTACGTTGTTGTCCGAAGTTACGACAGTGCCGAGGTAGCAAAACTCCTCCACTACCTTGAGTTCATCGCCGTCCACTGATACACTGCTCCCCAGCCTGACTCTGTCACTGTCAGAGCCACCGATGAGCAGGTACTTTGTTTTCGTCGCATTGATCATCAATCCAATCCTTGCGGCCTCGGGTTTCAATCGGGTGTACGCCTCGCACACTGTCCTAATCCGTCCAGAGCGATGTTAAATAGAAGGCAAGAAAGCCCATCACCTTGCCTCAGACCCCGGTGAGGTGAAATCCTCACCTTACACAGCACCCCCTCCATTGTGGCCTCCAACAGCCGTACCAGTTTCTCAGGGAAGCTGTACTGCCGCATGGTCCTCTATAGCTCCTTCCTGTCTAAGGTGTCGTAGGCCGCCTTGAAGTCGATGAAGAGGTGGTGCGTCGGCATCTAGTGCTCTCGGCACTTCTGAAGGATCTGCCGTAGAGTTAAGAGATCGGTCGGTGGTGGATTTCCCTCCAACAAATCCAGCTTGGTAGCTTCCGACGAAATCTGCACCAAGGAGCACGAGTCTGCAGAAGGATTGGGATAGGATTTTGTGGGCACCATTGAGGACTGTGATGGTTCGAAAGTTGGCACAGTCCATCCTGTCACCCTTTTTGTATATTGGCTAATGTGCTGCTTTATTCTGCCTGCGCCGTCGCTGGACTCCCCTAATTCCGCTCCGTTCAGGTGCCCGTCGAAGTACACTTCCACCTTTCGATCACCTCGTGCTCTTCGACAAAAACGCAATACAGCCTCTAAAATGTTCTGTTTTAAAGATTTATTTCCCTTTAAATATAATAACCGCTCATTCAAAACAACCTCGCAACGTTTGATTGGTGAGCACGCGACCTATTTTCGACGCGACAATGTTGCTACAGAAAACGACAAATTTGAACTAAATAAACTTAAAGTGCTCCCTAATAATAGCAAACAACAGCCTTGCGCGTGCAATCACTGCCTAATGCCGCGTGCAATCACTGAAAACGGTGTATCAAAAATCAATATCTGGATAACATTTAAAATTTTAAACAAATTATACTGCCTTTGGAAAACACTTTCAAAGAACATACGTCAAGTAAAAACAGTCATTTTAAATATTTGTACTCGATGCTGTTCTAAACTGCTCGCGTTGATGCGATGTTCTAAACGGGCCAAGGTTGCTATAACAATTTCGAAAGCGAGAGAGAGCGAGGGAAAGAGACGAAACTATATTCGCTGCAAAACAAAACAAATTAGCGGGAATTCGTTAGCCTTGGAAAGGACCGCTAGTTTATTGTTGAACGTACGTCGTTTCGGAAGGTAAAAGGCAGAAAGCACACGATGGCCGAAGAAATTAAGCTTGCAGTTCCTGAGCAAAATAATAATACATGCAAAAGCCAAAAGGAGGGGCCGTTAGATCCCTTGACGTCAGAAGCGGAAACGATTGAGTCCTGCGAAGCGACCGGCAAGGAAAGTGAAACTAATCCTGGCCCGTCGAAATCCGAGGCATTGTTGCGCGAAGAAATTGAAACACTTCGCCGGCAGGTGGAAGGCTGGAAGGAATTGTATCAATCCACACAGGCATTGATAAAGGATAAGGATGCCGAAATCGCGCAGCTTATGCTACCAGGTCCCGGTACGGCTAAAGCTATTACTACTGGAGATCGAAATGTTCCGTCAACTGCACCAACCGCGGTGAAGCCTACGACGGAGCAGAAAACACTGGCCACCAAAGAGAATGGTAAAAAACTAAAACCGCAGAATAAAAAGCGTAAAAACCAGCAACAACCCAACGATGTACGCATCCAGCATCTCATGAAGAGATTGCGCGATCGCGTAAACATCCCGAAGGACGAATTTACAGAGGTGCACGATTTCGCCATGATTGTCGATGATATTTGGATGGCTGCGCAAGACGAGAACTTCATTGTCCAACCATCGTACGATGAAAAGCTGATGCCAGAGCTGATAAAACTTTTGCCCCGGTTTGCACGCGAAAAGTTTGACAAGCTCGACAATGATCTACCCAAAAAATCGCTCGAAGATTTCTCAATCTGGATTAACGACGTCGTTGACGTAGCTCTGGATATTGATGGAGCATCGGACGAGTGGGAGACGGATGACGATTATTACGACGAACTATATTATTAACGGTCAACACCGTCTATAGATTGTTTCGGAAGAAGGCGGAAAAAGGAATTTAGTTGCGCAGCAAATACAACGCGTCGATTGGCCACCGGAGAATGCTCTCGGTCAATGGAAATAACTCGCTTTTAAGCGGAAACCAGCCAACGAGTCGACCTGAATTACAAAACATTTGCTGTTTCTATGTTATAAATCGTTACTCAATTGAATAAAGTGCTCCATGAATTAAGTTATCCCAAATTTCTTTCGTCTTTTGGCTTAATGGAATGATCCGAATTTCTTCACATCACCCACAATAAAACAACCGGAAATATTTTTTTTCAATGGAAAACTGCTAACCGGCTCGTTTTGTATTTTTTTGTTTCATTCTTTATTATTACTATGTTCATGTTCATGCATTTGCTTCGTCCTAGGTTTCATTAGTTACTTCCGTTCAGTTTCGCTATGCTTGTACTGCCGCCCAAAACCTTTTTGCGGTTTATTATCCCCCATGGTTCGGTCAGTTGAGTATGTGTTGTGTGGTTGTGTTTCTACATGCTGCCGGTTTGATAGGATTGTTGATTCGTTTTGTTCGGCTTGTTTCACTTTCATGAATTTACCTCACTTTAGTTTATTATCCGCACCCTTTTTCTGTAGTAGGTTTTGTTTAAACAAGTTTTCCTGTTGTTTCCTAATGTTTTACGGATGGCGTTTTGTAGTTGTCATGTTGAAGTATTGTTACTATTTTCTCATTTTCTGTTACCACTAGTTGCAGCATTCCTTCCTCTGTTGTATATTTGATGTTGCCTTTTGTTTTTTTTTTTTAGATTTCTTATGCATTTCTTCATTTGCTCTAAATGTTCTCAGCTCGTTAGCCCTTTTAAAACTATTCTCTAAAAGTTGCATTACGTGTTTCGCGTTTTGTTAATTTGTGTTATCGTCTACATTTCCATGTTTGTTTCATGTTCTCTTTTCCCCTCCCTTCGAATCCGATTCAAACAAAGGTGACTTTATATACTCAAAACTCTCAATAATGGCCAAAACACACCTTCTTTTCGCTTCTCTGATAACTTCTTTCGATTTTGTCGGTTTTGTTTTTGTTTTTGGTTCCTCAATTTTGCTTCGCCGCTTAGATGCTACTTTTCTTCGCCCTTTTTCTGCAATATCGGTTTGCCTTTTTTTTATTTTTACGCACTACTTACCTAAAGTGAACTGGCTTTTTTTTTGTTTAATTTTCCCATCTCTCCACATTACTAATATTTGTTAGTTTCTTTTTTTGCCCCCGCTGTTTTGTTACCTTTGCTTACGATTATTTTTAACGTGGACCTTTGCCGTTTCGCATGCATTCGACGACCGAGGCCTCTTGCCCTTGTTTACACTCTTCGGTGTCCTCATCTGGATCTTCATTTTCGAGTATAAAGAGAAGGAGAACGCGAGCGCGCGAGATAAGCGGATTCGAGAAAGCGAAATATTTAAATAATAACGAAGATTGAAGAGTAGTAGTTCTTTTTTTTTGTGTTTAGTTGTTGCATGTGTTCTTTAGAGATTAGTTTCGTTTGGACTTTAGGTTAAATAAGAACTAGTTTGGATGTATGGAGGATGTATAATTGTGTGTTCGTGTGAATTTATTTGTTGCGTTGATGGTAATAAGTCAATGTCTACCCATGTGTTTTTTTATCTTGTTTGCATTCCTTTACGTTTCGTTTAATAGTTTGTGTTAACAATGTTTAACTCCTTTCCTTAACCGCCTTACGCTTGTTGGGTCCCCTTCCATGATTACAGTTTGAACAACGTTCGTTGTTCTAAGTTAATTTCCTATAAGCAAAAATCGAAATACATATTGCAAAAAAAGCAAACATTTAAAACGTAGAAGCTTATATTGTGTACAAACTGCAAAAAAAACGCGAAGGCTGGAATCTCCAAAAAATCAACAAAGCCAAAGTAAAACAAATGAATTATTAAATGATGTATTTTGTATGTGGAATAAATTCATGCCTTAACTCGCTTAAGGTCCTTAATAAATCAAATTACTTGGCATCTAAATAATGGCAATTTTTCCTTACGCATGTGTTTGTGTGTGTGTGTGAGTGTGTCAGGAAGATGTTGATAATGGCAATGTCTTATGTACGAGCGAGCGTAGAGACGAGTTAATGTTGTAGAAATGTGCATCGCTTATGCTACACGTTTTATTAAATGCAAGATTATCTATAAATGTTTGGACTACTATTGAAATGAGTTCGTTTGTATGTGTGCCACCACTGGAAAGTCCTCAAAAAGCGTTTCCACCCCCCTTTTCCCTCTAATCTCTTCATTCCCTGTGTAGGTTCGTGTATCTGTTTATGGGCTTAAGTTCAATGATGCTACGATAGGATGGTAAATAGAGTTGGCTTTTATACTTATGTTTGCAGTTTTAATTAATGGTAAACGTTGAAGGTTGGTAACGCCATGCAGTATATGAGCATCCCGTTCGCGTTGCCCTTTGCTAATTTGTTTTTTCTTAACCGTTCGCCTATAGAGTTTTACTTTTGATTTGACCTCTTGCTGCTCTTTTTGACTGATAAGCGAAATAACCGATTCGATTGCATTCCTTCCACTTGTTTGCTTCTTTTCCGCTATTTTTCGTCTAGAAGAATATCCTTTCTAGTTTAACACATGTTTTTTCTTGTGTGTTTGTGTAACGTTATTGCTACTGATCTACTGATTTTCAGCGCAGATAATTTTGTCGTTCTAGCTGTACTAGATAATATGGATTTTCTTTTTGACTTTACTTAGCTGTTTCCATTTTTGTTTTACTGTTTTAGTCTCTTTTTGAATCTGCTTCCCTTGTTTTTTCCTTCTATCGCCCAAACCGTACCCTTCTACGTTGACTATAATATTTGATGTTATCAATAATCGTAATAATTAATAATGATGTAAAATAAGTCTTCTCATGTTTTCTATTTTTTCTCCTATTTTCTGGCTGTGGCTTGCCCAAGTTCCTTTTCCTTTCCCCCACAAGGCTTTTCGCATCGTTTCGCATGATGCCGTCATCGTTCAAAATCGTAGTTTTGAGAATATCTGCGTTCTACTGGTTTCATTCCTCGGTTGATTTGAAGATTTTTCGCTCGTCCGCGGTTTTTCCTTGTTTTGCTGTTTCACTTAGACTTGTTTTTCTTGTTTTTTTTTTCGCTACGGTTTAATAGTTAGGGAATAGGTTGATTATGCTTGAATTATTGAACGCAATGCAAACCCCGCTACACATCGTTATTATTGCTGTCTGCTCCTGACGATATATCCTGGTTCGGTTGTTTAACGCGCGCGCGTGTGTTATGTATGTGTGTGTGTTTTTAGATTGTTTGTAATTTCTTTTGTTGTATCTTATTGTAAATACACCCGGGGAAACACATCTCCCAGCGCCTGGATGCATGTATGTTACCGAAAATCACGTTTCTTCCGGAAGTTGTTCCAAAAATTGAACGTTTACCATTAGTATATATATATATTTCCTACCGTCCTTACAATAACAAGCGTGTGTGAGTGGTTGTGTGTGTGTGTGTGTGTATGCTTCTTCCAGGCGTTCACTCCTGCATCTTTCCTCCTATTGCTCGCTTTTACTGTCTTGTTTTGTTTTTTTTATCGTCGTTTAATAGCTACTTTTTGTTAAGGCAATAAATTAATTAATTTAATACTATGTAATGCATGATTTGTGGTTTGTATGCGCGTGTTTTTTTGTTTGTTTGTTTCGTCCCCCACCGTTAACCCTACCCATCGTCCATCCGTCCCTTGCCTGACCTCTACAGCATGGTTTGCCACTAGTTTTGAATTTCTATTTGGTATGCAGTTTGTTGTGTGGGTTTTTGTGTGTTGGAGTTGGCATCCTTCTGCAGCGAAGCACAATTAAATTCACATTTTTCCTCCGAAACAAAACGCGTCCTCTTATACCGATGTATTGTTGAATTTTTTCGTTAGGAAGCAACTGTTAGCGATCTTTTTTGCTGAAGGTTTTGTTCAAGACAACTGACTTTTACTTTCGCTACTCTTCCTGTTTCTATTCACGCACTTCTTGTACGTTCGCATTACTAATGAAGAGCTGCGTGAGGGTAAGTGTATGTGTAGTGTTTTACGTCTTCAGTTAGCCACTCTGGGGCCGCATACAATGTTTGTTTATTCTTTTGTTTTTCATTTGTTTCAGTTTGTTATCACAGTTGATATATATATATATTTTTTTGCCGTCTTCCTACGTCGCATCCACATTTGTGTTTGTTAGTTTGGTTTCATTGTGTCATATGTTTTTTTGATTTGTTCGATTTTCATTCCTTTTATTTTTGCTTTACTTTGGGACCCTCGTGTTTCTGCAATTATTCTTTATTATTTGTGTGTTCTTCCAATAATCTTCACCACATTGTTTTTCTTCTTTCCTTGAACTGATCTGAAGAACTCGCGTTTGTTATATGCGTTTTGTTCTTTTTTCTTACTTTCGCCCACCACCACTTTCCCCTGTTTCGATTCTACCTGTTGACTATTGAGTAGGTGTATATATATATATATTTATGTATGTATGTATATATATAGATATATATGCGTTTTGCTTTACAATCTTGGTTTGTTCTTGAATTTCTTTTGCTTCTCTGTCAACATCTAACTCGTGAACCAAACGGCAACGGAAACGAACTGGAACGGACAAACGACACCGATTTGTATATGATGATGGGCAAACGGAGAAGAACACACAAAACGCAAAAAAGAAGCTTATACATACATACACGCACACATATACGATTTGTGGTGCCCCGTTTTAGATGTTTCTCTTTTACTTCTTTTATGTTCACGTATCTGTACAAGGAGAGGAACTTTTTGGGGAATTCCTTCCAGGGCGGATTTCGATTGGGATCAATCCGGGGTTTGGAAGCATTAAATGAATCACTTTTTCGGCAAGTAAAGAAAAAGAACATACAAGTTATTCAAACGAGTGCATTTTAAACTGGTTTCCCTTTCCGTTGTACCCGTTTAAAGGTTGATAGAGTTAATGGCTAATGTATTAAACGAACCGGTGGCACTGATAAGTGGCCAGTTAATAATGGTTATGTTTCATTTCCTCCACCCGAAACGATATCTCTCCTTGGGGTGGTGTTCAAACTTTTCGCCTTGAAAAAGGAAATACTCGATGTTGGTATATTTGAATGGTATACACACACTTCGGAGCAATAGTCCCATGGTTCGGGAGATTTTTGCTAAGAAAAACGCTGCTCGGTTTCGTTTGGCATTTAAAGGATAAGCGTCAACCAATGTCTAATGGCACGTTTCGCTATCATGAGATGGTGTCTCAACTTAACAATATGCTCGTCGCTGTGCCTTTTCTATCGCAAAACCCACCAGTTCCTTGCTTCCTTACACTCTGATATGTAGGATTGGAAAACAGCAACTTCTTGTTTACGATCGATTCTTATTCCCAAATGGGGGAAGGGGTTTTGGGGTAAATGATGGCACCAAGAAAAGCCAATGCAGGAACATAAGGAATTTTTCGAAGCCTTCACTTTGAACAAAGTGACGTTCAGGCTACACGCTAATACATATCATTGCCTGTAAAACAGTAGATTTAAGTGCTTCCTCGAGAACTCATAACTAACAGTATATAGTAAAACAAACAGTAACAACTGCCGTTCTTTTTCCCGTTCAGCATGATATAGCTCCTTGGTTCGAGAAGCCTTAGGAAGGATTCTAACTGATGCTGCTGGCTTCTGTTTTATCCCCCAAAAAGGGTTTAGAAAGATTATCCCTTGTGCATCATTTTGTTTCCTACTGTTGTTGTTGCCTTACTCGCACTTTGATTATTACTTGTGGCATGTTTTCGTTTATGTAGAGGCTTTGACGCTATACGCAATAAAGAATTACACGCGATTGTTCTCAACCCGGTTGTTCAAAGCAATGCGGGGTGGAAATGGCAAAAGGTTTGGTTTGCTGGAATATATGTATAGATACTGTTCGGCCTTTTCATCCGTTTGAGATTCCTTGGTTTTTGGTTTTTTTTGCATCTATATGGCTTAAACATCCCGTGGGCTCCAGCTCTCTTACCGGGGACCACGATTTGTGTGTAAGAGATTGTTATGGGCTGACGAGATAACACATCAGAGTTAATGGCACCATGCTTTTTCCATCGTTTTCCCTCCGCACCATACCGTATGCTAGGTTTGCAAGGATGCATTTTTAAATAATCGTTAGTGAAAGCGGTCGTATGTAGAGAGTGTGAATGTCAAACGATGGCTGAGTAGGATGAGAGATGAGTTTCTGTGGTTGAGCGAGTGCATCTCGACACCATTCCGTTCTTTAATGACTAACCCTTTCCCGTGCGGCGGCGCGCCGTTTAACCTACAACTACAGTGTAATTTGTTTGTTTGTTAGTTTAGCCTCTATATGTTTTCGCACTACTTGTCCCGTATTTTCCGCGGAGGAAAATCCGGGGAACCTAACGGGCTCGACTGTACACACGCTCCCTCTGCTACTGGAAAGCTCTAAACGCTACACGGGGGCCGTTTTATCGTATGAGATTCCGATTGTACTTTCGATCGGTGGACTTGGAGCGGCTGCGGGTGCGTGGTTTCGTCCTCGGTACCCACCGGCCCTCGTTGCTCCCGTTGCCGCAATCGCACTCACTGTCGTCCGAGCTGTGCTCGACACTGTTCTGGCCGTGCTGATGCTGCTGCCCCTGTTGTTGTTGCTGCTGGTGCGGATGGTTCATTGGATGGTGATGGCCTCCGCCGTAGCCACCGCCTCGACCAACACCGTTGTTGTGCTGCCGCCGGGCCGTCATCATGGGACTCTCGCTGGACAGATACTTGGCGCCGTTGAACGGGACGGACTCGGGGCAGGGTGCGGGGGGGCTCGCCGGCTCGAAGCCCATATCGTCCGAGAACTCCTGGTTCACGTTGCGGTAGAACTCTTCGGTCGGTTCGCCCGCCTGGCTGAAGAACTCGATGTTACCACCGATCAGCATCGGATCGTTGATGCCACTACCGCCGCCTGCACTGCCGCCCCCGCTCGACGGAGGCCCCGTCCGGTAGCACTGCTCGTACAGCACCGACCCGCTCTCGTAGTCGTTCTCCGGCCCGCTCACGTTGTTGTACATATCCTGGTGGTTCAGCTGCTGCTGATGGTGGTGGCTGTTCGGATGGTGCTGGTGGTGATGGTGCTGGTTCGGATGCTGTCGGATCCAGTTCTGCGGGAAGCTCGGGATCGGTGGGGGAAGCGTATCCCACCGCGGTTGACCCCCACCGTTCGGCTGGTTCGGTCCACCACCGCCATTCTTGCGCATCATCTGCGGCGAAAGGGCGGCCGGGTTGGTCCGGATGGTCATATTGTTCGGCGGCCGGTACGTGCCATACGGATGATCCGGTGGAGGTGGCAATACATCCGAGATGTTGATCGGTTCTCGCATCGGCGCATTGTACTCGTTGCTCGACGCCGGACTGTTCCCATTCGAACACTTCAGACAGGACTCTTCGGAAAGGGTCGGTCCCATGCCACCACCACCACCGGGGCCACCACCTCCTCCTAGTCCCCCGAGTGTCATCATACCACCACGCTGGAGCGTCACGGTGGCGTACGGTTCCGGGGGAATGTTTCCACCGCCGCCGAGATTGTTCATCAGCTTTCCCATCTGTTGCGACGATGGCATCGTGTTGTTGGTCAGCTCGGCGTACTCGGAGGTGCTCGGGGGGTCGAGCGAGTGGGACGGGTGAGCCTTCACGAGCGTGTTGCCGTGCAGCCAGAGCGTGTGCTGCTTGTCCGGAATGATCGTCGTCACGGAGGGACCCGGGTAAGACGCCTTGACGCTCTGCTTCTTGCGCACCGTCCAGAAGATGGCAAAGATCGCGGCACTGATGATGCCAACGCAGACCACCACCAGGGCGGTACCGGACATCCACGAGGCAGTCCAGTAGCTCGGTGTTGGATCGGATCTATTTAAAAAAAAAAATGTCCATCAAAATTATCCAAAAAAAGAAGGAACCTCTTTCTACCGAACACACAACTTACCGCACGATGTTCTGCGGATCCATATGAAGCGGTGTCGGAGAACTATAAGGACCTGCAAGAAGAAGAAGAGGAAGGTAATATAGTTCCCATTTGATAGAACCGTCAGTTGAAGTTTTTACTTACCAATTCCACCAGCAGTGAGACTCGCGACTCGGGCAATATACATAGCACCCGGCGTTAGGCTGTTGATGACGACCGATTGCGTTGACGAATTGAGCGACATCTGTCCGAGGACTTTGTTGGTAGCGTTCGATTTTATTTGTATCTAAGGGAAACAGAAAAGATGGATAAAAAACATGCGAGGATTGACTAAATGTAATAAATCATTTAAGACTTTTTATGTATTGCATATGTACTGTTGCTTTAAATGCATGTTCTTCGTCTTCTTTTGTTCTGCGAGTTGGGATATATCCTCCAACGTTAATTCGAACCATGGGTTCCCTTGTACGTAATCAGAGGCGTACCGACTCTGTACGAGACTCCTAAGGAGGGGCCTCGCCCTGTGGGACTGACTATGAAAGCCATATGTCCATAAATGCATGCTCTATAAAAACCAATGCTCGTCCAAAGTTAGGTTTTTTACTTGTGCTAGGATTACCACTAGAATCAACACAGAGGTCATTTAGACCACTACGCAACATTCAATTTTAACATATCGAAAAAAGGCTGAATATTTAAAAAATGCTTTTCTTAAAATGCAAAGCTACAGTGAAGAAAAAAAGTTCATATTTTTTTGTTCAACCAGTTCCGAGAGTCAACTTGACCAGGTCCGTATGCCTTTGAGCGGTTATTTTGACCGCTCTTTTTTAACGTGCTATAACTTCATCATTCTAGAAGTTTTTTTCAAGTTCGTAAACGGCAACCTTTTAATATATTTGTTGACTATCTTTTGGCGTTTTCGGTTTTTTGATGCATCTCTCCATAACTCTGACAGATCGTAGTGTTGGAAAAATGACAGTATCAGAAATCGTTTCATAAGTTTCCCATCATTTACATTTTCCAAAGAAAACATATAAGCCTCGAAAAAAATATGCGCTAGAAAGCATACTTTCCTTCAAAATTGTTTAAGAAAAGCAAAAAAGAGACAGAACAGCTCTCTAAGTTATAAATTATGATGGAGACGTATTACATGTGTGTTAAACCTTTTCTCAACAAGAGATGAGTGATTCGCAACTGTGTCGCTTCAAAAACTTCGATTTCTTCCAAAAGCACATTAAAATCGGAAATTTGCTTGATGCGAAAAATATAATCATTACGCGGTTGGTTTGTAAAATGTAATGAAAATGAAATGAAAACATTACGAGCTCGGAAGGAACGATTGTACCTTCCCTATCTTCATCAATTTGTTCTCCTATGACAGACATTTTTCATGGAACAAAATCTGACGTTTGCGAACTAAGTTCATAAACAAAAACTAAACTCAGGTTGGCTTACTTGATAAGGTTTAAAACTGAAAGTTTTACCACTAGAGAAGGGTATAGGTTCACATCAATCTGTGACAATTTCCGTTTTCGGTCAAGAGTCAAGCTCGGGATAGATAAAAATAGATACTTCTAGGGATCTTTAAGAGACTAAATGACGGTTTGTTCACTAAGCAAAGTGAATTTAAAATCTCCTAAGTAGTTGTGTTTTTAGTTCTAGGGGAACCTACGCGTTCTAGGGACCTACCTTGTACCCCGTGAGTTCCCCATTGAGCAGATGGGTGGGGGGCGGAGACCACCGGACGAACGCGGCCGTCGTGTTGATCACACCGACCCTCACATCGGTCGGAGGCGCTGTCGGTGGGCCATCGAGTGTACGTCCACGCCGAATGTTCGACACAGAACCTGCCAAACCCTCGGGAATGCTGGCGAAGATCTCGTACTCACTGTACGGTCGCAGGCCGGTCAGCGTAAGCTCCTTCAGGTTGCTCGTGGTCAGCACGCTGCTGAAGGACGAATTGTATAGATAGTAGTCGACCGGGCGGGAGGCGACGCGGTAGTACATGCGCAGCTGCATGCGCGATGTACTGTCCGTCACGTCCCACGTCACCCCGATCGAGCTGGCCGACACGGTGTACACGTTGTTCAGCACGATGAACTGATGGTGGTTGGCCCAGCGGTGCTGTTCGTAGCCGGCGGCCAGTGCGTCCTTCCGCACGTCCACCGGTTCGTCCTTGCCCAGTACGGTCAGCCGGATCTTCTTGACGATGCTTCCCGCTTCGTTGATGGCCGCACAAGCGTACCAGCCTTCGTCCCCCTTGGAGATCTGTTTGAGCGAAAGGCCGCCACTTTCCTCGAATTCGACCATGCTGCTGCTCGGCGGGTGACCGGTTGGAGCCTGCGTTCCCGTGGACGTCGGTGCCGAAGTTCCCTGCGTTTCCGAATGCTGTCCATCCTCCTCCGTGGAGGTGGTTTCCCTTCGACTGCGGAGTAGTATGCGTCGGTGTTCGGGCGAATCCGCGCGGAAGGACGAAAGCCGGGTCGGGTATTGCCGCTGAAGTTGCCGCTCGGAGACGGGTTCAATTTTAATCGTCCAATTGCCACGTCCGCGACCTCCCTCCTCGCCAAGGTCACCACTCCCGTTTGCCACAAACGAGGCGACGTCCGGTGGAGCGAAGGCGAAACCTTCCACTCGCGACGCCACACTTCGGCGACGTCTTTTCGTGGCCGCAGACAACGACGAGGATGACGAAGGATCGTTCGCTAGCGTTGACTCACTGCCCACGGCTCCACCCTCGAGCCCTTCCTCGTGCTGCTCGCTATTGTCAACGTGCTTCCGATCGATCCGATCCCAAAAGATCCGCACTCCGGGACGTCCCTTCGCCCGGCACGGCAACATAATCGATTCGCCCTCGCGGATCACCACATCCACCGGCGCCTCCATGAACGTCGGTGCCTCGTACACGTAAAGGTACACCGAGATCGTCACGTTGCCGCCCTCGTTGTGACCCTCGCAGAAGTACTTCCCTTCGTCCTCCTGGCGCGCGTCCTCAATCCGCAGCGTGTTGTCGAGCAGCTTCCGGGAGCGACCCTCCGGCAAGCGACCACTCTCCTTGCGCCACGTCACCGTCGGCTTCGGGTCGCCGGCGAGTCCACACGGCAGATCGAACCCTTCCCCTTCGAGCACCTCCGTGTCGTGCGGGCTCTTCACGATCGTCGGCGGCGCGAGCACCTTCAGATGGACGGCGGGCGTTGTCTTCGTGCCGGCCATACTCTGCGCCGAACACTCGTACTTGCCCGAGTCGCTCGGTTGAATCTCCGAGATGAGCAGGCTGCCCGAGTCCACCAGCGAATGGTGCTTCCCGTTGATGTCCAGTATCTTGCCGTCCTTGATCCACAGCACGGACGGTTCGGGGATGCCGCGCGGTGGCGTACAGTTCAGCACCACCGGCCCACCGACCAGCGCGACCGTGTCCTTCGGCATCAGCCGGAAGTCGTCCCGGAGCACTGCAAAGCATAGAACATAAGTTATAGTTTTCTCGGTGGAGAGAATTGTGTTTTCCACGTCCCGAAAACTCACCTGCAATCTGGAGCGTCGCGTTTTCACTGACGGCCACTCCGGCCGAGTTCCGAGCCTCGCAGTGGTAAACTCCAGCGTCCTGTTCCCGTTTGTTTTGCGTCACCCTGTGGAAAAACAACAACACGAGCAAACACAAACCGACAGAACAATTAGTAGAATATGGTTGATGCGGGTCATTTCTATCCTTTTTGTTTGGGGATGCCGGTTGCAATAATCAACGAAAAGATATCGGAAGAAAGGGATGAGGAAGTGCTCGCTCAAAAGCTCACTTCTTTGTTTAACAAACTTGTATGTTAAATGGGTTGTGTAGTGATTTTAGGAGGGATTTTAGTGAAGTGGTTTTAGGACTTACTGTGAAAGTGTTAGACATTACGCCATTTTATTTTCCACAAAAAGCCGATTGTTGTAACAAATCTTCTTTAAGTCTGAGATATTGTAATTATTATCTTCACTGGAAAAATATACGTCATCTCAGCATTCGTTCTATTTCTAACAGGCGAAATGATTAGCGAGAACGATTCACTCGCTTTACAAGGTTTCAATTAACAATAATATTTTCAAGTCCATTTTTTTTGGAGAAGTTATTCTAAAAATTTTAAACATAAGATGGTTTAATTCTAACGATGGGTAAAAAAACGATTGTCCTGTTTCGCAGACCAAGGGCCTCTAAATTAATCTGAGTGAGTGACGAGCGTTTGTTCCAAATGCATCCAAATCTTCGGAAATGAACGCTAAATGGTAGATTAAGCGATAAACAAATCCATATTTGCATTCCACCGATTATTTTTTCTTCGATTTTCGGTTCGGACGCAAGGACAAGGATGTTGCAGGGTGGGAAACTTTCTTAAGAAAATTTGCGTGATAGCGCATTTCACAGAAAAAAGCTGCTCCAAACCGAATAATTGTCTTGTAGAAAATTAGACTAGCTGCTAATTTTTCCAAAAATAGAAAGACGTGGCGTATGTAATTATATAAACAAAACAGAAACGGTCATCTTTTCGTCTGATCAAGCTACATCTGTGGGATTCCAGCATAGTTTCGTTCCACAGATCTTCGATTGTCGAATTTTATTTTATTTCTAAGTTATAAGAATGAGGAAATGCATTTAAAAATAAAAGAGTTTGAAGCTTTCCAATTTCGCAAGCTTTTTTTAAAGATATTGACACGGTCTGCAGAACTACTTTGCACTTTGGATTGCATTTTATAGGGTGTCCCAGAAAGTCTAAGCACGATTTTGATGCTACGCTGATTTTATTTGAATGACAGTTAAAAGTTGATGATTGGTGTACCTTATTGTCCACATTCATAGCTCTAAATCAATCGCACTCAATTGCCGGTGCATCAAGTTTTCACGCAAATGCGAGGCATTTCTCGAAAAGACGCAAAGTGATCGTGCACAACTGATATTTATTCCTAAGGATTCAGTTAGCGAAAATGGAGTAAACTAATCTGGACGTAAACTAATGATAGCTATCGTTCGTAGAAAGGGTGCTCTCGTACGAGATGGGGCCAAAAAGCTGAGAACCTAGAAGGGTATCAACGTTGGAGCAAGAACATAAAATGTTCGGAAGACTTTAAAGAAGCCGGAAAAACTAATAACAAGTGAAAGACAAGCTACGTCGATCAAACTTAGAGCGCGTAAGTTATAACGATAAACTACTGCGTGGAAAATCAGCATGCGTAGTTCATGTACGATGAAAAATACTTCAAATTTGATTAAAAGATCCTTCCGGGTGATCAATTCTGCACGGTTTGAACTTGGCAATTTATTCAAGATGCTGACACATCAATTTTGGCCAAAATATTCCTTTAAAAAATGGTATGGCAAACAATTTGCGATTGTTGAATGTTTGTCAAACTGTCCACAGGCAATAATCATAGACATTTTTTGATCCTTCACAATGATGAATTTGTAAAAACATATCAAAGAAATAGATTCCATAAAAAAACATCAAAAATAGTGGAGAAAATACCCTAAAATTGAGGTAAACAGTGTGTGCTAAAGGTAATGAAAATTGTAAGAATAAAAGTTAGTTCCTTGGAATACAAATGAATGGAATTGGCAAAATTTAACTCGATATGTTGTAGAAGATATTAGAAGACATAAAAATGAAAAGAAAAATACGCTAGGTCAAAAAAAACAAGTTCGTACCAGTATTTTCAAATCGTGCTTAGACTTACTGGGACACCTTATATTTATGCGGTCTGGTCTCCTTTCGCTATTTTTGTACTTATAAACAATAGAAACAGCATCTAGTTTTGCAATATATTTATTAATTTTGTCTATAGTTTGAGATCAAGATTCAAAAGGACTTTCAAAAGGATCCATTTAAATATTTTGTCTTTTACGGTGTTAAACAGGGTTTGCAAAAACACATTATTTTAATTATATCTTAAATGTTTTCTTCATTTAAGACAAATCTTTTTTAAGGTACGTAAGATTAGATTTGAAGATTTGTTAAAAGTCAAAATCTCTCACTACCATCTCCTAGAGAGGATACTAATTTATTAATTTCTTCCACTTTCTTACCTAAATTGGCTTTCCTTTCCCCCATTTGCATACCCACACTTACCTCAGGAAGAAGAGGGAACCTTCCGGCAGGATGACGCGCCGATCGGACGGCGACAGCGGCATCCCGTTCTGGAACCAGACGAACTCGGGCGGTGGCCTGCCGGTCGCCTTGCAGTTGAGCGTCAGCGGTTCGTCCTTGGCCGCGACCGCATCCTTCGGGTGCTCGGTAATTTTCGGTCGTTGTTGTGCTGTGTTGGGGGGAAGAGCAAGGAGAAAAAGAGAAGCGAGTGTTGGTGAAACAGCGTATTCGAAAAATGGGGGGAAAAATGAAGGAAAATAGGAAAAGGGCGTTCGTTCGCTTGCGTAATGGACTGGAATAAATTCAATGACAAGCCACTGCACATTGGGGAGAGTGAAACATGATGGCGGGGCAAAGCCAGCGAAACATGATGGCGAAACCAGAATGAAATCACCCGTGTTTGTGTGTGTGGCAAATTTATGCCTCTTTATGCCCCAGCTTTGGACACACTTCATACACGTTCCAAGCAGAAACGGGGGTTTTTTTGTCCTTAAACAGATCAGAAGAAAGGGAGGCTCTTTTTTCCACCCTTCCTTAGGGAAATAAACACACAGCGCACACACACACACAATGTCTCATATATGCTGCATACATCGGTGGTCTAAGAATAGAACTCCCATAATCAAATATTTGTACCGAAAAATAATGGCCCCGATTGGGCAACGTGGGGAGGAAGGGAGGGAGGGGGTTGGCTAATGGTATTCAAAAGAGGCGCGCGCAACACCAGTAGACACTAAGTGGATGCCATCAATTTCGGGAAGGTTTAATTCTGTCTTGACCGAGCGTGACAAAGTGAGCAGGAAGGGCAATGTGTAGAGGGAGGTGGGGGATCTAAGGCCATCTGGTCCATCGAGCACGGTGCTGCTGCTTCCAATTGCGCCAATAACCGGCCGAGCAGCAGCAACAGCAACGCCGATGACCACAACACGACATTATATCAAAGGTTTGGTCCACACTCCAGGGACGACGGAAACGCCTCGCCTCGAAAGCGATGCAGGCGGTGGGAATGCAGGGGGTGGTGGTGTCAAGTGGTCTGACCTGCTTAAAACTAGGGAGCCGAACGAAAGGTTGGAGGGGCAGGTGCAGGAAAACATAAGCGCAAGCAACATATGGGAAGCCACAGAAGGAAAAACAAGACCAAACCGAGCACCGGAGGGAGGAAAAAGGAACTTATTAAAAACTATGTCTATATGAGGCTTAGTCATATAGCCTCTCGCTAAGAACTGCTTACACCTTCCACCGTTGCCTCCGTAAGCTTCTTTTCCATCGGAAAGGGGAACACACACCAACCCGAGGTTCATTTTCTTCCCCATGACAAAATAAAATTAAACGACTTAATTCGACAAGGGAACCAAATATGGGGAAAAAATACAAAAAAAACAGAACAGAACTTCCGCCACTCCATCAGCGTATTGAGAGAAATCGATGGAAAATGAGCAAAGGTTTTCTTTTTTTCCCACCAAGGGGGAAAAACAAATAACAAATCCTCCCTGAATCAGTTCCCCGTTTAGAACTGGTTTTTGGGTGAAATTATCCTTGACCCAATACCCATTTTATTTCGTTTGCTTTGGGGGCTTTATCGTGAGCATGCAGATATACAGAGGGTAAAACGTTGAAATGTGGCCAAGCTAAACACGAGGTAAATTAAATTCGAGACTATACTTGCAATGAACATGGCAAATAAAAAGAAATCGTTTTGTTTTGAAAAATAAAGAGTACTTTTCGTTCGGTTGCTCTTATTTAATTATTTAATTGTATCTATCGTTGGTGAGATAACTTGTTGTTACACATTTAAAATTATGCCACAATATTCGTTCTTCAAAGCTTCGGAAAATTCAAACCATTTCTGGAGTAATTTGTTGGCAATTTATTGCCTTTTACGTGTCTGATATGGATTCGTTCCATTGCAAAAATATATAACAAATTGTATGCACATTTTAATACTGCCCAATACCTGAAAGTAGAGCATAATTAAGAAAAATCAAGAAAATATGCAATATGTTTTGATGAAATTATTAGGTTTAGAAAATGCACAAAAAGCTATTCGATTGTTTCTATCAAAAGTTATAGCAAAAATGTGCAAAAATGTTTTGAAAATGGGTTTGTTCAAACTAACAAAATGGTTGAGCAAGAGACAAAAGTTGCCGGGTTAGTAGTCTAGATGTTTACTATATTTATTTATTAATATTATTGCGATTATTGTTCCCAGACAGTTCACCGGTGGTTAACAAGTGCAACTTCTCGATTTCTTCGACTTATTTTTCTAGAAGTGTTAAAAAAAGGTGAAAAAGGTTTCGTTTTCAAAACAAGTGTTCTTTCTTGCGTAATTGTAATAACAAGATCAATATCGCATGATAAATATTGATAAAGGTCTGTACTCATGTTTTACCTATATTCATGTTGTTAGACACCAAAATGGCTCCAGACAGCCTTGGATTAGGGCTACGAAAGAAAATATTCGATAATGACAACAGCAGAATGTCACAAAAACAAGTTGTGATAGATACCAATGGTGAAAAATTGACAAAATTGATCGTTTCAAGACATTGCTTGAATTTCGTTCAACCGGGAATATTTCTGTAGACAAGAAAAGTGGAAGAACGCTGTCCACCACGTTCAAAGAGAAATGATATGATCGTCAGATCTATTTAGAAGTGGTATAAGGCGAACCAAATAATGGTGACGGACTGGCCACCCGAATATCCGATATCGAGAACTTGTGGGAGATCGTGAATCAGCGAATTGATCGTGAAGTGTTCGAAATAAGGATTAATTGTTTACACAAATCCAAAAGACTTGAGCAATTCTACCAAACTTAATTAACAACCTGATCGACTCTATGCCTCGCCTTATTTCGTAGAGAATCCTTTATTTTCAATTACGGCTGTGCATCTATTGAAAATAAAGGATTCTCTACGAAATAAGGAAAGCCAAATTGATTTTGTGATACAACACGGGAAGTTGAACATGAAAAGTGCTGTTTCTACAAACGAAAAATCATTTTTCGCCCAAATTATTTTATTATACACCTTCAATCAATGTAGAGTTTCATGAATGTGATTGACTGGTTGCACACGTTTTGTCCAATACTGTATGCAAAATAACATTTAATCTATGAAATTTTAAGCGAAGTTATAATTTTTTCGTATAAATATCTCTATCTCAGCTTATGATCATCATATCAAGGAGCTTTTCAGTGGAGCATAGATAATGCGATAGATGAAGACGAATTGTTAGTGCTGTTATGCACACCATCGTTTGCGAAAAGTTGAAACAATATGTTGATTTTCTACAATGAAAGACGTTAAAATGTTTAAAATCCATGGTGTGGCGGGTTAAAAAATTAGATAAAATCAACAATTTTCATCGGGACCGAATCTAAGTTGCCCTAAACATGATTAATCTCTATTACACCATTTTGGATTTGTATTATTTAACAGAAAATAGAAGCTATCCTAGATCACGGTAAAAGTTTTAAATTGTTCTAATAAAAAAAAACAAACCGGGAGTTTAAAAGGTGAAAGTAAATCATCGTGCATACTGAATGTTTCCTTTCGTCGTACATAATTTTTCCGGAAAACGTGCAGATGCAGCTATTTAATCGGAAAAAAATTAAATAATAAAATCAATTGGCCTCCTTCCAAACGAATTTAATCACCCATTTCACGGACTATCACTATCACCACCAACACCACCACTTGAAATCGGGAGATTGGGGAAAATATAATAACATGCACTCGCGCTCGCCTTTCCGCTGCATTCGAACCTTTAACCCATCGGGACGAACACGATGCCATCCAATGGGGGGCTGCAACACCGCGCGACAACAAGAACATATAATCCCCTCTCCACATCCCTCTACGACGATCGAACGAATAAACACCAAAACGGGACGACGAGCATAAATGGGGCAGCAGCAGCGAAGCAGCATTCGTTTTATGAAACGAAACGACCCACAACAAACATCGTTTGAACTTGTGTCGGCTGCGGTGGTATTGACACTTCCTCGGGGCTGTGTCGTCTTGTGTTTGTTTGGGACAAGAAGAAGCCAAGACGGAGGGTGGGTAAGGGAAGGTTCCCGAATTGATAGGCTATTTGGATCATTGCGTTAGAGAGGAATCCTCCAATCGTCTAGGAGTTCACTTCTGGAGAGAGGCAAAAGTCGGGTCTGTTTTTAGGGAAACCAAAAGGAAAAACATCTCGCCTCAAATGTGCTGGTAATAAATTGATTCAATTGCGGATTTTCTTTGCCCCATTCCGTCATCCTAGAGGCGGGTTTCAAGAAGGTGGATTTCAATGAACTCGCCGCTTTGCACTTGAGGGATGGAAAGTGAACTCAAATGGTGCCAGATCTTACACGCTTTCTGGACTACGTCTCGGAGCTTTCGGTGCCTTTGATGGTAAATATTTTGCAACAAGTTGAGCTCGGATCTACTGGTCATCCGGTTACGACAAGAAGATGGAGCAGAAATCGTTCTTATTTGCTCTCCTTCTTTCATTTTTTCATTTTGAGTTGAATAGCTGATTGAAGGGGGAGAAACTTTGACGGTATGTTTCCTAAGGAACGTTCATTTTTCTTCGAGTTATTTCGCTTTTCCATTCGCCACTACATCGGTTTACGAGCTTCTCTAATAGTGTGTGGATGAAATACCGTTCCGGTGGTTTCGCGAGAGGAATCCTCTTACCACCAACACCAATGGCTGGAACACTTTAGAGCGAGCCAGAACTTGTCCTCTTCTCTTCACCAATCATCGACTGCAGTGATTTAGTGCGGCAGGATCATTATCCTTTTGTTTTTTTCCCGTTCTGCAGGAAGGAGGCTGGAGGAACGTGGGATGTGGGAAATTCTTTTGCGGGCAGTTGGACGCTGGGGGTGAGGATTTTGTGTCGGAAAGCCACCCGATTGATGTCCTGTGGCGCCAGAAAGTAGGCCAACAACTATTGTGGCTGGAGCTAGAACGATTGATGAAGGCTTGGAGGGAGGAAGGAATGGGTAAGGGGTTCTGGTTTACCGACAGAGTTTTAAAAAAGTTCTCCTTCTTCTGTTTGCCATATGTGTGTTAGGAGCGATAGAAAAAAAGAAACCCCACACGTCGCTGTAAATCATGGGAAACTGGTAGCCGCAATATGGGTTAGGAAAATGTATTTCAACTTCGAAGTCGAAGGTTGAGCACATGTTGCAATGACTTATATTAAATTGTACATTTAGTTTTTTTCTATTTAGTTTGGCACCTAATATTTTGTTTAATTGAGTTTTACGAAACGTCTTCAATGGATCCTAATTAGTGATGAGCGTACTGAGTAAGAAAAATAAGTGAGTGAGTTGAATTTTACTATTGAATCCTTTTTTGGATGTAAAATCTTAACAGGGAATCGAATCCCAAAAGAGTGAATGAGTAAGAAAAAGCTAGTAGCAGCAGGGAGTTTCTAGGGATTCGAATCTCAAGAGTGAATAAAAGAGTTGCTAGTCTCAACAGAGATTTGAATCCGTACAAAGACTCGTATCCTAATTAGAGATCCGATTCTCAAACAGGGATTCGAACCTCAAACAAGGAATCGAATACGATGAGCGTAAAAATTGCATCTAGTTAGGATTTCTATCTCTGTATTAGATTCTATTCCTTGTACTGAATCCGTAATCTTTCTGGCAATTAGTAACTCTTTTACTCACTCTTGAGATCGAATCTCTACTCTGTGTCGCTATGGCGACTTTTACTCAATCATTTACTTTTTAGGTATTCGAATCCCTGATATGGATTAAAATCTCAGTGGGGACTAATAACTCAGTAAAGAGTAACTAAAAGATTCGAATGATCATAATGATTGTTCAATTTTAATGAAATCTCTTAAAAGAGTTGTTATTCTCATCACCAATCCTGATTTCGAATGAGATCTCGCAGGATTTTAAACTTACGAAGAACAGCTTAAAACGTTGACTGCCATCATTTTTGATATATGATAATATGAAAATTTAAAATAAAAACTATAGTAAGATTAAAAAATAATTCTTTGGGACGCTTAGTTTTTGATAAGTCGTCGAAAACCGATTGTTTAATACATTTTATAAACAAATTTAATCAAAAAAGATTGTTCTAAAAACGTGTACTAAAAAGATTTAGCGTGTCACCCAAATAGTTGGTGACAATGACATTGCTCATCAGCCCTTTACACTAACATAGTAGTGGACTTATGTAGTAGTAGACTACAGAAATTGCTCACAAGTACGCTTTGGGAAGCCTAGTTTTTGGTGAGTTTTCGAAAGTCTTTAGTTCAATAAATTTGATAACCTAATTTTAACAAGAGTGATTGTACTAAAAATATATACTAAAACAGCGTGGTGTTCAACGTGTTACCACGTTGAATGCCAAGCGTATTTAGAACATATTTTTAGTACAGTCATTTAAAATACTCAGTTCAGTCAGTAAAATAGTCGCCAATTTTGTAGAGCAAGAAACGTAAAACTTATAAATCACAGCAAGAAAAGTTACAAAGGATAATATCAAGCATTTAATAAAATACAGCAAGAAATTTCTGCTATACATATTGGCAATAAAGAATTTGTATTTTTAAAAAGAAGTCTTGTAGGAAGTAAACGGAAACCAAACTGGTTAAAACATGGCGAAGATTGCAAGATCTCCGAACTTAGGATAGTGAAGAAAATAAATTGCCAAAAGTAGGGAAATATGAACTAACGGGTTGAAAAACAAGTCCTCCTACATTTTAGTCGTCAAAATCGTACAAACATTCAAAACAAACACAATTCGAATGCCATTTCTTTCCGGAGGGATAAAAATAAAAAAAACAAATCTCCCTCGAAAACCACTTCACATACGTACGGCTGCCTCCAATTTCTATTCGTAGAACCAGTGTGGAAGACACTCACAACACCTTCCTCCGACTGTGTTTGATGGAACCAATCTACAAACCCCAAAAAACCGTCACAAACCCGCATCAGACCGGCTCAGGGGATGGATTTACTTCGCCCGAAATGGGCTTGGCATGGCGAACGAGCGAGAAATAGAAGGGTTTCGATGCACTTCGACACTTTGAAGTAACACCACCTCCGTTGTCTCTGTGAGAAGAGAGGGCGGAAGGGAGAGCCATCAGATGAAGTGGTTTGCTGCCGAAATTTATGATGGCCACTTTTGGAGGCCAAAGGCAAGCGGTAAAGAGAGATAGGAGTTGGAAAAGGCGTGGGATGTGAATGTCTTCACTCCGGACCGAAAAGCCAACATACCATCCGCCCTTGTTTGGAAGCTGCAAAAGGGCAAAAGACGACGACCGAAGCACTCACCGACTCGATATCTCGTTGATGGCTGCATCGGATTCGTCCCAAAATGCGCCCCCCCCCCACTACTCCACGAAATAGTTGAAAGCAACACACCACACCAGTTTATCATATCATCATCATACATATTGCACTTTATTGCATATAATATATGCACCACCGGGACTCGTTCCCGAACCTCAATCGTGTTCATCCAACCGAAAGCGACCAACACACCACACCATCAGCGTAATCTCGAATGCGTTTCGGGGGTTTTATTTTTCTGGGATGCTCCAGACAACATTACTCCCCTTCTTCCATACCCTTGCACATCTGTTCCCCCTCTGACACTCACACTCACTCCACTTCCGGTCGGTAGGTTGAAGTTGAACGGACTCGCCCCGCCGGATTTATTGCCATGAATTTATATGGACTTTCACCTACGGAAAACCCGCGCGTCGGACACACAGTGTGGGACACAATTTTGGAAGCCATTTTTCATCGCGAGCACACACACACACACCCCTGTGCATCCCGTGGCATTCTTTTATGCTCTCGCGCGAAGCTCAACGTCGCTTATTTGGATGGCTTATTTAGAATTCGTTTTGCGAGGGAACGTTATGCGAGCATATTCAACACACAAGAAGAAACGGACGGGCGAAATCTGCGCCATATCACAAGCTAAAAGGAAGAAATGGTGTGCGGCACCATTTTGCAAGGACGACACTTCTCTCCCACATGTTCGCTCGCTCCATACCATAAGTAACATTTCAGCAAACTTTTATGAGCCGCTTTTCAGGCAAAACTAACGTTGCATTTCAAATGACGTCGTGGGGCAAGCGGCAGGAAAAAAGAACCACCAAGCTTTTCATTCAACGTGAGTAGCTTTACTCACAAAAAAAAAACGAGGAAAATGCTGCCGAAGAAAGCATTCAAGAACGCGCAACTGAAAGCAACACAAAAAGATAAAGAAAAGCAGAAATAACACGTTAAGTCGAAAAGTAAAATAAAAATCACACCGAGAAAAGTGACTGTTTAGGGGGAAACAAAGAAAGAAGGAGAAGGAAAATAAAAGAGTGGACAAATATCCTTCCACAGCTCGTGTCCTTTTTAAGGCAACACCGAAGGGCAAAGGGGTGGAGCCGGGGAGAGTGGTAAGAGAAAAATTCGCAATAAGGAACACGATTACTAATTTTAGCAGCATCCTTTCGGGCCTTTCGCCATTCCGGTCTGGTGGCTTTCGTCGCGTGGGCTTTTAATATTTGCACTGAAAATGGCATAAACCAGGGGTCGGCAATTTGGATTTTAAGTTAAACTAAATGGCATGCCTTCTCAACTTCTTAAAAAGAGTATAAAATGAAGAGAATTTGAAGAGGTTAAAGGTGGTATGACTGTCGTTTGGATAATTTTAAACCCAACCATATTGAATTGCTACTTGATTGATTAATTAATAACTCCTAGATGAGGTCTTAAAATGTGTCTCAAAAACACCTAAATACACGTTCTCCAATTGGAAACCTTGTGTTCAACACTCTAAAATTCTGTGGTTCGCAAAATGCTTTAACTAGCCTTTTATTTTCGTAAAAAAAAATATTGATTTAAATTTAATTGTTTATACAAACAATATTATCCAGAATGTACAGAAAATTACATTGGCTGTTATGGCTATCATGTTTGATAGCCAGCTGTCAATGCTTTAGTAAGGTTTTTTTTGAAAGCTTTGCCTTTTCTTGGTTTTCGAAAAACGTCGATTTAATACATTTTATAAACAAATTTTCAAACAAACAAACAAACAGTTAACGTGTTAATTAACTGTGTCGATAGCCCACAGCTAATCTTTAAACTAAATTTTTATAAAATGGAGGACAAAGAAGTGAAAAACAGTCTTAAAATAAAAAGGTTCATGATTACAGAAAAAGGCAATAAATACAATAAACTAATGCAAAAATTTGCAGAAAAGACTTTGTGTAATTGCATACATTTCCATGTGTTGATGAGGTTAAACATTTAAATGAATAACATTCAATGGATAATAAAATGATATAATGTAAATAAGGAAACTATTAAAAAAAGCAATGCATTTATACGATTTAGAAAAACATTTTGGGAATATTTCTTGTTGTTCTAAGTTTCATGTAGACTACTAACTGCATAATTTCTAGTTTAAACCAGTTTGAAAGTGATTGTTGGGCCGATCGTTGACGAACCCTGCCTTTAACAGTTGTTTGACGTGCATTCACCGAAGTGAACCACTGTTGGGTGCAGAATCTTAGGACAGTTTTCTTCTGGCAAAAGCAAAAGCGGTGTCCTTGCGGTGGTGCGTCCGGAAAAACGTCACAAAGAAAAGCCGCGCGGGTGGGTGAAAGCTGCAGAAGGGAAAAATGTACTTTCAAGACACTAAAATGCTGAATCCAACGGTGTGAAAAGCGACGGAAAACGGCCGACCGGCGGAAAGCTTTTCGGTGACGACTTTTGCTAATTGTAAAGTTTCCTCCCCTTCCACGCGGGGCATTTTCTTCTTGCGAGAGGAAAAAATTGCCTCACTTTTCTCGCCTTCCCCTTTAACCCCTATATTTTGCGCTTCGTTGATAATTTTCCACCAGCCGATATAATTTTCCGCCAGCGAACCGTGGCCCGGTCTTCCCGCATGAAGAAAACAACAGGAAGACGGTGGAACAGCATTCCATGACTTCATTTGTGCGCACCCCTAAAAACCCCTTTCCCCCTCCTCATCTTCCTCCTCCTCCTCCTTCTCCTCCGCCCAGCGGATGGGACCTTTTTCCGGACATCAGAAGAAACAAATAAGCTCGAGCGAGCGAACGGTTCACACCATGGCGTTTGGAAATGGGACTCGGGATGGAAGGAAAATGGTAAATGTTTTTCCCTAATGGTTTCCTACCAGTGTGGTTTTCCACAATAGAACGAGACCGAACGCCTCAGGTGCGAGGGAAAGGGAAAGAGTGGGGCGAGAACCGAGACGCCAAGGCGAATGCTCTTTTGAACCTTTTGACACGAAGCGCAGGGGAAACGCACACTAATAACTATTGGGGATCACGTTCTATTGGAGTGGCATTCCGGTGGCAGGGAAAGATTAAAGTACGAGAGAAAATGATGACCACTGAACGGAGCATTTGGCGTTCCCTTTCCCACCCCTGGAGTTTCGAACGTAGTCGTGCATCCGTCGGAGGAAAATGATTTCATTTCGGTCTCGGTTCGAAAACAATCACATTTTCCAACAAAGCAGTATCCTTTCTCTTGCCTTTTTGCTCTCGTTCTCTTTCTCTCTCCCTCTCAAAGGGTATGCATTTTCCTACCTACTCCTACTTTAAAGTCTACTCCATCGTGCAGCGATGGAAAGAGAGAAAGCGAGCAACGCTTTGTTCGAACGTCACGTGGAAAATGTCATATTCAAATTTCCGTCCTAATGCTCATCGGTGGTGCCCTTTTCCTAAAGCACTTTCCATACACAAACACACACATAAAACGGTGCTTGGTTATCTCTTTCTCACACCCTGTCGCAGTCGTCGCGACGAGGAAAACCCTTTCCACTTCGTTTGGGGAAAACCCAACCCGCATCCATTCCCACAACTGGCGGCGCACACGATCGGTTTTTGACAATCGGGGCGTTGTTTCGGAATTTTCCATGGAAAACTCGTTTTGCCAATTTGCCTCTTGCACCTCTCTCCCTTTCTCTCGTTGGCTGTGTGTCACATCATCCATTTTTTAAAGCGGCCACAATAAACTATTGATTTTTTATTTGGACTCCTCTCTCGGCTCGATAGTGCCCGGCAAAGGAAAGGGAAAATGTTGATGGAAAATCGGCGGCTCCTTTGGCCCGGGGTTTTTTCGCCGGCCGGGAGCTTCCTTTCTTACTACAATTTCTGTACAGGTTTTTTGTTTTGTTTTGGAGCTCGGAGATGGCGTGTGGCGTCAACTTTTCTCGGCAAGTTTCGCAATCAATTCGCTGCCGAATGGCGTGACGAACGGGAAACGGGTTGTTGATTTGGCAAAATGATCGAACGACCTGCCACAGCCAGGAAAAGCGATATGAGGGGGAAAGGTAGATTATTTCCGTATTTTTTGTTTTTTTGGGAGAGCAGAAAGGTTTCCGGGTTAGGTTAGGTTCGAAAAAGGCCGCAGTCAACTCCGAACTCTGGGCTTGAGAAGTATGATAATAAGGAAACCTTTCCCCTCTGTGTGACACACGACCATATTGGATTGATAACGGAAGGGACAGAGGAGTGAGTTGGGAAAAGTTCATAAAGATAAATTTTGCAAAACATATTTCACCTCGAGAGCCGGAAGGAAAAGGACCTTCAGGAGGGAAGGTGTGAGCTTTCGAGGACGTAAATATCGGATATTTCGTACCTTCGTTTTGTGTGTGTGTTTGTAGGCTTGGCAAAAATAGAAAACTCATTTAAATACCAGCATGGTGCACACACGACGGGAAGCCCAGCGATCGGCGATTCGGTCGACCTCGAGGAGAAGGTGTGTTCTTCCATCGATTTGGGGATTTGAATTTGGGATTTCCCAATGTACCTTCTTTTGGTTCCGCATCTTTTCACGCCAAACAGAGTTCGGAGTTGAATGTTTGTGGCGCCTCTTTTATGACGAATAGTAAGAGAGATAGATGAAGCATATGTTGAACATATTGCTCGTAATATTTCTCTTCGAAATTATTGGCTTGTGCTCCATCTTCAAAATTATATTCGAGCAGCTGATTGTTAAGGCAATAAATCTACTATTTTAAAGGTTTGGCTGCATATCTAAATGCTTATTGCTAAGGTCATAGATCTTCCTCTTCAAAGGTCAGGCCCAGTCATATGCATATTTAAGTAAGTTTAAGGTTAGTTCTGCAGCTTTCAGATTTAAATTTTGGTTCAATATTATTAAATATTCAAATAGGTAATTGAAAGTGGTGACCTACACGGTCTGATACAAATTCAACCCATAAGCAACTCATCTATCAGAGTTAATCTGCGCCTCAATCTGTCCACTTCCATCCCTAGCAAATAAAGGAGTGTAAAATCAATAAAGCACTGACAAGATTGTTTCGATTTATGATGTCACAGACCACATTTGGGGCAGGCATGCGAAACATCGAGCTGTACTGTATTTTCTCGTATATTTCTAGTTTAGTAAAGATAACAACAATCAGCAAATTTTATTATTCTATTGAGCAAATAAACTTTGATCCTTATTAACGAATGATTTTTAACGTCTTTCAATCGCAGATTATGATCGACTAACTGCAAGAGAAAAGTACTTATTTAACAAGTTGACTGCCAAAGGCCATCATTTTTGATAGCCGGCTGTCTTTAGTTCTAAAATGTTTTTGTCTCACAAATATATGAAAATGCAACATAAAAAGTTGGTATTGTTGAAAACTCTTTCTTTGAGAACCTTGCTGTTCTTGCTTGGTCTTAGAAAACTGACAGTTTAATAAATATTATAATCAAATTGATCAAAAAAGATAATAAAGTACTAAAAAAGTGTGCTTAAAACGTACGGCAGTCAACGTGTTGATAAATTTTATAAACAACTTTAATCGAAAAAGATTTGTGTTAACACGTTGATTGCCAAACGTTTTTAGTACAACCTTTTTTCATTGAAATTGTTCATAAAATGTATTAACACGTTGACTGCCAAGCAGTTTTAGCACACTTTTTTAGAACAATCTTTGTCGATTTAATTTGTTTATAAAATTTATCAAACAGTCAGTTTTCGACTTCCAGGCATAGACTAACCTTCCCATAGAATAAGTTTTTAATTTTATTATAATTTTCATGTTGTTTTTTCATATATTTATGAGACAAAAACTTTTTAGAACTAATGACAGCTGGCTATCAAAAATGATAGTCATGGCGGTCATCGTGTTAGTACAGGTTGATTCGTAAGCCTGCATCCCTAATTTTAAATAGAAATGTTTTTGGTTTTGTGCGTACAGATGCATAAATTAAACATAAGTCATTGCTTGCGTTCACACATTAAACTTAATCCGATCTGCCCGAAATGATTGGGAATTCTATTGCGGATAAAAGAAGATGGTATTTTTAGAAGTGATTTGAATATTTGGGGTATTATTAGCCGTTCATAAAAAAATCTATTTTTCATCAGTTCTTAACTCAATTCTGTTTATAACAGAAACATAAAAGAATTAAACGAAGTGAAGGTTTTATTTGATCATCAAAACTTGAAGCAAGCCTGAGAACAAGGAAAATCACACATAATCGATCGGTTCGGAGCCATATGGGTTTCCCGGCTGGCGTCATCAGAGCCTTAACAGTAGAGTGCCATCGGAAGTCAGCCTCCGTTTCCGTTTCCATCATCCATTTTTATCATCTAGACTAAACTGGTCGGCATCATGACTGGTTTAAGAAATTAGGTTATCCGGATCCAATCCACGGAATGTCCCCCACTTACGTCCGGGGAGGATTAGCGAAGCAAACTTTTTCTTTCCTGCTTTGTTCGCACAACCGATCGAGAAAATGGTGCAAATGGGCGAACTTTGATCTCCCTGGCCTGTCTCCGTGTGATAATCCGCATCCCTAATGCGGCAAAATCATGTCGCCGGGTTTTAATCCGGACCTACAATCGGGCGAGGGGAACTGGAAAGAAGATAAAGACGAAGGAGGAAAGGAAAAACGCACACCCCAGGATAGACCGAGGCTTTGGAAAAATTGTGCAGCAATCGGATCGGGAACATGTCCGACCGCGGGGCAAATTGCTGATGACTTTTTCGATTGCGTAAGGTCGGACAGCGGAGTAAGGAACTCTCACTCTGAGCTGAACGGTAAGAAATGAAGGGACAAAATTGAACTGCATTATCCAATGTTGAGGGAAGGCTTATTTTCCCACCCACCGGCTCGCTTTGGGTGAAGAAAAATTAATTATTCAAACAGAAGGGATTTCCCTCGTTTGATCGGTATTCGTGACATGGTTTTTCCTCAAACGTACGTCACGCGATGTGTTTACGAAATGCGTCCTTAAAGCTGCAAATTATGATTTTTCCTGACAGTGCCGAACATTTATCATTTCAATCATACTGCTTTGCCTTTTATAACAAAACTGATAACATATAATATGGAGTACTTTTTAAATTAAAGACAAACGCCTCTATTATTTGTGATTTAATCGTCAAACTAAAAACGTTATAGATTTGCGCTCCAAAAAACCCCAATTTCCATTAAATGCTTCCATTCTAATCCACTTCGGTTTCCATTTCTTCAGCCTCAGAACAATCTGTCGTCGGAGATAAATATGTTCGGGCGAGTACGTCGCATTAATTTCCCTTCTCTATGCACAGCCCATTTGCAACATGTTTACGAAGACCATTACAGTATTAGTAAGCGGAGGGTGAGTGATAAAGAAATAAAGGAGGGAAAAAGGAAAACATAATTTAGGACCATCGGATCTCGCCGGTTTGTCTTGCCGACGACGAGCTGGCGAATATTAAGGACCTCCCAACCATCGTTATCGTATTTCCATACCGAAATGCCGAATGCTATCGCGTTTCGTCGTCGGAAGCTAGTAAATTTCCCTCCAACCAACCGGAGGGCCGAGCGGCAAAGACATTTTTGCATAAAAAAGAATTAAAAGGACAATACAACAACCCCCCGAGGCAAAGGACCGGCCGGAAAAAGTGGGAAACTGTGGGAAATTTTTTGGAAATTTATTTCGGATTGCTTTTGCGTCCCCTGTTTTTTGGGGGCAGAGAAGAATTTTCCGAGTGGAATAGGGAGGGTTTGTGGGTGTGTTCGTGGGGAGGAGTGATCGTATCGTGTGATCGTGTCCTTCGGAGGGTTTCGGAAACTCGAATCGATCGAACGCACTCGGATGGCGAACCCAAAAACCAATCGTTACCGAATATCCGGCGCTTGTTTTCTCGGGCAAAATAAAAAAAAAACCGTTCCAACCGGATGGAAAACCTTCGGTTTGTTTGTTGGTTTTTCCTTTTTGTTTTGGAAAATGTTAGGCGAAAACCCGTCTGTCTCTGATGGGACGTTATTAGTTATTTTTGTATTTTACTTTTGGCAAAGGAACGAGAAGAAAAAAGGACCAACACGACCGTTCCAAGGACTAACGTGGTTTACTATTGCGCCCAAATTCACTTTCCTTTCCAGACAGAGGCAGAGATTTGGGGCCGTCTCCTCTCGCTCAACCTCTAAAATCATCTTTTGGCACCAGAAATTAAACATACTGGTCCTTCCATTTTTCCCAAAAGGTAATAAAATCGAAGGACACGCGCCACAGCAATGAGACTTGGACGGGGTATGAGTGCTTTGCCATGCAGATTTCGGCTATCGAGTGACCTTCGGGTCCACCACCACCAACGTCCGCCCATATGTGCGAGTTGGCAGAACACACAGTAACCATTCGTTGAGGGAAAATAAAGCAAAAACCAATGGCAGGAAGCAGAAAACCCAAGGGCGCAGACTTCTAGGCCTCGAGTGACAACGCAACATGGCAAACTACCACACGAGGACGACTGGCGGCGTTTGCTTTCGATAAGATTTCGTTTTCTTTGCCCTTTGCCATCAGCTCGTCGAGCAGCGTTCTCGCCGGTTTTTTTCTTTCGGTGCCGGATGGGATATTCCACCAGATGGGCGAAGCGAAAAGTGGAACCGTTCGAAAGATGGAAAAATATGATAGACGCAAAGTGAGCCATATGGTAACGGAAGAGTCCTCCATCCATCTCGAGTGGGCAACGGAAAAGGAGAGGAGGAAAAGAAACTGAAAACCGAAAGGAAAGCGGCGTTCGATACACGAAGAACGCTGTAGGGGAAAGTATGGCAATATGCACCGGTATGATTTTAGCTGAATTATGGCTTTTCCAAAGAAATGTATTCATTAATTATTTAACATAAATTATATTAAAATTAACAGAAAAAAAACTAGATAAAACAAATTGAGTCCGAAATCATGTAAGAATTCGCTACCATCATGAAAGGAATTGTAAGTGTACAAATGTAATATTGCATCCGAAGCAGGCATATTATGAATGCCTGAATACTTAATTTAGCGAATACTCAAGAGAATTTATGTTGAAAATCCTACCTTTTTTAATTAGAGGCAAAATTTTAATTCATCTCAGTAAGGGGCATGCTTAGGTGAGGCAAAATGCCATTGTGTTCAAAATGTAAACAAAGAGGCATAATGCACCGTCAAAACAAGAGCAAGTCAAAGTTTTGCGAATGTTGCCTACATAATCGACGCATTTTTCATTTTAATATGTATTATATTGAAAATTTAAATGATGTCCAACTGTGTTTACATCATAGTTCTACAGGATTGCAAAACGTCAAACTTTGACTCTGTCAGAAGTGCTACCCGTAAGATTGATGTAAATTTGAATGTTAGGCCAAGGGGGTTGAATAGAAAACCATGTGAAGATCAGTAAAATTATGCATTAAACGTTCGGAAATCAGCAAAGATCTTATACTCAAACTGTCTTTCGAATACTACACCACAAAATTCAAACCAATGCGGTATCAATTTGGGTCTTCTTACCCTATGTTTACGTCCCTGTGCATTCTAGCCCACTTTTCGGGCCATATTGCCCCACAAATGTCAATGACGTGTAAAAAATAAGGGTCTTCAAAAACCTTTCGTAAATAAAATATTGTGATTTTGATAGTAAATAAAAAATATAATAAGAAATCGAACTTGGCAAATTTTCGAAGATTTTCTTGAATGTACTGCGAGGAATAAATTGTTTTCGCCTAAGGGGTGCATATTGCCACGCTTTCCCTTATGTCGTATAGCTCTCTTGCGTTGATTGAAATTGAATTAGTCTGGAAACGATAAACCGAGGGACGTTTTTGAAGTGATAAAGCCACAGATATGGAAAGCACACAAATGCAAAACATCAAACAACATAACGCTAGGCATATGAATAATCCTTCGTTGTTTTTTCCCCATTCCAGAAAGGCGAAAGAATTTCGAACGAAACAGGGCTCGAATTGTTTTGGAAAAATTCTCGGAACCTAAAGCCTAATCCCATCCCTTACCAACACACACCGCCAACACTCGGGCATCAATGATGAATGGATTTGTACAGGAAAGCGGTACTGTCGCTTTCGGGAAACCATACATTCAAAGGACATTACGAGCGGGATGGGAAAGGATATCCCTACCATCATTCTCTCAATGATTTCTCTTCACGCACACAACGCTCCTTTCCTTGAAGGACGAAAAGAGACCGGTGAAGCGAAATAAAAAGGCCAAAGAAAAGGATATTTTGGAAGGACTGCTGCTGCTTTTGCCGTCCATCCAAATCTGAAGGACGAGAAGATTTTGTTTGAGTTTCTTCTCTCCGCAAAATGTCGCTCTGCGCGCTGGTGTGAATGAAAGTATCCGGGAGTGTGTCTACATGTTTGTTTGGAGGTGTGAAAACGGGAAAACACCGAAAGAGTGTGGTCTTGCTTTGGTGCGCACACACACGCATGAGGGCCGACATTTGGAGTTTCATTGAATCATTTTCCACACGATGACACAACGCACCGTTGTTTCATAAGAAAAAAGGAAAAGGTCCAACTTTCTCTCCCTCTCTCTCGCTCTAACTCTCGCGCTATCGCACTTCTGGCCGGAGGGAATCTGATTTCCAAAAACGTGGAAAACCATCCGCCGGTACGCACACCAAGCCACAAAGGACAAGCATGGGACTACGGGCCGATCGTTTTCCTTCCATATTAGGCGATTTTCTCGTCCCGTCTCGTGACTGACTCGTGAAACACAGCCCGAATTTTTTCGGTCCTATCCATCGTTCGACATTTTCCGCAACGGGCTTTTGAGTTCCGAAACATGCAAACGGAAAATCCTATGATTCAGAGGTTTCAGAGGATTCAGAGAAGGTTTGAAATAGGTTGAAATAGGAAAGTCGTTTCGATGGATTTCGGTTGAAGCAATGAAATTGATTCATCTTTATATAAGGTATATCATATTAGAAAGATTGAAAGCAAAGTTTCTTTAAAAATATTGTGCAAATCTGCTTTACCCTTGTCATAGCAAATTTTGTTATTTCGACTAAATTTCTAAGAAAAAACGACTTTATTTAGTCTAACTGCAAACAACTTTTGATGCATTTAGTTGATTTTCTTTTCACGATTTCAGTTTAGGGCCGCTCGTTTTCGCAAAAACCATATAATCTCCATAAAGACCTTTGTTTTGGTTTTTTTTTCTGTGTCACTGAAAAAGGTGCGTGTTTTAGCGCGTATCGTGCGAAGGTACTAGCAATAAAACGCTGTAAATCCTTTCCCTTCACATTCGGGCAGCGATGGCAAACCAAACAAAGGTCATGATGTTTTATCAAATAAAACACTTCTCTCACAGTAAATAATAGGTACACGAAGCTCTAATAGAATAAAAAGCAAATCTGCAATATTTGAAAAGTAGAGTTGTTGAAATTAAAGCCAGTTTTCTTATAATTACCGGACAATTACGCATTGGAAAATAATGTTGGGAACATCAACTCCTATTGACTCCATAGTTGAAATTGCTGTTTTATCGATTTTTTAAATTTTAAGTTAACCCCAAGTTTTCTCTAAGGCACCAAGCTTTAAATAGCTCGTCCGAATTTGTCTCAAACGCATCTGACTTTGTCTTTAAATCATCAATATTTGCCTCATATTGGAAACATAAAAATAAACTGGGTAGTTGTGGTTTTCCTAGATAATTACACTGTAACAACACTACACATTATTTCATTTTTGCATAACAACTAACTTGTGGCTATTACCATGATCTTTTTTTACCGATTTTCCGAGTATATTTTTGTGTGGGTATTTCGAAATCCGCACAGAAGCGGTGAGTTCGGGGATATTACCAGTTTTTCATAGCTGCTAAACGTCATTTGACTTGTTTGTTTACAACCGTTACCGTATATTTTTTCACATTTGGGTCAATAACGAACATTCATTAATTAATAATTTTGCCTCATTTAATTTTTGTCGGCAGCTTTACGAAATAAGTTCCTATTTACAATCTTTCTAAATAACCTAATTTTTAGATAGAGACAAAATTCAAATCAAGAGACAAAACCAGATGAACACGAGACAAAAAATGATGAATCAGGGACTATGTGAGATGCATTAGAGGCAGAATGTGATGTGCTATTTTAACAATGGGTGGGTTAGAGGCAAAGATAGGCGGCAACGACTGTAAAATGTCCTCAGAAGTATCGAGTTTGCCATTTCAGGCCATTGTTTTTACTCAATCTTGCTTTTCTAGTGAAATGTGATCCGTCCCTTTATTTTTTATGTCATTCGTAAAATTCAATATTCAGAAACGGAATAAAATTTGAAAATGTAGCAATATAATCCAATTTCTGCGTGTACAGCAAAAGTTTGCCACCTCTGACGTTAACAAAAAACAAGCGAAAAGACTCACACCCGTTGTCTCTCTTACCTTCGACTGACGGATTATATAAACTGCTAATTATCAGCAGCACCGCTACCACCTGCCCGATGCCACCGCACGTCGCCTCCCACCGTCGCCCAGGACCTCCGCCCAGCGACACCGTCGTTTTTCTTCGCATTCTAGCGGGACGTCGTCCTGCGTCGGACGGACCCGTCTGGCGATCCTCCGTGGATCGTGATACTGGAGCGAACCGGTTCCGCTCCACCACCACCGCCCCGGGGGCACTTCCGGGGGAAATGGATTTTATTGTGCACTCTCCAGCCGCCGGTACCTCAAACCGCGCGCCACGCACCCTCCCGCTGTTGCTGATTTTCCTCCCGCTTTTCCGGGCGCATGGGGCGTTGGTCGGTCGGTGGGTGCAGTCTGGCAAAAAACCCGGAACGCTGCTGCTGCTTCTGCTGCTGCTGATGGCCAATGGGTTGGTAATATATTTGCCGCAATTTCCCACGTTGCTTATTATATGCCCGAACCACAATAATAATAATAACGTGCCGGTCGGCAGCTGAAAAAAAGTGGCCAATTGCACCCACTTGCACTCTTTCTCTCCTCTCTCGCACTGTGATGCACTTTTTGCACTTTTTCCCCGGTTTTCCACTAAACACGACTCGCTCCTCCTGGCACCATTGCCTTCATTTCAACGGAACTTATTTTTTTCAACACAAATTTTCCTCCACACCAACACAAAACGACACACACACACTGGCACGGAATTATGGCAACCGGTCAATCGGTTTTGATTTTTCACCGCAACAATAATAACACTTTGCGGCAATCGCGCGTTTCCCGGCGGTGTGTGGAAAATTATTCCCCCCTCGCTTTTTCCTCGCCGCGTTTTCACCGACACCGCTCCTTTGCGCACCCGCCAACTTTCCCTCTGCCGGGAGGATTTTCTTCTAGCCTGGCGGCGGAAGGCTCCGTTCCATTTCCGATGTTGAGCCTTTTTTCCGTTGAAAATCGCTAAGCTTTGTTTTTTTCTGTTGTTGCTATTTTGCGGCCACTGTGAAAACTATTTTAATCATAATCACATTTTCACGTTTTCGTTTTCACCGAACTGCGAACGAAGGGGGAAGAAGAGGGATTTTTTTTTAAATTAGTATAGCTGTTGGAAAATTCATTTTTCATTGGGAAAAATGGAAAACAGCAAAGGATGTTCGCGAGGTCTGAAAAGTTGGGTTTTGATTGATTTTCATTTTTCTCTACTCGAGAACAAAGCCGAGGTGTGGAGGATTGCAGTAAACGGGAGGTCCAGCTTTCCCTAAAGGTTCCGAGGAGGAAAAGAAAAACAAACTCCATTTTGATGGACACACTTTGTATCCACACGCGCGTGTGTGTGTGTGCATGTCTGTTTGTAAGGATTCAGTAGCTAAAGCCATTTGCATTCCGTCGAAATCGGTGGGGTGGTTGTTTCATTCGCGTGGAAAACCCTTTGACTTTGGAAAACCCGAACGGGGAATAAACGGGGGGCCTCATTTTCGTGCTTTTCCAACAGAACGGGTCCAAAACACGCGACTTTGTGTATCTTCGTTTTTGTGTTGTACCACTATAGACAATTCCGTTCTTTTGAAGTTTTTGTTTGCCTCCTGCACAATTATCCTGGTTTTTCCTGTTGATTTTTTTTTTGGGAACGTTTTTGTTGATAATTTTCCGGGCACCGAAAAAAATAAACAATGTGTACACAAATGATGACGGTCTGGTTCAACCCCCCTACCGGATTTGGGGCGGAATCGATTAAATGGCCAGTGAAAGAATTGCTTCACTTTCTGCATCCTTTACTTGTTTTCTCTTTTTCCCTCATTCGAATTTATTGTAGTTTCGGTTCGAATTCATCGTGAGCACAACCGGAGTTTAAAATGCTCCTTTCACCTTCCGGAATCGGTGAAAAACTACCGATGTCCCGAAACATACACACGCACAAACACAGATAAAGGCCTGTCATTTTGGCCTGACGTGCGGAGAAAAACGCACGCGGAAAAATCCGCTCCCAAACTCGACGGTCTGATGTCCTGCTCTTCGCCACCAAATCCATTTTCCGATTGGTGTCTCTTTCTCTGTTTCGAAAGCATTTTTCGAAATGGTTCCTCGGAATGCACGAACCCGTGGATTCGATTGCAGTTCCTTTGTGAACATTATCCTGGCTGGGAAAACCCAAAGCGAATCGATTTCGCTTTCCTGCTTGTGATGTTTTTCTCGCTACCAGCACACACACAAACACACCCTCCTACTTAGCAAGGACATATGCGACAGTCGGACACATAATTGTGTTAGGTGATCGTGCGTGTACTTCCCAACGGCATACGGGGGAGTTTGTTTTTCCAACTCTGGAAAATGGTTAAATTGGATTTCCAGCATCTCTAAAACATCCTTTTCCTTTGATCGCTCGCCTTCTCTGTCGTTCCGGTGACAAGTATCCTTTCGCGTGACGGAAAAACGGAAGCATACATGGCATGCATGACACACACCTACACGGAACCAACGGTGTGGAGAAGCCGCCAACACACAACCACACACGCAAAATGCAGCATCGGACCGAGAAGGGGGAAAAGAGTCCTCGCAGCATCATCCGGTGTAGCCTAAAGCAGCAGTGGCAACATCTCAAACGTCACCGATTGCATACATCTGTCCGGTTTCGAGTGTTGGTCGTTGCTTAAGCTAAAAACAACATGAAAACGCACGACGGACCGTCGCTGAAGAACCATCTCTTGTGCTTGTTGGTTCTCGGGTTTCCTACCCCGTCTTCTTCAGTGTAGTGCATCTCGCACCAGCGCACGCATTTCGACACGGAGACACTTTGAGAAAACACACACGGCGTGTCACGGCGAGCCGAGATGAAAATCTCTCCCCCACACAATGGCATGCGTGTGTGTGTGGTTTTGCTGCGATGTTTAGGGCCTTTGTGCTGCGTATGCAACTTCAGCTATGTTTTCCTTTCGCCCCTAAAATGGTAGGCTATGCAACTCCGAGGAAACACCACGATGGTTTTAATTACGCTTTCGTTCCGGTCGGCTTCGCTTTGACAATTTTTGATGACGACTCACACACCCTGGTCAGGATCGATTTAAGGCTGTGTCAAATGCAGCAGTCCTTCTGGTGTCCTCCCCTCCATGGGTCAATTATCCTCCGGTGTCGAATTACGGCACGGGGGCATCCCTTTTTCCGATGTTGCGGTTTATTAATGGGATCAAAACCCAACTGGGGCCTCGGGGGAGGATGATTGCGATGAATGATTAAACGGAAATCGAACCGTCTGCAAGTCCCTGTCCTATGTCTGTGTGTGTGCGTGTGTTTGTGTGCTGGAAAATCAACAACTTCCACGGTCGGCGGAGGGGCACACCACTCCTCGCCAGCGACTCCTCAACGCCTTGGTGCTGCTGCTTTTGCGCACACAATATTTATACACACAACAGAGAGTGTATGTGGAACAGAGAACACCCGACGACGACGACGAAAAACCCTCAACGGTACGTCCCGTCGACGTCGTCGTCTTTTGGTGGCTTACGAAATGCATCAAAATCCGCTGCGTCGTTTCGGAGATGATGGCAATTTGCGTTTTCCCGTTTTCCGATTTCGGCTTCTCACGTGCCCCGAGGGGTAAAGGTGCGTGTCCTTTTCCGCAGCCTGCTCAGTCTTCAGCCCCGTCCCCGTACCGCATTGGAAAATCCCTCTTTCCGTGGCAGGCGACGCACCCCTTCGTTCAACAAAAGGATACACGGTGGAAGTAGGCGATGGGATTGGTTCTGGAGTTTTTTTTTTCTACCTTTACTCGATTCGGGGACACACGCAACTAATTTCCGTTGTCAATTTCTATTTTCCATCATGTTTTCACTGAAACTAGACCAGCACACGTTCGAAGCAACGCGGAGTTGAACAATTGGTCGATTGGTACCGCACCTACTTTACCGTTAACGAGGAAAAACAACGGAAAACGATGCGCGTGTTTGGCGTTTGTTGTTTGCACTGCGTTTTCTTTTCGTCACACAGTGTTTAGACCACAGACTTGAATTGAATCGATTTGAACTCGAACTGTGAGTCGATTTAGATACGATAGAACGGCTTGGAAATGGATTGTTTTTTCACGCGATTTTCACCTTTAGGAAAAAACAAAAACTCTGGTTTTTACGAGGATTCACGCTTTCATTCAGTCCGCAAACTATTTCACTTCTGCCTCGTTCGACAGTCCAAGCGCGAATGAGCAATGCGTTGGTGTTGACGGAATCGGGACTCGATCCCTACAGGGATTCTAAAGATTCGAATCCCATTTGACGGATTCTAAAGAATTCGAATCCCTTTTGACGGATTTAAATCAGATTTGATTTGTTTGGAACTCGATTTGATTCTATTCTCACTTGATTTGATTCAGACTTGAGCTTGATCTTAAATTTGATGTGACTCGATTCAGACACGAGCTGAGTCGAATTAGTCACGAGCGAATCGAATTTGTAATGCCAATTTTGTGGAAAACAGGCAGCTATCATACATGTATTACTGCAATAGTACAGATTGCTTTAATCAAGGCAAAACTGGGGCAAAACCAGTAAAAAGTCGACAAGTTCGATGTGCACTCTAAACGGATTGAGATTTGGATTTGAATTGAAAGATTAGAATCACTCCAGGGATTTGATTTTCCCATCACTAAATGTGCATTGTCACAATGTTGACAGCGTTTCACCAAGGTTCTTGAATAGAAGGTAAAGTAGGTAGACCAATGTTCTTGCAACAAAATGTTTCTTGCCCCAAATTTTCACAAACTCATGCAAATAATGCCTCCCTGATTCATGTTGTCAAGTATAACCAAAATCTTTAATTTAACAGCATCAAATTCAAACTGCGGCATTTAAACGATACCATGGTATCGCACTGCAGTACCGGTAAATTCACAAAACGGTATTTATATCACCTATTGCATACTTTAGGTATATCCGCGCACAAATGGTATAGCCACGACAGTGATTTCGGCTAAGGGGCTTCATTTGGGATTTTACCCCATCCAAAATAGTTAAAACAATTAAATCTCACCGTTTCTACTGCTAACGGTAATTCAACGGTTCAAAAATTCAAACTGAAATCATGTAGCACCCGTTGCATACCTTTAAGGCGCAACTGTGAAAAAATATGTCGAAGATGCAACGAGGAGGGGGCTTCATTTGGGATTTTACCGAATACTCTAAGGTTAGTGCAAAACTATATTAAATCTAATACCATACTGCATTGATAGTTTTTTGATCGGAAGCATAGCGTGTTGTCTTTTCAAACTTCTAGTATACAATCAACACAACGGAAAACAGTGCAAACAAGTTCAAACCATAACGAAACGGGGAAAACAAAACGCCGCTTCATCGGTATGTTTCCCGGGGACGCACGCACTTCCAAATAAAACAACACATTTTCCCTGGCAACCGTAGCAATGGAACGAAAGCGCAAACAAATCACAACCGTTGCCGTTCGCGGGGTCCGCGTTTAGACCATCCTGCTAATGTTTTCGTGGCACTTGCAGAGAAAAGTTGTCTAGGAAGTAAAACATTTAGTAGTACACACCATAAAACAAGAAAGTTTAGAAGGTGATTTATTGTAAAATAAACACAGTAACAGTGAAAGGAGAAACAAAACGCACATTCCACAAAGTAGGCGAAATTATAAATGACACTGGTCAGGATCGGGATTCTGCTGCTTCTGGGCAGTGGAAGTGTTCCAACTGGTCAAGCGAAGTATGTCGAAGGTCACTTGAAAACATCCGACGTAAGTATCACATTCGGTGCTGTACGAGTTTAGCGTTTTTCAATCAATTTACTTCCCCTAGAACTGGGCCTTTTTGGCGAGATTTTGCTTTCTATCCGGCCGTGGACGTTATGAGTATCTGATCGAGTACGAAAAGAAGCTGGGGGAGTTAAAACTACTCTTGTACTACGACGACCGAACGCAATGGCCAGCGATTTACAAAACAGATAAGGTAGTGTTGAACTCCAGATGGCTGACTACGAAGTTTAATCTTCCATAATGCGTCCTCCTTTGCAGACTTGTATGGAAAAACTCTCCGTGTTACACCCGGAAGACAATCAGATCGTCACGCTGTCACCACGCACTCCATACAATCTCTACTCGGGGTGTTTCCTGCGTACACCGACACCCAAGGAATCACCAAATGATCCTCTACCTAAGGGCGGTGGAGGTCCCAGCACCAAGCATCCTCCGTCCTCCTCCCGACCGGGAAGTTCCGGTGGTGACATTAGGCCACCGGACGACGATGCACAGTACTTCGATCAATTTCTCAAGACGAGTACCTACGAGCCGGAGTTTCCTTTCGATGAGCGATACGAACCGGGCAACGGGACGGAAGATGCAGTGGCCTACGAGCTGTTCCACACATCAACAATGGCCACCGGAGAGGGTTACGCTGGCGACAATGGCGCTGTAAACCAACTCGAAAACACTACCGACTTCCGGTTTCTCGTGGAGCAACTATTTCCGGATGGTGAGGGAAAGTCCTCCCTCTGGCAGGAAGAGTCCGAAGAGAATGGGACGATAAGAGAGCGTCGGGCGACACCTGGAAACGGTGGGTCCTCACGGTACGAGAACCGGCTCATCGTGAGCTGCAGCAATTTTGGAAGCTTCACCAGCTCCCGGGAACGTTGGTGGTATATCGCCATAGCGAACTGCGATGGCAACGGACGAGGGCTGGATGTGAAGTACCGATTCCGGATGACAAACGGACCGCCGGGGGACTTCTGGCACGAGCATTTTTCCGCCGACGAGATGTGTAGGTATTTTGTGACTGAACTCTATAGACATTCAAAGACAAAGACTGAGAGAAAAACAAAAATATCCGGAGTCCTAAGTTCTTTTTTAATTTTCAAAAACCTACTTTGATCGGATCAGAAACATTGTGTTTAATCATCAATTAGGGTTTTTCTTTCAGAACAATCCTTAAACTTAACTACCCTCTCTCTCACTATCCCTCAGATATCCCTCCAATCCTGATGGCGGAATCGATCTCGTACAGCATGCTGCTGCTGGCCGTCTTTATCTGTGCGGTGGAGCTTAAGGCACGTCATCTCTACCACTGCACCTATCGGCTGTTTACTCTCAGCGTACTATTGCAGTGGTTCGGTGTCTTACTTCTTAGTGTAACCTGGACCAAGTACGCGGTATCCGGCATTGGACCATTCCCGAACTTTGGTGGTATTTTCACGAGCGCCAGTGAGATTACCTTCCTACTGTTGTTGCTGCTGATGGCTAAGGGTAAGTGGCATTAATATGACCCATAAGCGAAAGGTGCGCTCGTTTGGTCCAGGAAGTACTCTAACCTATCATTAACGTTTGTATGAAGAAATAGGACAAATTTTAACGATATTTTATGCAAAAACGGAGAACACTAGCAACTTTAGTTTGAAAGCAACATCAAGAGTAGTATTTATTTTATGTTCAGAACAAGTTTCATAGCTTTTTCATTTAAATTGAATCATTTGTGGATAAAATAGTATAACAACTACGTTTGATGCTATGGTCGCTCTTTCAGCTATATCGTAGAACGAACTTGTTTGATATTGTGAGACTTTTCCTGTGGCTCAGCTGAACTAAGCTGATTTGTATTTTTGACTGTTTTGTCACTTGTGGTGAATGGAAAAATCATTTGTGAGCCTCTATCAGGCCACGGACCGTCTTCAGAGTGCAACAGAGACCGAAGCGACAGACACAGAAGGAAAAATGACCATTTAATATGCCAAATAGTTAAGAAAAACTTAGGAAAGATGGACAATGTTATACAGATCTGTCAATCGAGGCATACCACTCTAACACTGGCTCGAAGCTTCTGTAAACCATTTTTTCGAAAAATCGCTAAATCGTGACCATCATGGATGTTGTTGCTTATTTGATGCTAGACGGCGACACGTGGAAACGCTAGACGGCGACACGTGGTAACAAAAGTTGGTACTTTATGTTCTTTTTGAGTCATGTTACAGTATTTATGTTTCACATATGTCGGGGTCTCTAAACTCCCATAGAACGCCATATACTTACTTACTTAGGTTGCGCTACAACCGCTGAGCGGTCTTGGCCTGACGAAGCTCCATCCGAAACCGCTCACGGTCGCTCGCCACAGTGGTCCAATTCCGTATCCCGGCTATTCTGGCGGCTTCGTCTACGCCATCCTTCCATCTCAATGTAGTCCTACCACGCCGGGAAAAGAACTTTACGGGCTGGGTCGTCCCACCGGTGCCTGGCGAATCTAATTCGTTGTACGACTGTGAGGTCTCCGTAAAACCCATAGAGCTCGTCATTATAGTGGCCCTCCATTGTCCCTCCTCACACACGGGGCCAAAAATCCTCCTGAGCATCTTCCTCTCCAACACGACTAAGAGGGTTTTCTTCAGATTTGGACAGAGTCCATGCCTCGGAGGCGTATGTGAGCACTGGAACTATATATGTCCGGTATAGTCCCAGCTTCGACTGTCTTGCCAGGTTTTGTGAGTGGAAGAGTTTTCTCAGACTGTACTATGACCTGCCAGCACCCTAGCTATAGAGACGTAAATAGTTTAAAGTGCCTTCCAGAAGTTAGAAACTTTATTAGAAAACATCAGGAGGAGTGCGATACAGTATTTTTGAAATACCTGGTTTATCTCGCCCGATGATTTTTGGGCATGATTTACAGTGGAATCATGCCCAAAAATCATCGGGCGAGATAAACCGGTCTAATATCATTGATACACCCAGCACTGCCAAGGTAGGATCTATTCCAAAAATTCAAAGTCCAAACGGGAGTCGTCATGAAGGCCAGACACCAGCTGCAAAACTTGCCAACATAAATAGTTTTGTTGGCTATTACTAAAGTTTCGGTCAAGTATTAATATTTTTCTTATCGCCGACGAAAGTTTGTTCCTTTTTTCAATGCAAACGTTATCTTTACAGAAGAGTTCCGTTTCTGGAATGCCGTGTGTTTATCCCATTCGTTTTAAAATAAGTGGAATTGTCCTAGTTCTTCGAGACTTGTTAGGTTCTTCCGACGAATAACTGTCCCATTCTAAAACATCGTTTTCATCTGTTTCTTCGTAGGATACACCATTACCCGAGCTCGGCTAAAGACCTGCGCCACGGTGAAGATCACGATCTTCATCAACCTGTACGTGGTGGTGTACATCACGCTCTACATCTACCAGGCGGAAGCGTTTGATCCGGGTGAGGTGCTCAACCTGTACGAATCGCCCGCCGGCTTTGGGCTGGCCGGTCTGCGTTGCGTCGGCTGGGGCTTCTTCATGTACTCCTGCGCCGCCACCATCCGGAAGTTCACCGAGAAGGCCCCATTCTACTATCCCTTCACGTTGCTCGGCTCGCTCTGGATCATGAGTGGACCCGTGCTGACGCTGCTCGGTGTGAACGTGCTCGATCCGTGGGTTCGGGAGTCGGTCATGCACGGAGCCCTCGGGACGGTCGCGTTCGTCGGCCACCTGGCGTTCCTCTGGCTGACGTGGCCATCGCGAGCGAACAAGAGCTTTCCCTACCACGTCCGCACGAACCACGTCGGGGTTTCGCTGGGTGAAGATGACGAGGCCACCTACCCGAAGCACACGTACGAACCGACGGCAGCAATGGTCGCCCAGCTTCACAACCATCATCAGCATCATCATCACCACCAGGAGGGCGTCCCCAATGGGAATGGATTTATGATTCCCAGGAGTACCGTCCCCGCGACGATGGATGGTCTGTACGATGCGTACCTTCGGGAGAGGGACGTCTACCACAGCACCTCGACGCCACTGAGTTACGTATCGTTTCCCAACGCTCCACGACATCCGGCCACAAATGGTGCACCGATTTCCACCATTTCCAATGGCGGCTATCGGAATGGCATCATCGGGAGTCCCGCGGTGGAGCGGGAATCACTGGATCGACCGGGAATCAATCCGACCGGTGATCCCGCGACGACTCGTTCGGAAGTTGATCGGGAAGCAACGCCCGCGATCCGTCACTCGTTGGCCCTGGAACCGGACCATGATCCTTCCGGGCATTCGTCACTCGAGATCGCTCGCCTTACCCCTGTCGCCGCCTCGAACGGTTCCGTCCCATCGTCATCAAGTGCCGGACAACCGAGCGTAAACGGATCGTTGGGCGCCGAAGCAACTTCGGTGAGGGAACCGGAAGAGAGGAACCGTCCGTTCAACCCGTTTCTTGCAGCCGGCGCAGTCGACACGGTCGATCGAAAACCGAACCGCATCATTCTGCCCAGTCTAGAGCATGCGCCCGTGACGCCTCCAAGTGCAACGGGAGGATCCGAGGAGACTTCAGCAGGCGTACCAAATCTTTCAACACCGGAAACTGACCGAACGGTTACTGCACCGGCCGTTCCGAAGCACCTGTTTGCGGCGAAACCGAGGGAACCGATTAATTCGTAGACCGTTTCTTCAATGCGTGTGTTGGTTTTGTATTTCCTTTTTCCCACTTTAAAATAATTGTGCTCGATTATCTTTTTAAATGTTCCCGTTTCTTTCTAGGCAATAGCAATAAAGTGGAAAGTGGTTACTTATTTAAAACACTAGCACTACAATAGGAATAGTGTTTAATTTTCTTACTTGGATGAAAAAACCCGGAAAGGGCCAAGATGAAAGAAACAAATACAGTGACCGGCATGGAAAAGTAGACAACTCGAATTTGTTAGATTTTCGCTCAATATTTTTTCCTAATCGAAGTAAATACACTGACAATATTGTTCGTATCTTGAGTTACATATGCTTTATGAGATTCATTAACGCATCTTAGTATTTAATGTGTCCTCATTTAGCTTTAAGAACCTGCTGAAGACGCTCTGGCATCTTCTCCACTAGATTTTTGGGGATCTAACTCTTCGCAAGCGTGTACTAGACTTTCAAAAAAGTCGGTTTTATTCGAAACATCCGTTTTGTTCACCCTGGCATCGAGAATTGCCTTCGACTTCTCAATAGGATTTGGATCCGGGCTCCGAGAATGCCATTCCAATAGTCTTAGGTGACAAGACCGGAAGAAAGATTTGGTCTTCTTGGCAGTATATTTTGGGTCGTTGCCCTGTTGGAAAATGAACTTCTCCTTCAGGTTTTTCTGGATGAGTGAAACCTTCAGATTTTCCTTCAAGATGTTTATGCAACAATTTATAGTCGTTATATAATCTATTTTAACAAAGCATCCCTATCCATTCCACGAGAAACACCCATAGACCACCCTTAACAGCTGTCATTAGTTCTAAAAAGTTTTTACCCCATAATTAAAAGAAAATGTAACAAAAAAACTAAAGTAATATTAAAAACTTGATTTTTGGGCAGCTAAGTCCTTGCTTGGTCTTCGAAAACCATGGGTTTAGTAAATTTTATGACCAAATTTAATCAAAAAAGATTGTACTAAAAAAGTGTGCTAAAAAGGCTTGGCAGTCAACGTGTTAACCTGAAGCACTACAGACGGTGATGTGGCTCTCGTTCAAGTTTTAATTCAACTGATACAATAGCCTTTTTATAACACCAAAGTGGCTCAACAGCATGTTCCTGAGCAAAATTCTCCGTTCAGCTGAGTTTGGCTCGCAGATATAAAAGCGCCTTCCATTGACTCTGGTCTCTAACCCGTGCGCTACGACACGGGAACGAAAAGTTCGTTCGAAAAATGATAGCTGAAGTGTTTTCAAGGCATCATTACTGGATGGTTACTTTTGCGTACTTTTTTATTAGTGATTGATTTTGAGGTCAATATATGCAACGGATTTGAGCTTTCTACCTCCGCAAGGGCAGTTCTCCGCTGGAACCGTACGATTGAAGTTTCATAACAATGTGTCCACACGCTTTGCGTGCTATTTTGTGTAAGATATTTGAGTATAGTTTAAGCTCCATACACAATATTCTTTTTTATGAGATTCAAAAACAAACTAAAACAAAATTTATATGTAATGAGATATCCAAACATTAGGTTCAAGAAGAGTAAATATATCAACAAACATAAGTCAAATACGATCACGACTATGAATATCAAATTGGCCAAGGAGATTGCTTTTAACCATAAAACTTATCAAAACACAAAACCTTGGGGATCATTTCAGAAAAATTTCATGAAAAACTAAAAATGTTGAAGTGTCCACTTTCTCTTGTCACTGTTTTTTTTAACATATATTTTTATAATTTTTTTCTCAAATTAATAAATCTCATAAAGAATATGTAATACAAGATACGAAAAATAGCATATTTACTTCGATTAGAAAAAAATATTGAGCCAAAATATAATAAATTCAAGGGGTCTAATTTTCCCTCCCAGTCACTGTAGTTCGGAATGGCTGAAAGAAAAATAAACAACAACACACTGGTTTCATATTAAATGCAACAATGAAGCAATAATTTAATACTTTATTTTCCTTTCCAAAACCAAACCTTCGTCTCAATCCTTCGATTTATCCTTGATTTGTTTTTTCTTCCTGAAATTATATCTCCACCATGTCTCATTTGCTTTCTTTTGTGTTCGTTTTGGATGTCCACGTTATCTTGTTCATTTCACAGTTTGTTTTCAGGTTTATGGGTTTGTGTTTTGAGTGATTTCCTGTTCCTATGGTCGAAATACTACGCTGCATTTCTAAACTTACTTTTGTTCCACTCATGTTTACTTGCGCTCTTGTTTAGTCGTGTTCCACTTTATTGTTATTATTATCATACGTTCGCTTGCTGCACTGATACGGTAGTTCAATATTTTTTCTTGGTTTTCTTATCCAGTTTGCTCCTGTTTGCTAACCCCGCAGTATAATATGAATCTCTTTTTTCTGCTGTATTCTAATATTTTACTTTATTTTCATTTTCATGCATGAAGTTATTTGACATGATGGTTTCACGTTGACTTTTTTAACTTTCTTTTGTTTTTTTCTCTCTCCTTCGTTGGTTCTGACCACCAAACCTGATAATAGTTACACAGCTACACCGTCCTACATACTAGCGGCTTATTGGGTAGTCAATAGTTTAGTTTGGTTTAATTATTATTTTACTCTGTTCAACATACACGCAGCACGCTTCTTAATCATTATATTTTGCACACTTTTAGTTCATTCCTCCTCACCACACTTTCTAGAAGTTTCAGTTTTGTTTTCAACATTTCCTGCGCGTTTGATTTGCTTACGGTTTGATAATGAAAGAACCTTATGAATTACCAGTCTCATTCCGCCAAACAAGCATCTTCCATATCTCCCTGCTTATAATATTCACCAGATAATTATGATAATTTTCCCCCTTCATTTTGTCTCCCAAAAATATCAGTTAGTTTTCTCTGTTTCGTTCGATTAATATCGCATCGATATTTAGGTTTTCTATTTGTTTTCATTGTTAGTGCCTCAACCACCACTTGTTATATTTCCTCTTTGCCAACAATATTTTCTCTTTTCTTTCTTTGTCATTGCTTTTAGTGCTTTCTTTCAGTTGCCCACTATTCTGCTCCCGCCCTCTCCACCAAACCCAGCGTACAAAATCAATGCGTCCAATGTATTTTTTATGGTTTTTTCTTGTTTTATTTTGTTGTATTAAAATCAGTTTATTTTAATTGTCTTATGGTGTATAAATAAAAAAACGCACATTTAATCAATTAAGGAAACTCTTTCTTCTTCCGCTTCAATTGTCTTCACTTAAAAATTAAAATAAGAAATGGTTTTTATTACCTTCTGCACATAATCCCTTTTTTGTTTCGCGTTGTGTTGTGTGTTTGTGTGTATATTTTTTGTTTGTTTTCTCATTCGTCTTCATCGTTTGCTTATCCGCTAAGATTTCCTCACATTGCCATCACTTGCGCCATTGACTTTTCCTCAAAGCCCTTCTCATTCTTACCAGTAACTTATAAGACAAAAAAAAACACGGACTTAAAATCTCTTACTCACTAGCGGGTTTTGAAAGTGTTTTCATTTTTTTACACAGTACCGATCGTCCTCGCTCTTTTATTTTCATCTTCTTCTATCGCTCTCTTTCCATCTTGACCATCGTACATTTCCCAAACGAAACTAATCATCAAGAGCGGGAGATAAATCGAATCGTTCAAAGAAGCGGAAATAAGAAAACTTCCATTAATATCCGTTGTTGAGTGTTTAGAAGTAAGCAACAGGCGAAACAAGATTGCTATATTAAAACAAAATCTAAGCGAACAGTATGTTTAAAAAAAAAAACAGAAGAATAAAGATGAGTAAATCGTACATTTAAAAGCAAAAAGTAAAAAGAATCAAAAGCTAACTTTTTGCGCTATAAAGAAGTTAAATAAATAAAATAAATGTTTCACATGAAAACACGAACGATATAAGAGCAACGAAAATGGTAAGAACAAATTTTAAAGAAAAACACGGTGTTTCTTTTTTCGAAAAAGAACCGAATTGGAAAAAAAACCTAAGTTGAAAACACGACGCTTAAGCTATAATAAACAGGCACGGCTAGCGTGGCGTAGTAATAAAGGGAAGGTGTTTTACAGTAGAACACACGAGTACACGAGTAGTAAATAGCGAAGAAGGACACTAACGAAAAAGGGGGAGGAGGAGAGAAAAACGAAAGCTTTGCTTCTGCCGAGCTGAGTGGAAGAATTTTCGCCTTCTTCAAGTGGGATTATGATTTTCGATTGGTTGGTTTTCGTTCGTTTCTCTTCCCTGGGAGCGCTTTTTAGAATTAAAATTGGATCAAAACTAACTTTACACAACTATGTACACCGTCGTATTGAGTTAAAAATTAGAATAATATTAGAATAATATAATAATCGTAAACCTACTTTTAATTTATCATTTTTTTTACCTCACTACGCCCTCTTTCCTACACGGTGTTGCTTTTTTTTGCTTTTGATTTCCTACACGCTCTCGCTCGATGATTGGAAAGTGGGTGACGAAGCGGAGCGTAGTTTGAAGCAAACAAGGGAAAATAGTTCGACTTCGACTATACTTGTTTCCGATCGCTTAAACAATTAGTTTGCCTTTGTTGCATTCGCCCTCCTTAGCCTGTTTTTCGTCTTCACTCTTCTCAACTCAACGCAATCGATTGGATAATAATAATACATGAAATGTGGAAAAAGCAAGCTTATCTGTGTTTGTGTTTTCTCACGATAGTGTAAGTGTTTGTGTATGTTTTTTTTCTTGTTTTGTTTAGTTTGAGGTTGGTTTGGGTTCGTTTGTATGTTTTGATAAGTGCATTTGAATTGTTTGCTTGCAAACCTTCGACAAAAACCACTCACGGGAGAATGTGAAACAAATACGGGAGTATCATTGAATCCGTCGTCCTTTACCTAACTCATTACCCTACTCTCTATTGCTCCTTCCCTTTACCATCTGCTCTGCGCTACTTGTGTATGTTTTTCATCTTTTGTGTTTTGTGTTGTTGCATGTAGGTATGTGCAGGTTTAAGCATTGCTTTCGATTTCTTTTTTTTTGTTTTTGTTCATTGAACTGTCCTTTTGCTTTCCATTATGTTTTTTTTTCTTCTATAGAATCTCAAGTTTTCTCCACTCTACGCACCAACACGTAATATTACTCTTCGCATCTTTGTAAACTTCTCTCTCCCTCTCGTATGTTAAACTATCTCTATCTGGCGGAATTATAGTTTCATTTTCATTGTTTTGTTTATTGTTTAATCTCATACCCTTCCACTTGCTACCTTTTCTTTGTCCCTTCATTCTTGCCTGTTACAAAGAGGTGTGACTTTTCATTTGTTTTTAGATTTGTTTTCTTTTTCTGGCTTAACTTTTTCGGCATTCCATATCAATTTTTCTCCTCGCAAAGAACTATGTACATGAAACTAGATTAGCAGTTTTTTGCCTCCATTTTATAGTTTTTCTTTGTAGTTGGTTTCACCCTCTTTACTCTTGCACATTTTAGAGTTTACGGTCGGAGTGTACTGTATTGTATAAGAAAAGTTTTGCTTTGTCCTTTCCCACATCCAACCTCTTTTACACACACAAGTACCCTAATGCTGATTCCTCTTTGCTTACAGTCCAAACGGGTCACACCTGCCGTTCAATGTGTTAGGAGGTGTGTCGAATCGATAAAAACTTTTGCACAATATGGTGACCTTTGCCGGGTTCACATTTGCACTTTGTTAAATAGTTTCTCTCTGTTTAATCTGAATGTGAATCCGATGTGTGTTTAGTAATGCTTGAGTGTAGTTTTCTCTTCTTTTGTCTGTGTGTGTGTGTTTTATACATCTATTGATTATTATGTGTGTCTGTTTTTTTTAAACTCTCTGAGTGTCTCTTGCATTTTGTAAATGGAACCTTTTTCACTTAGTTTTGCTTCTCTTCACTGTTATTCTTCACCTTTCTTCCTTTCTACTATATTCTCAATTTGTTCTCTTGTGTTTTCTAGATTGCTACTGTACAAAAAAACCGTTATCATATTCAAGTTGTGTTGTTTTAGGATTTCGTGTTGTTTCGTTTATTAGCTTGCATGATAACCCTCGACTTATAGTTTGGCTTTTTGTTTTTTTTCTCCTTTTTTGTTTTACATCCTAACTTGTATGTTTGTGATTTGTTTTCCTTTCTCGATTACCTTTTTTTCCATTTCACACAAATTGTAGACCAGCTAGGTGTAGATATATCTTTTTTTGTTTGTTTGTTTTAATGCAACCTCATCTCTCTTCAGCATAACTTAACCACTGCTTATTTTCTGCACTACCGTTTACTTCTACGAAACTACTTTACTCTACTAAACTTTCCTTCTCCATAGTTTTTTTTTCTACATTTCTCCATTTTGCACATCACACTAGGATTGTTTGCACCGATTTGCGAACCGGCCCAAGCACCCAAAAGGAAGAAAAGTGTGTCCCCTTTTGCGTGCGCTTCTTTTCCACCATTTCCACGTTGACTTTCGTTTCGGGACTCTTCCTTCCCCCTCTCCCTCCTCCACGCCTCTTCTTGGTCGGTTGAAAGTTTCTTTTAAAAACAAAAAATCGAGATCTGTTGGAGCAATAGGAGTCCTTCCTTCTCTTTCTATTCATCCGCAGAATAACTTGTATTTTCCCACTCTCCCTCTCACACACACAAATACACACAAACACATAGTCACACTTTAGCAGCGCTTTGCTTAGTTTTTTTTGTTTTTGGCTTCGCATTGTATAGTTTGCTGCCTTCTCCTCCGAAATGGGGACGAATGGCGATTCAAACAGGGACGTCGACTTGGACGAGTGACCGGAGCAACTTCTGCTAGGCGCTTGCTCGGACAAACTCGTTGAAGGGAGTGGACCTCGCTTATCTTGCCTCGGTCGGTTGTTATTTTGAAATAAAATACTATCGTGTGTTTGTGTGTATCTTTAGTGTTCGTGTGTAGTGTATCCTTTAGCACACGCATCCGTTGCCACACACGTAGGTTTCCTTTCTCCAACTTTCATCTTATATACATTTAAAAATTTGTACAATTAGATTTTCGAGTGGGGTGTTGGTTTTTTCTTTTTCCCCTTCCTCCTTCGCCTCCACTCGTATTTGTGGGATATTTTTCCTGCCCATTTTTTAGTACGCACTAATATGTCTGCCTCTTGTGGTTTGTGTTGTTGTTTCTCCCCCTTCTTTCACTCTAGGAAATCCTCCCTCCACACTCGCACTTTCGTTCGCTGGAGGAATAAACGTATTACAAGTAAACTTAATTGCAATTGGTGGTGGTGGTGGTGTTGGGGAAGCGGATGTTTACGCCTCGAGCAGGATCTTGTGGATGGTGGGATTGGTGGTGGAGGCACCGTTGGAGCCATTGCTGCTGCTGCTGGTGGCCACGACGACCGCGGTTGCTGCCGCAGGTGAGGAAGGTGTCGGGGAGGGAGCCGGACCGACGGCGGAGGTGGGTCGCTGCACGACCGACACGACGTGCGGTGCGGGCGAGGGTGACTTCTTCGACAGGTTCAACGGTTGCTGGCACGGATCGAGGGAGGTGATGGTGGTGGTGCTTGGGTTGGCGGTGTTACCAATGTCCACCTTGAGCTCGAGGAGCCGCGGGGAAGGTGAAGCCGGCGGTGGTGCCGGTGAGGTCATCGTCGAGTGTGGCGACTGGAAGTAGCGGATGCTCGAGGAGGAGGGCGACGAAGCCGACGGCGGGAGGCAACCGAGGACGACGAGGACGAGGTGTCTGGTGGGGTGAGGCTTCCGGCGCCACTACTACTGCTGCTTCCCGGCGAGGGAGGAGTTTGCTGGGCACGCAGTCCCGTCGTGGTGATGACACTTGCGGCGGCACTGCTTCCACCATTGCTACTACTACTATGCCATCTGCTGGAAGCACCTCCGTAGGGACATCCGGCCGGACTCGATGAGGAGGACGGTGAGGGCGAAACGGCCGACACGGTCAGATGGGGCGAGGCACGCTGGAACACACTTCCATTGCCGGTGCCACAGACGAGCAGTCCACCTTGTTGCTGTTGCTGCTGCTGCTTGATATAGTTCTGATGCTGCTCCTGGGCCGACTCCCGCATGATGTAGTTATGGATGATGTCGGTGCGCTTCATCTGCTCGGGCGTCATGCGTGGTTCCTCCATCAGGGACTTCGCCAGCACCGAATGGGTGCTCGAAAGCGACGAATAGTGATGCTGACCGACCGGTTGCGGACTGCAGCGGAGGGCGGCCGACAGTGCCGACGAGGACGAACCCGATTGTTGCTGCAGGAAACTTTGGTTGGCGCTCGCCGCTGCCGCCGACGACGAGGAGGAGGAAGAAGTGGACGACGTTTGGGGACGCGTTAAATGCATGTGCAGCTGCGATTGATGCTGGGGTGGCGGCGGTGGAGGTGTCTGCTGGTGCTGGTGGAGGTGATGATGGTTTAGCTGTTGCGTGGTGGAGGTGGTGGTGGTCGAACCAGGAGCTGCTGGCCTTGGCGAGGAGGAGGATGCCAGTACGGTGACGACGGTCGTCTCCATTCGGTGGTGGTTCGTCTGGGCACTGGACGCCGGCGATGAGCTACTGCTACTACTCGCTGATGACGACGACGATGAGGAGGAGGAACAGGTGGCAACGACCGCCTCTGCCTCGCTCTCCCGGTGGCGCATGGCGCGGAACTTCTTGTGCGGTTTGTACGCCTCGTCCATTAGGCTGTTGGTGTCGTAGAGTGGAGGCGCTTGCAGCACTCGCTTCAACACCGGCATGTTGTCCACACTGGCGTGCCTCGTCGTCGCTCCGTTTTGCTGCTGCTGCTGCTGTTGCTGTTGGTGACCGTTCGCTCTGCTTTGGGAGGTCGTCGTATCCTCGAGCGCTTGATCTTCAAGCGAGGAGCGCGGGCTGGAGCAGGACGACGAACCACTGCTGACGCTGCTGGCCGGTTTCGCGTGGTGGTGGTGGTGGTGATGGAGGTGATGATGGTGCTGTTGGAGCTGCTGCTGCTGGTGCTGCTGGAGCAGCGAGTGAGGCGTCGACGGTTGGTCGTGCTTCTCGTTGCCGGACTCGATGCCGGAGTCGGTCGGGGAGTCGAGCTTGCGGTACCGCGACACGTGATGATGGTGGTGATGGTTGGCGGTGGAGGACGAGGAGGTGGATGTCGCTGACGAGGCCGAGGAGGAGGAAGATCCGACCGAGCGGATGACGGGGGTGATGGTGAGTCCGTTCTGTGCGAGATGTTGCGCCGTGCCACCGATGAGATCGTCCTCGGCCGACGAGCCGGAGCTCGCACGGTGTCGGATGATGGGGCAGGCACCGGACAGGGTGGCCGCCAGTAGGGGTGCCGACGCGGACGACGCCGACGAAATGCTGCCATGGTGGTGTAGGTGATGGTGGTACTCCGACGACGATGAAGACGATGACGAAGAGGAGGAGGAGGACGTTTCCGTCGACTCGGTGCTGGAGACGGAACTCATCGGGCTCTTGGCGATCTCCACCTCGACCTGGTTGCCGTCGCAGCTCCAGCTGGCGGTGCTGCTGGCCGGGCTCTTCGCGTCCGACAGTACCGCACCCTGGTCCTCCTCGGCCGACCACATCTGCTGGCGGAGCAGCTCCTTGTGCTCGGTGCGGAACACCACCAGCTTCTCGGTGTGCAGCGTGCTGAGCGTGCGCAGGTCGGGCATGGTGCGCAGCAGCTCCTGCATGAACTCCGGCTTGTCCGGCCGGTTCTGCGTGATCACCGTCTGCAGGCACGCCTTCAGCTTCGTGTACATCCGCTCGATCAGCTCGACGTTGCGTAGGCCGGGCCGGTCGGGCGTGATGAGCACGATCGCGCAGAACAGCCCAATCTCGGCATCGGTCAGGTTCATCGAGTTCATGCGCTCGGCAAAGTTGAACGTCGAGTCGACCAGGAAGCGGGCGTTTGCCCCATTCTGGATGGTGTCGCGCCGCATCACCTGCCCGTTGAGGCAGATGATCGAGTTAATGGACGTGTCGAACATGCAGATCAGTCGCACGAACAGCGCATCGAACAGGCCGGCCTTCAGCAGTGTGAACTTGTCATCCTGCGTCAGCAGCTGGAACCCAGGGATCATGCCGGCGAAGTCGATCACACCCCGAATGACGTGCGCGAAGCGTTGGCTGAACTCCTGCTCCGACTGCAGCTCCGGGGCTGGATTTAGTGGACATGCCTGCGAAGAAGAGAAAGGCGGAACGAAAGAACATCAGATATGGAACAAGGCGCATAGTAGGCGTCACTACCAGTGACATCTGTCATTGGGAACTTCCTCAATATATCAAAATAAGCAGAGACTACCGTTATCAAGCAAAGTATTCCATTAAATCTCATTAGAACTTCTCCGTGTTATAGGTTGTGACTCCTCCAACACCATGAGGCACGGGACACTTCCCTTCTAGTCACCGCTGACCTTCAACAGCTACTCTTATTGACATTTTTCCCGTCTAAACTCGTGTTAATTGCGTTGCCGACTGTCTACGCCGCGGTGTTGACTGTCCATATTCTACGCCATACGGCCTTGAAACGTATTGACTTTTTCCCTCACCCGGTCCGCGGTCCGCGGTCCACGAGGTACCGGTTCTCGGGTGCCATTCCCCCTCCACCTCCTCCTCTCGGTGACCTCCAATTCCTAACGGTAGGAAGTGTTACTGTATCTGTATCCCTTCTTCTCCTCTGGTTCTCCATAGCCAACACACCTCCGATGTTGAGCCGGAGTTGTCGCCTAATCGCACTTCGCACTCTATGCAAATCCCGCAAAACCCGCGAGTTACCACCTCCGTGTATGTCTAGACGGTGTAAGCGTTGCGCATCCAAGAAGAATAAACCAAGCAGGCTAGAACTTTGCATGATCAACGGCCGAGCACGTTTCCAAGGAAACTTTGTTGAAACGCAAATGATCGATACCTCTCTCTCTTTTCCTTCGTTTTGGGCAGCTTGGGGATCGCAGTGACGTCTTCTCCTTTACCGAGCGACGTCTGCCGAAGCCAAATTCGACATCGTACGTTGACCGACCCGCCGCCGTTCGCATCTCGTTGGAAGAATTGGTCTCCCGCTCCGCATGGCAACTCGAGATAGGCGTTGCGGGGCGTGTTCAGCTGCTTCCGATCCCCCCGTATCATCGCCACCGTGTCTCGTCTCCGGTCAGGCGAGGAATATAACAACACCTATTTGCTCGACTCAAGGTCGACGAACCAGGTTCAAGGTTTCCCCCGAGGAGCGCTTGAGTGACAAGCATAGCGAGGAGCGATATCGCGACTCACACGCCAGTCGGCACGTACCAGACTCGCAGTGGTGATACAAACACACACACACACTTCATGATATGACAAAATAGAATAAACCACACGTCCTCTGACGATGTTCGCGTATGCGGAAGCATCGGCAAAAGGGCCTATTTGTCCTAAGTGTGAAGTTACTAAAAGACACGTCAACCGACGTGGAAATGTGACACTCTTGCTTGGGAAAAACGCCTTGGGTGTGATAAACCATATCAACTCCCAGCTTGCGAAGTTTTAAAACTCCCAAAAAAGTAGGATTGAGATTGTATATCCCAACGAGTGTTTGTTTTTACTCAGTGAAACGTGTTTATTTTCAGTTTTAATTTAATTTCACACACTGCATGTTTTTATGTTTTTATTTTGCACAAAAGTATATGAGATAACAATTTTATCTAATAAATTTAATTTTTGAGCATCTAATAGTAAAAATAGGCTCAAAAACCTCTAGGCTTCATGCTTTTTAAACAACTTACACTTAACATATGACTTATTTTGATATATATTTTTCAAATTAAACTTTTAAGTGCCATTAAGAAAGAAGAAATAAAAAAACATTTTTTTTTTCGTTGTACTCAAGTGACGTAAACTCAGATTGCTTTATCAATCCGGAATACATTTCGGTGTTCGTGAGTTCCTCGTTTTTGTTTTTTTTTCGACCCTCTTGATTAGATTGCGATGGGTTTAATCGCGTGCGAGGTTGTTGACTTTTGCGGACAGAGTTTTTACGTCCCATTTTTTTTTTTTATTTCTTTTCGTTCTTCCACCAAACCGACAATGGGTAATTAGCTAATTAATCGTTGTGGGTTTTTTTCTGGCAGGTAAAAAGGTACAAATATTATCATTTATCGGTCATTAACACAGGCGTAAAAGATGTTTTTAGTCGGTAGCTGATGATGATGATGAGTAGAGATGCGGGCGACAACTTTATCGATGTTAATTACTTGTGTTTGTTTTTGCTTTTCCACTTCCAGTACACGAGCTCACTTCCTCAACAGCGAACAGCAACCGACCACGTTATACATTGTAACGGTCAGCTTAGTACAGCGGATGTGAGTGTTGTTGTTATTGTTAACGGTTCCATGGCGTGCTCGGATGCCGCAAACTCGATTTCAAGGGCAACCCGACGGGTGGACGACGTCAGCAGCAGCAGCAGTACTTGGCTGTTTAGTTGGCTGTGCGATAAACACCGCCGCCACCACCACCACCACCTTGCTCCGTTTTTCTAGACACATGGCATTCGACAACAAAAATGGCGACGGACCCACATGGCAACGGAACGATGGAGGCGCATGGTGGGTGACGCTTTCGGGACGTGTTCTATACGCCGCCGCTCGGTTGACGACATCACACCCTGTTGCATCACATAGACACACACCACAGTATGAATGCGCAAAAATCGAAGTCTATTTCCGCATTTCACCCCGCGTGCGTTATAAAACAACCGTCGTTTCGAACGCCTTTGTAACGGCGATAACGACAGGCAAATGAAAAAACAAAAACGGAAAGACACGACTGCTCGTTGGGGGTTAATGAAATGCGAAGTGTGTTGGTGCTGCTCAACCTTCTTATCGGTCATCGGTCATCAGCCAACCGGAGACTCACGTAATCGTGAGCAAAAATCGGGCATGGAAGTAACAAAGCCCTGAGATAGGGAACGGCATTTCTCGGAAATGTTGGAATGTTTCGCTGAAAGATTGATAACGAATCTTCCTCTTCCACCCCGGGGAATGGGAAATGGGTGTGTGAGTGTGTTGCTTGCAAAAAAAAGGAACGTTTCCCACCTCTAATTCTCCTCCTCCCGCGGGTTTGAACTTAAGTGAGGTTAGGTTGAAACCGATGAGTAAAACCATCTTGATCATCCCCGGGATGAGTTGGTTTTAGTCCACAAAGGGGGAGTGCGGTTTGCTCAATTGTTTCCCCGTATCTCGCAGGCAAGCAGGCAAACAAATACACACACACATACTGATATTGCGCACACGAGCGGGCGATTAAATTAGCGAAACACATTTTCAAGGTTATCGCGCAGTCTGCGATTCGCCCGTTCGCTGTTTACATTCCGTGTTGCTGCCTTCCTTCCTCCCACCCCCCCAGGGGAAGGGAAGTAAATCGGGAGGCTTCTTATCGGGATTGAAACCACCCTCCCAACAGCAACTCCCCCTTAAAATCATCCCCTTTACCGGGGGCAACGAGTAACGAGGGAGGGTTTCCGAGTGACAAATTGCCTCGCACAGTAAGAACTCACACCCTTCCCTCCTCCCAAGACACCCCACCCATCACACTTGAACTGCTGAGTTCCCAGGAAGGGCGGTTGGATTGGGGAGGGTGCAGGTGGTGGGATATGAGTGACCGTTCGATGCCGTTGACCTTGATAAAGGTTTTCTCGGGAACTCGCCGCCGAGAAGGATGATGGCGATGACGGAGCAGCCGCGTGTTTTTTGTACAAGGTTCTACCAAACCAACGTCGGCTGTCTTTTTCTCGCACGAGCTCGAGCTAAGCTTCTCTTTTCGGGTGGTGCGAAATGTGGTCGAGTTTGTGTCCAAAATGGTGGCGAAAAGTATGCTCCAAAAAAAAGAACCCCAAAGAAATGGATGGATACTGCACAAAAAAGGGAAAATATTCCTAATTTTCTTGCTAATAGGTAACAAGGGTGTTTATATTCCATAAATCAAGGACTGAATTTTAAGCAAAAATTCATAACAGAACAAAAATAAGAGTAATTTAACACGTTGTAATTTTTGATAGCCACCTGTCATTAGTTCTAAAAAGTGTTTCCCCATAAATATAAGAAAATGCAACGTAAAAACTACGGTAGTCTTAAAAATTCATTCTTTGGAAAGCTAAGTCCTTGCTTGGTCTTAAAAAAACGGTCTTTTAAATTAATGTTATAAACAAATTCAATCAAAACAGATTGTACTAAAAAAGTGTACTAAAACCGGTAGGCAGTAAACGCGTTAATTGAATACCACTCATTTTCAAACATGAATAAAAACAATTGTTGTGTGGGATCTAAATAAAGCAAAAGATCGAAATTGAGATGTCACCCAAAAAGCGGGTGACAGCCGTAATGCTCATCAGCCCTTCAAACTAATAAAATAATGGACTTGTAGGCTACAATAATTAATTATTAAAATGTTTGTTATTGCTTAGTTTTCGAAAGCCGTTGGTTCAATCTATTTTACAATCAAATTGTAACAAAAATGATTGTACTAAAAATCTGTACTAAATAAGCGTGGCAGAGCACGAATTGCAAAATAAATAGTGCAAAAGAACAAGGACCGAGTGAAATACAAAAAATAAACGTTAGACCAAAGTACTATAATTTTCGTTCCTTTTAGCTATCAAGTGACTACTTCCTTATAGCATTTCCTTAGTAATTCTTAGTAGCTTGGACTTACCAGCGTCGGCATCGAGTAGCTCGGGCAGTCGCGTGCTCGCTGGCGCATCGCCGTGACCTTTTCGCGCGTGAACTCGCACGTTTCGATGTGCGCCTGGAGTACGCTCGCCAGCAGCCTCGGTTGGTCGTCGAGCTCGCTGGCCAGGGCCCGCTGGTTCCCCCGGTTCTGGGTACTCTGCTGCATCGCGGCCAGGATGCGGGCCTTCTCCCGCTTCGGCACGCGCCCGAACCTGACGGCTGTTGAGAAGAAAATGGGAAATTAAATTAAAAAGAGTTCAGGAGTTGAAGGAGAAATGTATAAGATTTTCAAATAATAATATTAAGAAGGGTTGAGATGGGAGAACTGGTTCAAATTTCCGTCATCGATCGCTTTATTGGTGGTGAACTTTAGCTAGTTCCAGTACTGAAGGTTAGATGCTCGTGCGGTAAACATTGAAAGCCGATACTTCCTGCCCAACAAAGACCACCGCTTCGTTCCATTCAAGGCGCTCCAAAAAGCCCTTGGATTGCATCGAGGACGCGCGGGCTCCACTTCCGATGCAAGACATCCGCGTGCAGACACGGACAAATGAACTGGTTCACCTCTCGTCGGCGAAGAAGGTTGGTTGTTTTTTCGAACGCGTCTAAAAATTAGTGACGACCAAAAATGCACTTGAACGACCGTGACCTTCTCCTCACCACCCCGTGGCAATGTCAACCGGAACCGGAGCGATGGACACAACCAATCACTTGACCATCGAACCATTTAATCCAATTGGTTCGACGACTTAACACATCCCACACATTCGCGCAACCCATTTTCGGTGGCAAAATGCTGACCTCCGGGCTGGCGTTGCATTTCGTTCCACCTCCAGTGGAGGAGAGGTGCGTAAACCTCCGAGGGATTGTCTGCCATCCTTCGTATGGCGGAATGTGTGAAGGATTCCGTTTTTATTTCGTCGGGAGGTCAACGCGAATAGTTCGTAAACCCCCCACCTCCACCTTGGCTGGAGGCACAATTGTCTGCTCGATTTACCGGTGGTTAATAATGGCCGCACTCACACGTACACGAGCGTACAAATTTATTCCGTACGAGGGACAACGTGATCGATGGCCCTGAGAAGCAGACGGCGGCGGGCGCAAATAAATAAAAAATAAATAGAAACCGGCCACAACCGTCACCTTTTCGAAAACGGTTTCGAACGCGAGCGCGCGCGCGAGCGGTGGTTTGAACTTCCGCATCGTCACGGTATCATACGATCGTGGAGCGGGCGGGCAGTAGAAGGACAGCGGAACACAGACAGCCAGTTGCGGGTGTCTCGGTGTGAGTGATAAACGCGGGATGGAAGCAGAAAACCTGTCCCGTGCGCTACGACTTCTCGCGTGCTCGTTAAAGCTCGCGGTTATTAAACGTGTCACCTCGATTTCTCGTTCATTCACTCTGGCCTGGTTCAAGGGAGGGGTGGTGCAGAGCAGAGTGACGTCACAAACATCGCAGAATTGAGTGTGTGACCTCAAAAAAAGACACAAATAAAACTCAAATGTACCAATAAACCGCTTCTGGTTGTTTGGTGGACAAATGTGCATATTTTGCACTCACACGTTGTTTCCGGTGCTTCGTTCTTGTAGAGCCCTTACTAAATTTGCCCTTTTTACCTTTTCTACTCGTTCACGCTACTTTCTTTCACGTTTTGCGGCCATTGCCGGTCGCTTTTAAATTGTTCTTCTTTCACTTTTCACTTTTCGAAAAAAAAGAAAAACAAAAGCACCAGCTACCCCCCGCTCCGCTCCCAAAATGGAGACGCTGTCTGCGGGTTTGACCCCCTTTTCGATTGGGCCACCTCGTCCTACCCCCTTTTCCTTCCCGCGTCCGTCTGGTCTGGTACCCGTTTGGAACGGACACACTCTCACTTTCCGGCTAACCTACTTTAGAGTGTGGCGCGGAGGTTGTTTGCTCGAAAACCGGCAAACCGCGTGCCCGAAAGCAACGAGAGACGCGGGCGCACTCTCACTTTCCACCGTGGAGGTAACCTACTAAGGGTGGAGAGGGAAAATAAAGCTAAAACAACGCCAAGGAAAATAAGGGGCCCGATAGTTCCAGCCGGAGGAGGCCGGGGTTCCAGATAGTAAAATACCAAAACCGGCGCGGACGACGAATGGAAAGCGCGCGATCCGAGCACGCGATCGAGTGAGCAGGACGGGTTTTCTCTTTCTCTCTCTCTCTCTCTCCGAGAGGTGCTCGCTTTCCATGATGGGGGGCTCGATCATATGATCTCGGGCCAAGTACCCGGGAGGCTGCCCGAGAAGAGATTGTGGCCTACATTTCTTCACCGGACGGTGACAATGGTGCCTGTGTGCAGCAAAAGCAACCGCAGTTGAATGACCCCGATCGTCCTTTCTCCAATTCACACGAATATAAATACTTTCTTTTGGGAGGGTGCTTTTAAGGTGCCCGCTGGCTTCGCTCCGGTCCGATCGTTAGCTTAATTTGAGTATGCTCGTTAAAGTGACACATTTCATGTTCTATTGTCAATTGTTTCCGTAGTTTTTCCTTTTCTTTCTGATCTTCTCTGAATTTGATATATTTTAAACTAGCTTTCTTATATTTTGGTTGCACTATTATTCCTTTTTTCTTTTTTTTATATTTTTATAAGTTTTCATATTTTTCAAAAATTCTAATAATCTAGGCTCTATTTTATATAGTTTTGTATAATTTGGTTTTTCATTCTTCATTCTTCCTTCTCATTATCTATGCCCTTTTTTACATGATTTTGTATATTTTGTTTTTTTTTCATTAAATTTCTTGCTATTTTTCAGTTGGTTATTCCAATGTTTTATTTAAAGTCAGCCTGCTTTCCAAATCTACTTTATCTGTTTGAAAAAGGTATAAATCACTCTAAACTGTGGCACAAACGCACACCATATTAACCCGACACAGCAATGTTTCACTTTCTTTTAAAAAGAAAATTAAAGGAAAACAACTAGTTCAAGAAAACAATGCACCAAAAGCAAAAAAAAGAAATACCAAAGATAAGAGTACCTCGTTTTGCCAGCCTCGTTAGTGGTGAAAGAAGGGAAACGAAGATTAAAACAAAAGAGGAAAAAAAACACAAACATACAATCATGTTGCTCACTTTCCTCCCCTAAAAGCTGTTCGATTGTTTGATCCGATTGTTAACCAGCTGGCTGACTGGGAGTGGAATTAAATGGTTTGCAGGGTGGTAGGAGGTAAAAGTAGGTGAAAACCGTCGTGTGGCGTTCTCCTCCGGGCTGCCCACGTGCCCAGACAACCGGCGGAAAGAGCGCAGATTAGAGAAAACAAAACTCGAAAGAAAAATGCTCGATCTCTTCGTGCGTTCCGAAGATCACCAAGGAGAGAAATAAACCTCCGAGTGAAAGAGTAGTGGAAGAAAAGTGAAATGAGCCGGCAAACACACACACTCATATACAACCAGGGAGAGGAGGGGTGATTTAGTAAAACAATCCACCGTTCGCCGTTTTTTTCCACCGCGTGGAAGGAAAAATGTTAAAACCAGCACACGCCAAACAAGAAGAAAGGGGTGCAAATAAATGAAAAGATCAGCCCAACGAAAGCACCTCTCTTCGACGGGTGCGAGATCGATACACGCTTTCTTCAGCAGGCGACGCATTCTTTTTTTTCCCCTAGCTAGTGATCGCTCACTTCGGATCGGGCGATCGTATTGGGAGAAAAGAAAGATTGGCTTAAAAATGTGAAGTCGCCGATCGCGGCGAACGGAAAGGAAAATAAAAAGGAAAAGTGTGTTACTTTCCCTCCACACTTTCTTCCTCTTTTTCTCTACGTTTTGGGCTCACGCACTCACCAGGCGCAACTCTCGTGTAGTCGCCCCCGTAGCAAAGCGAAACTCACTTGACACTCTCTTTTGACAGACGGCAAAGTGAGATTAGATTTGATTGAGTGCAAATAAAACGACATCATTTGGTGTCATCTGCCTCTGCAGGGAACCATTTTTTACGTCAAACATGTTTGCTTGGGTGTTTTAAAATTTATTTAAAATATGGTAAAAGTTTTAAAAAGGTTTAAAAAATATGATAAAACTTGGATAAAATAATTTTTACTAAAGAAACTAATAGAAAATAATTAACAACTCCGGTATTGCACAGAAAGTGAAGGTGAGAGTGGAACAACGGTCCGGGGAGGTTCCGATCCGGGTTAATGAGGTTCAATTTTCATTTCAACGCGGGGTGGGTGTTCATCCCCCGACCGCAATTTACATTTTTTCGCACTCATTCTCCCCCATTTTCCCATATTTTCTGCTGTTTATCTTCTCGGTTGTCGTCACGTTTCGCTTTTTTATTACTTTTGCCACACTCTTTCCTTTTTTAACATGACAATCGATCGAAAGCGAAATGGAGAAAACCGGCCGCCTGTGTTGTGTTGTGTTGCTCCACTAACCTCCGGTGACCTTTTCGCTTTTCTCTTTGCTCATTGTGTTTTTTTCCGCAATTTGCAACCACCCTTCCCTAGAACAAACCTCGTTGGTGTTTGCTGGGCAACACCCAAAGCGGCTCATGCAAAACAAGCGGGGTCTCGTTTTCCATGCGCCATTTCACCATTTTTCCGATACGCCATTTGGCGTTCCCCAACCCCTTTTAATCCCCACACCAAACCCCCCTTCTACCGGGCACGTGTGTGCCCTTGACCCCAACTGAGTGGCACCCGGCGTGAGTGGCCTGGGTTTGCTTGTTGTTTTTTTACGATCCGGGGGATGCGCGATCCAAATGGCTTTCTCTTTAGAAAATCTCCAAACGAGGTACCCCACTCTCCCCTCCAAACCTTTCCCTCCTGTGTAATCTGTCACCCATCGCTAGGCAGGGGAAAGCTTTCTCTCGCTCGCTCACTTTTTGAGTGAAGGGAAGTGTTTGGGGGGGTGAGCCACAGAGAAAGAGTAGACAAAACAAAAAGAAACAAAAAAAACCAACCTACAGGCAAACGCAGGTGAGGTTATTCCCATGACAAAGTCACGGCTTTCGATGAGCCACATTTAAAGGTCACTTCCTTCAGCTGTATTGAGCATTATTGGGTGTTTGTGTGTGTGCACTTTCTCTCTCCTTCTCTCGCACTTTCTTTGCCAAAGCCCTTTTTTTAATACTGGTATCCGCAACTGGTCCTTTCCAGTTGTTCACGCTTTTACGACGATTTGTCATTTCGTGCGAGTGAGTGCGAGAACAGGGAGCGATGTTCGAAATGAGTGAGAAGTGTGTCTACGACCGATGGCGACGCCCGGTTGGGTTCAACCGAGGAAAATCAAGGTCAAAGATCACATTAATTTTGACATCTCCGTGACCCCCGGGAGAAATTGGAGAAGGATGGCTCTCGCCAAAAGCCTACTGCAAACGCTCGGAGTGAGAGCGAGATAGATTCAGCACAAAGTGAGTGATTTCCATCAAAATAAATTAATCAAAACCCTAATTATCTATCCCCCTCCCCCGCGGATAATTTTTCCCATCACCCAAAAGGGCTAACACCTACGTGCATTGTGGTAGGACACGACTCCCTTCAGGATGCCCTTCAGTATTGGTAACTCTTCGGCCATGTTTGAATTTTGCTGTTTGCAACAATTTGGTTTTTCGCTATGCCGTTTTTTCCCTAAGTTTGTTTATTGGCTTTTCTTTTCCAGGGAAAGCGGTAATTAGTTGACGTGCGCACAGAACCACATGTACTACACACACACACGCGCACAAATAAACACGATTATTTTCTGTTCACTACTGTTGCTTTTACTTCTGCTGCGTACAAGTTGATTTAACTGTGCCTTTTATCATTGATTTTTGTATTTTTTTCCTCTCTTTTGATATCTTACACACGTCATTCACTTGGCTTTGGTTTATGATTCACTTTTCTCTTTTTTTCTTTTGCTTTGTAACTGTTGTTTTCTTATTAGGAACGATGGTAAAATTCTTTACCGAGATGATTTCACTTTCTTCTACGTTTTTATTTTTCAATACGCTGTTTTCGGTTACAGTTGCTGCAGACACACTTGCAGTAAACTTGCATCACACTTGGCAAACCGTTATCACCATTTTCCGTATCACTTTGGCGTTACTTTGGAGGAATGCGCAAGAAGCTACAGAAAAAAACTGGACGATGAGGGAAAAAATTAAAACGACATTAAATTAAAAACACTCGTTTTTTCCTCTTCAGCTCAATGGATGGTGACTCCCACGCACAGATGGTCAGCACGAAGGACACACACACGCGCACAAGAGCACACAGGCACTGCAACTGCTACTGGGGTTGATGTGATAAAAGTGTTGGCTACAAAGTTGCAGCATGGAAAACCCTATCGTTACCGATGCAATTTATTTTCCCCAGTTTTGCGTAAGAAATAGTTTGGAAATCTGGAAGGCTTATCACCTCCATGCGTCACTCCCTCTGATTTGGCACCCAGCAGTTCTGGGCCACCCGAGCTGGTCGGCGTAAGGCTCCAGTCTGCTTTCCGATGGGTCAATAGCTAAATTTAAAACTAAATTTTACAACTGCCTCTCCACCTTCGGCCGATCCTACACTGGCGACATTGAACCGTCGGCTCCGGGTGACCTCTAAAAAAGAGCCGCTTGCATATTTCGCAACCTTCGCGAGCACTCACCGCCGGTACGATATTAAATCCCCCCAGCTCGGCCCGGCACCGGAAAAAGCCAATAACCAATATATCATATCAGGCGCACGGGAGCACTACACCCAATGTACGGTTTTTGTTCGTCGCGTTGTGGTGCGTGTTAGACCGAAAACAGCATATCAGAGACACACGAACACACACTTTTTTGTGTAGGAGCTGCAGCGCCGATGGATGCTCCTTGGGAGGTGGAGGAGGCAGGGGCGGTAGGAGAAGGGGCCGTTGCGCACCGACAATTCCACCGGATGACCTCGAACTTGTACTCTGGTGGCTTTGGCTGAGGATGGGTTTTTTATCTCCTTTTTTTAATGGTACCATATATCCTGCTCCTTGTATATACCGAACGAAATGATTACCACTACAAGCTTACACGGTTGGAGTTCAATGATGAGCGAGAGAGAGAGACATAGGACCCAAAGGATACACTATGTTGTAAGGACTTACATCGTACCATGTACCATTTCGTGTCGTTATTGAATTTTCCGATCGAGCTTTTCCAATGATGGTTTCAAGTACATAAGCTCCTTGTATGTGTTCCTCTCTCTCTCATTCTCTTTCCCTATGTTTGCTCCACTATTACACTTGGCTCGGCTTTGTATCGGAATGTTGGAATGTCGGTCCTTGGCCGGAACATGGGTACACACACACATATCACCGGATGACGTGCGAGGAAAAGGACCGCTCGAAAGGATGGTATGACCTTCGCCTTGCCACCCATTCAAAGGCCACCGACGAGGCGACGTACGAGGCCGATACGCCGGACGTCGATTTGATGCGCATTTATTTTTTTTCGCTCACTTTTCCAGAGTTATCTTCTTGTACCGTTGATGACTTGCATCATTGTTAGGGAAAAAGACTAAAGTATTTTAAAAATTCACTTTTTACATGCTTCCTGTGCCTTCTTCTTCTGCTTGCATGTTTGTTCTTTTCATTTTTCCAATCAGGGAGCAACTTCTAAGTTTTTCTATTTTGTTTGAAGTAAATTTAAAAATTATAAATTTCTAATGAAATCTATCTGTATTTTTGCTAGTGCTTGTGTGCTTCTTGTGCGGGTGATAGCAATTAATTATTCATTTGTATTCACCATTTTTCATTATTCACCAATTTCGAGATTCACTTTAGGACATCCTCTTTCACTCACTTTATGAGCTTCGATAAAATTCACAATTTTTTCCACTTTTTCACAAGGGATTTAGCCTTCGGTAAAAGGCTTTTCACACAAGGACTTGGTTTTTTAATTTTATTTTGAACTTGGGAAATTTGTTTTTCCGGCCGGGTGTGTTCACGACAAGTCAGCCCTATATTGCGACGGTGGTGTATCAACGTCGGTCCGCTGCTGTTGCTGGCTCTGGTTGTTGCTGATGCTGCGGCCAAAACGCGAGATGCGCACGGCACACACACACACACGCGCTCACACGGCTCGATCGCAAAACCGCCTCGCTTCACGGCTTCTCGGCACAGAGAGATGCTCTGCTTCTCGCAACAGCCCGGTTCAACGTCTCATCGCTCACTGGCGATGGCCTCCGCTTCACCGTTCGCGTGGACCCCACCGTCGTCGTCGTCGTCGTCGCAGCAACCAAGCAGCAGCACTCATCCGGATGGTCTCCCCATCTCCCCCTCTTGTAAGTGTGTGCATTTGACAGCAGGTATCGCTTGCTCACTCGCCCCAACAAACACGCGCGCGAAACAGGCACGATATCGAGGGCTCCCGCTTTATTTTTCCGGCCGGCCACTCACGGCATTGAGGCACACACAAGCACACGCTGCCGTTCAACCGGGAAGCGCAAATGTTTTTATCAATGTCACAACCGAGCCCCAACACGCGCGTTCGATAAAGCGCCTCGGTTGGGTTTGTGACTGTTGCCGACGAGCCACTCACTTCTGGTTGTTTGTTTTTTTTTTCCCCAGCAAGGAACATCTCGGAACACTGTTGCTTCCGTTAATCTCGACACGTTACTCTATTTACCTCCACGTGCCGGCGGAAGGTTACCACACCTGAGCGCGCGCTCGATATTATCGGGGTTATCGGCTCGGCCGAGCATCGACCGGATGGGTTCCTCCTCCATGCCCATTAAACGGACCTTATAGGAGTGGGAAAGGGCCACCATAACGGGCTCTTCCCATTGCGCGTGAGATTGATTGATTTGATTAGGTTCGGACAACCTGGAACTTTTTTTTGCCTGGATCATCCAGCCACCTACGCGTATATTAAAAGCGCCTCCAACAAAGGCCCTCTCATGCCATCTTCCGTGGAGCTCAATTAAAAGGAAGGAGCAAGCGATAGAGAGGAACTCAAAGCTATTGCGCTCCTGCTCGCCTTCGAGCGTTGGCCTTGAACTTATCCGAATTGAATGTCGACCGCTTACTATAGGATGGTAGAGGGGCAGTTGGTGGCAGGTGTGTGTGTGTGTGTTAGAAGGAGTGGGTGAACTACCGGCGATGCGCGCAGAATCAGCAGTAGCGCCAAAAAGGAAACAAATAGAACCGAGCGCGCGTCAACGACACCCGGCGGGAGAAGAACAACCAACACCACGCTCTCCCCGAGGATAATGTCCAACGGAAAAAGGGGGGTCGTGTGGAGAACCGGTAGGGGGTAGTTTATTTTTACACACACGTCCATGACCCTCCCGGCGCACATTGGCACCCTTCTTGCACGAGCTTCCCCCGACATTGTCCCATAAAAGTTCATTCGTCTTTCTTTCTTCACGAAGAATCTTCACGAACGGAAAAAAGGAAGAGATCCGAACTAAATGGAACACCCTGGACTAATTGATTCTGGAGCAGGAAGAAAGGGAAGAAGACCCTCCTTATCATTTCTCTCTTTCGCTCTTCCCTGTTTTCCCTATCAGCACACAACAAATAAACAAGCGAATAAAGGGATCCCCCCAGTAAGCTCCTTACATCGGTTGTATGTGCACCCGACACGTAAATTAGATAAGAAAATTGCCCTTAGGAAGGAAGAGACCACTTCGTCCCTTTTAACACCCGTCCCTTCCTCCCGATCCTTCAAGCCAAATAAAAATCCCAACCAAGGTCAACCGAAAAGGAATAGAAGGAACCGCAGTTGGAGTGGTGTAGGTTTATAATTGGGCCGACAGGACACTGATTGTCGGTGTGGGCGAAGCCTAAGAACTATTTCCAGTTACACGGAATGGCGCTCTGGCTTCCGTTCGTGTTCAATTTTGTTGTCCCCATCGGAGGGTGGCCTTGCGCCACAACCTTCAGGAAACGGAAGTTCGATTTAAAACGGCCTCGGTTCCAATTTTGAACAAGCGGCAAACAGCAACCACCACACACACACAGACACACAATGTACGGCTTTTGGGCAAGACGGAAATTCGAACAACGACGAAATAACCAACTCTGACCTTGCAGTGCACAATAAAGCGCAAGGGTATTATAAATATATTTATTTCTCGAAAAATATGTGAGTGACTTTCGTTTACAACCAATGCCACACACTGTTCCGTTTTAGATGTACTTGAACTAAATTGTTTTTCCATAATGTATTGAAGCGAAAATTTGACTCCTCTTGGAACCAAATTGAACCTTTCTAGCACAAACCAGTTTTGCAAAGCGCGTGGGCCAACAAAGTAAATAAATCGTTTCTGGGAAAATTCCTAGAACGCGGAAAATGACTCCACTTAGTCATTGCTTTTCCCACCCAATTCCCCCGGGAACCGTGGTTCTAACAAACCAATCGAAGCCGCCCCAAGGAGCACCCAAGGAAAATGGGGACCACTTGGGTGTGGTTTGTGGGAGGGAGGGCTGGGAATGGGATATACACCGCACCGGCCTGTGCGTCGGGTCGGTGTCCTTGACTTGCGATAACCTTGATTCACCCTCGGTTCGCCGTTCCTTTGCGCACCGGCCGAATTTTCCCATCACTTGTTCTCGGTCCGACTATCGAGCTACGCGAGAAAAAACAGCAAACAAAAACTCTCAATGCCAAAAAGTGAAACAAATTGATGCTTAACTGGTGCTTATAAAGGGAAAGAGAGAAAAGGAAAAGCGCACCAATCGTTCGCTCCCCTTTTCGCCCACGCGATTCTAACGCGCGTGAGGATGCTGCGCTCTCTGTCTAGCGTCTTGTTTTTTTTCTCACTATCTCATCTGGGGAGCAAAGAGCTGCTCATTTTTCTTGCACTCACTGTGAGTGCCTGAGTGGTGTCCCCCCATTACGAAAGCTCGACCGCTCAAAGCACAACACAAAAGCCCCCTTCAATGGCAAAAGCTCGAGCATCGGTTGTTAAAGCGAAGGTGTGCCGTTGAAGGTATTTAAATTCAAGATATTTACATCTGAGGTGTGCTAAAATTATTTAAAAAGAAAACGAAATATTTAGATTGTTATCATAAATAGTATTATGAGACTATTATCTAGAAACACCAACACACTTTATGCTATAAATTTACCTTAAAAAATTATGTTTTCTTCCACCGAAAGTACGAAAAGAGGGTGGAAAATTAAAATGCATTCATCACAGAAATTCATCCGCCCTCATTTTCTTTCACACGGTTGTTCGCGCCCGTTTGGAGCTTAATGCTGTTCCTCCGGTGGTCGCCTCGCGGGTTTATTGTGTTGCCTTTTCCAGCCACCCCCTTTTTTATGCTGACGAACTCGAACGAGAACAAACCGTTACAGGTCATTGACACACCGCGCGTCGTAAGAGACATCAACCGTTCCGAAGAACGGTGGTTTAGCTCTGCCTTAAGTGGGGGAGGGTTAAAGTTCAACGGCATCGGTGGCGTTTCCTGAGCCATCCCTCAATTTTCCTCGGTTGGGGATTGTTTTCCAAGAGGCAGACAAAAAAAACCCGGAGAGGTCGACGACTTCCACTCGTAATCGGTGTCGCGGAAAATCAAGCACAAGGACCATTTGTTTGCTGATCGACCAGGCAGGCTGTAATCAGCGCGTACCCCACCGATGGGGAAGGATTACAATTATGTAATAATCAGTTGTGTGTGGTGTGGAGCAGATGGAGGTAGAAGCGGTTGGCTAATGAGCGGAAGCATTTATGGTCGCGTAAAACATGCATATATTTACACATTCGACACTAATGAGCTGGTACTCGGCAATCCATCGAATGTCCTAATGATATATTTATTCCAAACCGGTCACTGACACGAACAAAACACACTACTTACGCAGTACGTTGTCAATGGAAAATGTGTCACGTCTGCGTACCATTTGTATTTGTAGAGAGCTAATTGAGTCACATGTTTGGATGAAGTTTGGCCGTTCCTTTAATTTAACCACAAAATCCATAAATCATCAATATGGAAGTTACTCATACCAACTGATTTGTGTGTTTGTTTTACCCCCTGACATGAGTATCAAGTTATCACCAATACGCTAAGCTACCGAAGTTCATTGACTTCACAATCGCCTAAACAAACTGGCGCCCCGAAAAACTTTCATTTTCATACACCAACCAACCACACAACCCTTTCACTATCGGTTGGGCTATTATAGTTTCGAAAAAGAAAAAAAAACAGTTTCCACCCAATTTGGGCTTCGAAAACACCGCATCATCAAACCGGGCCGGATAGTGGGAATAATAGTGCCATTGGGAAAAGAAAAGAAAAACCCAGTGTACACGCCAGGGTAAAACTCCCATGCGTAACCCACATTTTCCCCCAATTGTTCCCAAAGCCGATGATGCACCCACACAAAACACACACACACAAGGTGGGAATTTATTGGTCTCTCGAAGCATGTTCGAACGGAACAACTGGGAGAAAGCGTTAAGCAATGCGATAAAAAAACTGCAATCAAACAGACAATGTACAGAAGAGTCTTGAGAAGAGTTGTAAGGGAGGTTTTAAGTTAGTTTACAACTGCCAAGCGGTTTTAGCACACTTTTTTAGTACAATTTTTGTCGATTTAAATTGATTATAAAATGTATTAAACAGTCAGTTTTCAACAACCAGGCCAAGACTAACTTTCCCAAAGAATTAATTTTTAATATTATTATAATTTGCATGTTGCATTTTCATATATTTATAAGGCAAAAACTTTTTAGAACTAATGACAGCTAGCTATCAAAAATGATTGCCATGGCAGTCACCGTGTTAACATCTTCATACTTTCACTAGAGCTGTAACGAATAAAGCACAACACTAATACATTTTTCGTTTGTTTGATAACCTGTTGCTCTGGTTAAGTTAAGAAAACTGCAGTGAACTATTTTAAAATTATTTTTACCAACAAAAATATAGTTCAAAAATCATACACTCGACCGATCAAGCAACAAACCACAGGAAGTCGGTTCATGACCCGATGCGAGGTGTAAGTGAAAGTTTTATCCCTCCCCGGGCACCCCACGTGGGACAAGAAAGCTATGTTTTACTTCCAAGAAAGAGCGAGATCGAGTGTGATCGAGCAAAGCCATCCTCAAACCCAACCTGGGGTTTCACTTCCTGTTGCGAGAAAGATCCCCATAAACCTGAATTTCCGCGATCGGATGCAGGCGTGTGTGTGTGTTTTTTGCACGCACGCACGAACGAAACCGGATTGGGTTTGTGTGTGTGGAAGGCACGTGAAAAGGAAAGTGAAATGCTGCCCATCAAGCCCACCAAACCGATGACCGATTTTTTCGTCATTTGGTGAGGAGAAAAAAGAGAGGCGGTTGGCAGGAAGGGCTGTGCCGAAGTGTCTTCCTGCCTGCCCCATTCGTTGATTGACGGATGTCACTGTCGAGGGAGGGGAAGCCGATGAAGCTTTACATAATTTCTTGCCTTTCTCCTGCGAGCCGTGGCGTGTGGCGGACCGTCGCGAGTGAATTAATTACCATAAATGTTTTCGTACGACGGTTTATATCCTCATTGCAGTGAGCTTACCAATGCAAAGGGGAATGTGGTGATGTTAAAAATAAAATTGTCAATCGTACTGAGGTTGATATTTATATAATTGATCCGTTTTACAACAGTTTAAGCCCGTGTTGAATATCCCACCTTCCTCGAACTGAGGCAGGTTAACCGACTCGAAAAACAATTTATCTTTCATGCAAAAAACGCACACACATACACACTCACAAAACCCTCAACCCTTTGGTGGGTGGTGTGGACCCGACAGTCGGCAGCTGCAGATAAAATAGGTCAAATTGAGTCGCCTTAGCAGAACACGGGCAACTGCCCCGACGACGTACGACGAAGTATAGCAAAAATTTCCTTATTTCTCCCAATCAACAACGGCAGCTGACTCAATACTCCCTGTAGCTCAGTGCAACTTCCCACTCTTTAATTCTCTCTTTCTCTCTCTCTCGCTCGTGCTTGGTTCATTTTGCTTGGCCCCGAAAACGAAACTCGGTGGCGGTCCGATCCGTGGGCACATTAGCTTATGCAGCGCACATACACCGTACCTACCCTCCCCGCGTTTGTTGTTTGCAAGCGACGATTGCGATTGCTCAAGCATTGGACTACGATTCCTCCCAAACTCCTCACCGCAACCCATTTCCATTCCCGTGCATTTATCTTTGCTTAAAAAAAGGGGCCACCCAAAACACCCCATCAGCACAAACACACAGAGAGCACGGGCGCGAGAAGAATTGTGCTCCAGATTGTGCCGTCACAAACGGCGGCCGAGAGTGACTAAGTTAGTATTGTACGCAACACGAGAAGAAGATGCATAAAATGATCAAGCGAAAGAAAAAATAAACAACGGTACAAATATATGCTCCACACTAGGGGCAGGGGTTGGGGGAGGTGAACCAGAAGGGCCGTGGCGGGTGTATGACCGAGGACAACGACCATGCAACCTAATTTCCATCGCCCATCGGCGCTGTCGTCTTCGTCATTTGCTTCCCTTCGAGAGAAGGCAAAAAATGAGTGAGCAAAAAAATAAAATGGACCCAATATGCGTAGGGTAAATGTAGTAAAGACAAGAGAAGAGTGAAGCGGCGGAGTTCGTCGTCTGCCGCGCTGTTGCTGTCACTTGCTGCCATTTTGCTTTGTGCCGTTGTGGCGAGTGAGAGAGCGTGAAAAAAGGTGCGAACAAAGAGCACGAGAGCGAGAGAGAAATAGTGCACACAAGGGAGAAGGTTGGTGGAGGGGTTCGCATGAATTGTAAAACAAGTGAACGACCGTGCATGACCGAAATAAAAGTCAACGACCCCAGACGGCGCTGCGATGACGAGACCGGGCCACACTGAAACTGCGCCTGGGTGAGCGCGAGCGTGACGGTGAGCTACTCTCGCTCGCTCGCTCACACTCGCGACAGCAAGATGAATTCTGGCTCCCCACAGTTCATTTGCTCAATCGAAGCAGGCGGGCTGCTGCTGTACGAGCGGAACCTTGAGGTTCTTCGTCCATATTGCTCAACTCTAGCTGAATGCTAGGCCTAGCTTGATGACGAATTTTCGACCCGATATTTCCATCAACTTAAAGATGCCTTCTGATTCGGGTTAACACTTTTCAAAATGTAATGTTTGAGTTGCACTTATGTACGAATGTCCATCCCGGAACATGTTGCCATCGGTTGCACAACCTCCCGCATAAAATTTTCTCCGCAAAATAACATTCCGACACATAATTTGTACAGCTAGAGAGGGGGAGGAGAGGGAAGAGAAAAGAGATGTTACTATTGTGTCACGTCTCTAAATCGCCATTGGCCGACCCGCAACGTCTGCCCAATGCAGCAATGGCGCTGGTGTGCGTCCGGGAATAGAGGTAGACACACGATCACCGATCCTCTGCCGTGACTCCCGTTAAGTGGAGTTGATTCCCGCGACTCACACGCACACACACACATTCGACGCATGAGCCGGGGTACATTCAATCAAAAATAGAAAATGAAAGTTTTTCGCCTTCCGTAACCACTGCTTTTGGCCACAACAGGGTGCGTTTGGGTTTGGGAATTCTGGGACGTGATGTACGTGCGTGCGTGCGTGCGTGCATGCGTTTGGCACGTACACGAAACGGTCCAAAAATCGGTCGTTTATAGTCACACGGTTGATGAATCGGAGCAGAGGAACAGACGACCCGTTTTCGACCAGTGCAATTTGTTTTGCACAAGTAGTTGCATAACTTCTGAATTGAAATTGCAGGAAGATATCAAAATACAAATCAACTACGAAAGTAGATCAGAACATCTTTTTCCCAAATACTATACTATAATTATTATTACTATAAATATTCAAACAAGTATTGAATACAATCAATTGTGACGTAACACACGAACTGGTAAGCATAAATAATCCACAAGGGAAGGACTGAAGACAAGTGTAAAGATTGCGGTAAGGTGATAACTGTCAAAACCCCGCACAAAAAGAGCAGTACAAGCCAAGATCACACACTTAGCCTAGATAAAGTCGGGCCGTCCTCCAAAGTGCGATGCATCATCGCCAGCCAAAATGAAGAGTCAAATAATAAAACCAACCTACACCCCATAAAACCCAATCATCAATCTTCCAAATCCATTCCGGAGCGATGATGGAGCGATAGTGAAGGATGTGTACTTTTTGGACGGGAGGGAGGTGATAATGAGCTGTGTGGTGGTGCGGCGAGGTGCGTTCGGAGAGAAAGTGAAACTTCAAAATTTCAAATTCCCCACCCCTTGTGCCTAGTGCTCCAGTAGGTCTTTCTCTATCTCTAGTCGGCGCTCTGTCTCACTCTTGCCCGTTCTCCTCGACCCACTAAAGGCATGAGCAGTTTGTTGATCGAAACGAGGGAGAGGGGCGGGTTATGCAGAAGGGTTTTAAAGGGTAGACGGGATCGGTAGGGGCCGTTGGTGGGGATGTTTGTGTGTCCGTCCGCGACTAGGGGTGAATGTACTCCGATTTGGAACGGAGGTCGTTCGCAGAGCGAGAGCGAAACAGGCATGACGGCCGTAGGAGGGAAAAAGAAAGAGCGATTCGCTTGTAGACTTTGCCTTACCAGGCTGTACGGTATGCTGTAGCCGTAGCAGGCTGAAGGAGTTAAAAACAGCCTACTCAGCTCGAACGCCATGGTAATGGAGTGAGGGTTCGTTTGCAATCCATTTGACTCTAGTCATGCACACGGCGAGCTTGAACAAGAGTCAGCTTCGATTAAAAAGAAGTAGGCTCGCGGAGCCGAGTGGAGCAGGCAAAAAATTTGCCTTGAAATTGTGGGAGCGAGAGACCAAACAGCAGTGTTCCGTAAGAAAGAGCGAAAAGGAGAACATTTTCAGCGAAATGAACCAAGTGTGGATGAGATGAACTCGCTCGAACTCGGAATGAACATGCTCCCCAAACCCCCGTCGAGGGTTTGAACGAGATGCTGAAGAGAAAGAGAGCGCCAGTGGATCGCTGCTCCGGCTCGGAGCGGTAGCTCGCTCGCGCGACGCCGCTCGAGGTTGCGAGTTTATTTTTCTGACCTAAATAAAGTTCAAAATGATTATGACCCAGTTAGACGGTCGTTGAACTCGCGCACCGTCGGCCTCGAGAGTTTTGCTGCTGCTGCTGCGCTATCGCGGTAATGGTGGTTTGCGGACCATCACCGTGTGAGTAAGCGAGTACGAGCGAGCCTGTAGCTCTCGGAGCGCATGAGTTCGAGCGGGATGCAATGGCGCCCGTTTTCGCTTTCGCTGTACCGAGGCACAGACAAACGATCACCCTCGAAAGAGGGTGCGATGAAGACGTAATACGTTCGCCTTTCTCACTCTATCTCCTTGCATAAAATCGTCGCCTCTTGTCGATTGTTGCGCATGTGAAAAAGGTTGGTGGTGATGTTTTTCGGGACGGGGGAGCGGAAATTGTGTGCGAAGGTTCGGTTTTTGCTTGCTCGCCCAGTGCTGCTCCCCGTTCGTGACGCTTTCGCCCAAGCAGCTCCTAGCTCCTCGGTGTGGCCATGAGCCGTCCCCATCTCTACCATCTTACCCCCTTTTGTCAACACAGTCAACACCCTCGAGGGACCCTTCTCTTCCAGCGATGGAGGCGGATTCGGTTCGGTGTTATGCGTCAAGGAGGTGTTCTACTGGACACAATTTGCAACAAACTTGATGCAATTTAATTTTGCAACAAAATGTCTATGCAAATCAAAAGTATTTTTCGGGTTTTCCTCTTCTCAGGGCGCTATTATTTGCCGTAGGTTTTTAATATAAAGTATTTAAAATGTACGTATAACAATAATTTTAACACGTTTAGTACAGGTTTTAGTACATTTTTGTTAAAACTTGGTTGAAAACTTAATTAAACCAATAGTTCTCCAGCATTTAGCAAAAACTAGGCTTCCCAAAGGAAACACTTTAGTAATTAATGAAGCCTTCTGCTTCATAAATCCACTGCTAGATGGTGTAAAGGGCTGAAAATGGCTGCTGTCACCTGCTTTTTGGGTGACGCGGTAGTCATCGTGTTAAAATCTACAATTCCTGCCTCTTATTTCCAAAATCATCGTGATTGGATCATCGCGAGGCCTCCAAAACGGATTCAGGGAAACGAAACCATGGCCCAGAGGCCCCAAAACCTGCTCTTTATTACCACATTGCCTTGAGAAACTCATCCGCGCGCACCAGCTGACCTTCAAAAAAATTAGATTACGGACGACGACTCCATGGAAACTCCAAACTTCATTCCGGCCATCTCTTCTCTGATCTTCTTTGAGCGAAAAATAATAATAGTAACCAGTATCGCAGTAGAGTCGCTCCTTAAAAATGGGGCCAGCAAACACACAACTCTGGTAGTCTCTGGTTTTGCTGCTGGCAGGGTTTACTTTGCATTTTCCCTATTTATTTTCCTGGCCCTCCCACAGTTGGAGTGGTGGAAATTCTTCGACCAAATCTTTTCTGAAACTGGAGCGCGTACGGCTCTCGCTCGGGCGCCCTATGCCTTTCGGAAACGGATCGGAGTTTTGCAACAGTTTGCTTGCTTTTCAGATTAGCTCTCCGCGGCCAAACTCCCCACCCCTCCGACCCCTTCTAACGAATCTCGCCTTGGCCGTGTTCCGAGAAAATGAAAATGCCCAAAATGAAGAAAAAGACAACAACCGGGCGCCCCATCGAGGACGGCGTTCCGAAATTTTCGACCCGAGAGTGCACGGGAAGGGAGATAGTGTCGAGTGAGCGAGTGAGAGGTGGCCATCTGAGCACGAAACTGGACCACTGACCGACGGGCGAGTGTCCTTCACACCGAAAAATTCGGCCCAAAACGAAACGACTTGTGGCGCGACGGAGAGCAAACATATTATTCGACTGTTCTTTTTTTCCCTCTGTCATCCACACTTGGTGGAATTATTACGCGACCTTCTCACGGCGTGGCCCCCACCGGCTCCTTGTTATTAATTTTGTTTGTCTATCCTTCGGAAATGGTCGACACCATAGTGAGAGAGAGATGAGCTCGGGTGAAACCATTTCCCAGGGTCAGATGGGAAAAATGGTTCCGATAAACATCAGCCACATAAAAACCTTCTAATGCAATAATAATTACCCACTGACCTTATGGTAACGGAAATTTGATCAGTTTCTTTACAAAATTGGGTTTTTGGGGACAAAACGAAAAACTCGGTACTCACCATCGCGGCTCATGCCGACGGCAATGCACTTCTTCAGCCGGCAGTACTGGCAGCGGTTGCGGTTTATCCGCAGGATGCTGCACTGCTGGTTTTTCGTGCACGGCCGGTACTGGATCTTCTGCTGAATTGACCGCCGGAAGAAACCCTACGAGGAAAAATGAGAAAAAAGAGGCATAACCATTAATAATCGTTTAAAATAATTAATTTATCATCTTGTTTTTGTATCTTTAAGGAGGAAAATGTGATCATGTTCTAGTTTCAGGCGTTGAAATTCTGTTAGTTTTAAGTATTGTATCAATTAGTATTAACTTTGCTCAATTTCAGTGTCCACTGTTAATCGAGAAATAAAATAAAATAAAAGATTTTGTTGTACGCTCTTAACACTTTATAAGACATTATCTTTCTTTTTCGTGTATATAGTTCGCCTGTTTTTGTTTTGTTTTAGTTATAATTACATTCCTCTACATTTTTTTACTTGAATTTTGCAGTGTAGTTTCCTTTTTTTATTCTTCTATAATGTTTTTCATTATTTTATTCCATTGTTCAATTTTTTATCTATTTTGATACATCATATTCATTATGTTTTTTCTCTTTTATTTATTTTTACTTTTCTTTTATCTATTTACTTTTCTTTTATTCTCTTTTATTTATTTTTTACTTTTCTTATACCTGTCGCTGACTTATTTTATGTCTTTAGTATTCATTCTTCTTTAAATATTATATTTTATCCCCTTTTTCTATCCTTTTTTCCCTTTAGTGTTTCTCTTTTCTATCGACCAAAAAACGTACGTGATCTTCGCAGAGATTTTCCTCGAACTGCTGGCAGAGATCGTTGATGAGATGATCGGAGGAGCAGCTGCAGGACGATGCCATCGACGATCCCTCGGCGGAGGACAACCCGCTGCTGCTGCTGCTGCTGCTCTCGTCCCCGCTGCTGTTCGGTTCGGGCGATGCCGCCGACGACAGAGACGATTCCCGGCTGCGGCCGGAACTATGACCGCTGCTACTCGAGCTGCTCGAGCTGCGCGACTTCTTGCACATCACTCCCACCACGTCCCCCCGCTGGCCCTCCTCGTCCAGCTCCATCTCTACGTCCTCCTGGATCGCTTCGTCTTCCTCCATTTCCACTTCCCGCCGGGGTTTCACTTCCGCGTCCTTACTCTCCATGGCACACATTACTACCTTAACGTCTTCTCGGTGCTCCTGAGGCGCTGGGAGCACCTCATATTGGGCACCGACCTCGGGGGCGTGCTGTTGCGCCGGAGGATCGTTATTGCTGAAACGGATCGTTATCGTCGGCGCTTCGCCGTGGCTCGGTTGCTGCGGCAGGACGACGACGCTGGTGGTGGTGGTGGTATCCTGCTGCTCCTTGGTGGTGGCACTCGTGTTGGTGGGAGCTTTCGTCGCCGTAGTCGTTGCCTGCGCATTCAGCCACTCTTTGGCGATCGTCGTCTTCTTCCACGGACAGAAGTCGATCTTGGGCGTTACCGCGACCGGAACCGGAGCAACAACGGCTGGCGGCGACGGTGCGACGGTTGGCGCGGCCGTGGCAGCGGTGGATGGCGGTTTGCTGGCCGGTTTGCTCAGCGGGGCGGACTCGAGAATTTTCACCAACGCACTATGGCTCCGCTTGAGACTTTGGCCGCCACCCGCCGGAGCAGGAGCACCAACACTAGCATGGAGTGTTTCGAGAGGAACGTTTTGTTGCTCGGAAATAGGTGCCGAAGGTGGTGGTGGAGGTGCCGGTTGCTGCCGAACGATCACGACCGTGTTTCCGGTCGATGGCGCCATCATTTGTTGCTGCTGCTGCTGCTGAGGAGCAGCTTGCTGTCCTTGGGTATTGGCGGGCGGTTGCTGTACGACACTGCATCCCATGGTTTTCCTAACTCTACCCCGTACCGCTTTCCACGTGCAGGCTCACGTAAAGGAAACGTTCCGATTTCCTCAACACTTGCCGCCACAAAACACAAACACTGAACCCACACGCAACACAGTTCCCGTTTGTTTCACGCACCTTGGCGATACGAAATGGAGGCGCCTGGTGTGCCGTACGATTTTTCAGTTGCACTTTGCCATCGTTTTCCCACGCTGTTCGCCCTGGTGAAAACACTCTACTTAAACGGATTGCACAACGATTTGATGATCCCTTTGTGGATGAATATTTTTGCGCACACACGTGTTATTACTTCCGATTGCACTGTTTTTCTTTTATCATTTCATTTACTTTGCGGGACACGACACGTCTTCCAGGTGTTGGACTTTTTCTTTTCCCCCGCTCCACTGGCACACTCTGGAAACAGCAGGCCAGCACACTAGAGATCACTCAACCCAAAGGGAAACCCTACAATATTTGGTATCCTTTGGAAATGGCGCCCTTTTTGAAAAATCGGGTTGATTTTATTCAACTTCGTGATGATTATTTGTTTCACTTTGAAACGATTGCACGACCGAATTCTCGTTTCTATGCAAGACCGATTTGTTATTTCCCGCGCGCGTGGGAGAGTTTTGGATTTTCGGGTTTTTCGAAAAAATTTCACTTCAAACGTCCGACGTTCGAAAACTCGCACTCGGTAAAGGTAGATGCACCGAAATGGTAACCCAAAATTAAAGGGTTATTAAAATACGGAACAGGTGTACTACTTGCGAGAACAAGCACGGAACCAGCTCCACCACAAAAGCACTAACAAAAAATCACAAACGCTCCGCGTGAGGCGAATTTTCCGACCGTGTTTCGAGAACGCTTCGCTCGACGATGCTTACGCAGTGGCGTCCAGTTTGCGAATGGCACGAACGGGATCCACCAGCGGCACGAACTCTCGCGGCCCACAACTCGACCCGAGTCGCGAATGAACATCGGTGAACACACCAGCTCGAGCCAGAGAGATCGACAAACGGTAGACAAAAGCCCTACGTTTTGGACGAGGACGAGGGCGAAAAGGGAGTGAAGGGTCGAGACGATCGTGCCTTTTCGCTCTCACTCACACCCAAAGAGTGTGTGTGCGCGCGCGCACACGGGATACACCAGTCCCCGTTATTTTCGTTGGAAGGGAGAGAAAAAAAGGCGAACGAAGCAAACCGGACGGACGGACGGAGCGCGGGCAACACACAAGTTCAACGACCTGTCATTGTCGTTGGTCATTTCCAACGCAGACTCCCTCTACCGGCGCTTGGCGGCATGCCGCTCTTTTACGCTCTTCTCTCCACCATTTGCGCCTTCGAGCATGTGCAAGAGAGAGAAAGAGAGACAGTGAACTAGTTCACTTACGCTCGTGCGGTAAGCGCAAAAAGCGTGCCTTCCCTTTCCGTCGCCTTTGCGCCTACGGCGCTTGTTGAGGTGACGGATGGCTTTTTGAATCCGGGGCCCTCGGCAGCCAAAATGAACACGGCACGTGAACGGATGAACGAAAATGTGCTTGCTAGGCGGGTTTTTCGTACGTGACGTACGGCACACACAGTGGCACCGGGGGGAACCGGGTGGTGGCCACCTGTGTGTGGTAGGTGGTAGGCGCTGTCGATGTTGGGAGGCAAACGTTTGCCGCGACCCGGGCGAGGTGCAGGGTGGTGTTGGTTTCGTGACCCAATTTTTGGTCATCCACCCCGGTGTGTATCGTCGTGGAGGCAAGTCGGGCGCGAAAAAGGGAAAAGGAGACCTGAACCCGAGCTCCTCTGAGAGCGCCATTGGTGAGGGTTGGGGGAGCGAACACCACAAAGGTGGTGGTGGTGCACATTTCGAGGCTGCGAACATCAGGAGTTCGAAACTGTTTGTCGAGCCGCGAGCTGAAAACCGCCGTTTTTAGCGTATAGGGCGAGATCGCCTCTTATTTCCTTCTCACTCGCACACGCGCGCTCGGGGGTTTTGGCGCCGCTTTTTGACGTCTGTTTGTTGCTCCTACAGCCGAAGGTGCGTGCAGTGGGCGCTATTTGGTTTCTAGCTGGCTTATTTAGTTTTTTTGTTTTCAAGCAGCTTCACACAATTTTCGGGCCAAATGGGAAAACCCTTCGAAGAGAGGTTTCTTCGGGATGAGTGGATCTTTTTCCGCCGTGACGTTCGCGGCCTCGGCCCGGGGTAAAAGAAAGTGAGAGGAATCGACGAAGCGAAGGAAACCTCCTCCAATTATGATGAAGACGCGCTTCCCCCGGGAAGGGAAGACTTTTCTTCGCATCTCTTCGCACCGAAAAATCGCTAAACACTACATCGTAGGTTGGGACGGAATTTGTGTGTAAGAAGAAAAAACAAGGGTATGTGGTGGTTGTGTGTTCCTCAGAGGTTTCACCGCTCAATGCAAATCGTGAGAAAAAGATTTCGCCTGATGGATGAAAGATGAAAGTGGGAAAATTCGTAACCCGATTTTGAGTGGTATGTGGAGCAGAGTTTTCATCGAAATGGACACATTATGTCAATATATGAAACATTGAAAATTTTGCAAAAAAGAAATCTATTATTTTCTTACCTAAACAACCATTTAACTTCTTTGTCCCATTTGAAATGGTCGTTAAAAGGGCTCACTGCGTACGACACGGCGTGACTCATGTCAGCAAAAAAGGCAAAACACCGAAAAAATGTACTCGATGATGGATGACAAACCAATATACGGCCTTAATTTCGTACGCTTTACCGTAAAGGTATGACTCAACAAGGTGTAAACAAAGAGTAGGACCCACGGACATTGTGAGTGATGGCAAAAATATCTCTCCACCGTTTCCGGTTTTTAACGCCCCGAAAATTTGGTTGATTGGGAAACATTTTTTGAAGGGATTGAATCTGGAATGAATCTTTTAAATTTGGTTGCTTGGGAAGTAATAGTTGCAGTAATGAATTGTCGGTAGGGAATTATAAACCTTTTCTTAATAACAAGTTATTATAAAAATTTAACATTTTAAATATCATTTAACACGTTGACTGCCATGGCATCATTTTTGATAGCTGTCATTAGTTCTAAAATGTGTTTGCCTCATAAATATATGAAAATGCAGCATGAAAATTAAAGTCATATTAAAGACTAATTCTCTGGGAAGGTTAATTTTTGTCTCGTCGTCGAAAACCGAATGTTTAATAAATTTTATTCACAAAAATAATCGAAAAAGATTGAACTAAAAAAGGGTTCTAAAAAGGCTTCGCAGTCAACCTGTTAAGGACTAGCAAATCACATTAAAAAACCTGAAAAGTTGAGTTCACTCTAACAGAAAAACTGGTCTTAATTGAACAAAGTGCACATTGCAGGTTCTTCGTAACCTTTTTGCCTGTGATTTAGTCCCTTCCTCTTCTTCGCCCGAAACGTCAATCGAAGTAAACAATAGGCCATTGCGTGAACCGTCGTTCTTCATCATCATCGCGCGTTGCAACACAACGCGTCCGCCAATGCTCACTCTCGTACGAATTCGTGTACCTCGAACGGATCGGGATCCACGATAACGCGACGAGAACCGACGAGTCTCGTCAGACGGACCCTAAGGGTTGGTGGGATGGCGGTTGGATGCTGTTCTGCAATCGTCTACAGCGCGTCCCATCCCGCTCGCTCGCTTGGTCTCGCGTTGGAGGAGCGCATTTTCTGCGAGCGGTCAGTGGCCTCCCGAAGAACCCGAGACTTGCTACGACGAGAGGGACCTCCGCGATTGCGAAGTCGGCCACCCGACGTCACCGTTTTCGACGAGCGGGAGGAAGTAGGCTCGGAGGAGGAGACCGCGAGCTCGCGAAGAGTTCGTTGGCCCCACCGGTTCACATTGGGGTTAGGCGTCGGTATATGTATGCATGTATGTGGCGATGAGAGTCGCGACCCAGTAAGAACGCGAACTCGTTTCTGCTCCCCGGGGAAGCGACGGCGTTGACTCGATGTTTAAGCGCCGGAGCGAACTCTAACTCTAGTTTTACGCTCCGTTTTTCCCCGGACCGTGTCCTGAGGGATTTCAAGTTGGAGGAATTTTTGCACCAACAAAATTATCCTTGAAATCAACCCAGGCGCACTTAAAATGTTGCGAAAAAACCAACAATTAGAGGATATAAATTCAACTTCATATGGCTTTAATACGTTGACTGCCAAGCGTTTTAAGAACATTTAGTTAGTTCAGTAATTTTTCATAAAATTTGGTAATAAAACAAATGCCAAGATTTGTTTTTAAAACATTGAAGAATAGATTAAGCTTCCTTATGGCTTATTTTTAACAAATATTACAACCTACCTATATATTAGTGCAATACGAGTGAGTTTCGTGACTTGTTCTAAAATGCCGGCAGTCAACGTGTTAACGTGAATGCGGCAGTCAACGTGTTAAAGGACACATATTTATGCATGGTAGGCTTTTGTTAAGTTTTTCATATCCTTGAAAAGATAATAATGCAAAAAACAGACTATGAAACCTAAATTTCTTACTTCAGATGAGTATTGAAAAGCTCAAATAATGTGAAAGTTCACACATATTATTTAAAACACAACATAATTTATCAAAACTTCAAAAGCTATTTGTTCCTTGGAATATCATTATACTCTTTGTAACTCAAAAAGTACATTTTAAGGATGGAAAAAGCGAGAAACTCTGAAAACTTAGAGAGTAAGAAAATATGTAAAATAGCAAACATACAAAAATTGCATAAGTTCCTTGAAATATCACTGTACTCTTTGTTTCTTAAAAATAATCATTTTAAGGATGGAATAAAAAAATAGAGAAACTGTCAAATTTGAGAGAATAACAAACAAATAAAAAAGAAAAAAATCAAGGTAACATGAATTTATAAAAACAAGCAAACTCAAAATATCAAACTAGAACATAAAAGTAAGCTTGTTTCCTACGTAGTATTAAAATAAAAATTTACAAATTAATGTGACATCATGAAACAAAAAACAAAAAAGACTGCAACAAAAATGCAAACGAAAAAAGATAGTTGAGAATACAGTTGACAAGTTACTTCACAACTGTAACCGACAAAGCTGGTTCAACTTCAACCATAACTCCCAGCTAGTATCGACGCAACAACAGCTGAACGGCTCTAGAACGGTGTTGCTGCACGGTGAATCATGCCCAGAAAGGCCACTGACCTGACCGGGGGTGACCAGTTGTTCCTGGTCAACCAGTTGCCGCCGGTTCAACACTCCACACCACACCAAAAGCCTCCGAAAGTGTGAAAAATTGCGCTCCAAAGCGAGAAGCGGTCCGCCCATTCGGAACAGATGAACAAACAGAAAAAAAGAAGTACACTCGAGGTACCGTTGGGTTCATGTTAATGTTAGAAGACAAAAAAAACGATGCAAATAGAATGCAAAAGCAAAAAAAACATTATAGAACTGAAGGAAGAAAAATGAAACAACAAACTGGCTTAGAGTCTCAAATGCGAATCAACTTGGTCAACCCGGAATATGAACACGGTTGCCCCCAAAAAGAGTACCTCCTCTCCTACCGTCTCCCTCTAACTCCTCTAACATACACACACACACACACACAGACCCAAGCTAAGGGTTTGACCATCCACCGTAACCGTCATTGATGTTGTCACAGGCCGGCGTTGTAGATCGGTGCGATTTTATTTGTAGTTTTATTTAATCGCGCTTTTTCGTCACCGAACTCGTGGGGTGGGAATCGGAGGGGTGAGGGGTTTGGTTTAGGGTGTATGTTTTTTTTCCTTTTTGTTCTTCGTTTTCGCACGTGATCCCGATGCGCGAGGGTGGCAAAAGCATGCCTAATGAAGGCAGGGAAGGCACAACAGAAACAACCGTTAGGCATACGAAATTATTGTGCGTACCTCTCAGAGCGGGGAGGTAACGCGATGTAACGTCACATAACGAAACGTCAACGTCCTCCCCCTAGGTGGGGAGGGGGGTGGAGATAGGCAAAACTTGGTCCCAAATCGGCCCCATTTCATCTGCTTGTTTTTACTACTATGACCATAATACACCGGACCCGGACATGCGAATGGAAACCCACCCTCTTTCTCTTTTTCCCCCTGGGGTGGGGGTGCGAGAAACTACTACAACAACGGAAAAATAAAAAGAAAAATTATGTAAGCCCAACACACGGGGTGTTACCTTCTATTATTTTTCTTTTGCCCTTCTTCCTCTCCGAGTGGCTTTTTTGCGCGTGCGGCGACACAAACAAGGGAAATGGGGAGGGAAAGGAGAGGAAGTGGGGGGGGGTGGGCGCGTGTTGCGCAAGACGGTTTGTGTTTGCGTGTACCTCCCACCGACACCAACCCCCCAAGTCAACCCCACCCCAGAAGGGGTGAAAAGTTCGTTGACCGCAAGCGAGCGCGATCGCGCGCGCGGAACTAACATTTTTCGCGCTTCGTCGTCGTCGTCGTCGTTAGTTGCTTTTCCTTTTTCCCTTTCTCCCGTTGGTTTTAAAAACCGTTTCGTCTATCCTCGTCTATCAGGCCCTCTTGATTGTCAACGTTGGTGCAGCTTGCCAGAGAGGCAAAGACCGGGATGCAGTACTAATTAAAAACATGGAAAGCGTTTGAAGCACGTGTTTAAAACCGCGGGAGAAAACGTAATAAAAAGGTTCGAGTAAAACATGTAACAGAAGTTAAAAATAACATAAAACATAAGCAAAAAACAGAAAACATCTAGGAGTGGCATCTGCGGCCTGAAACACTTAAAGTGGATAATGGACAAACAAATTGAATCAAACGAAGTAAAATTACCTAAACGCTGCACCGTCAGCAACGTCTCTAGGAGGAGCAGGAGCCGTCTCTAGGCGCAAGAGACCAAATTGGAATCAAAATGGATGTCTATATTTTGCCAACCCACGAGTGTCATTGAACCTCCTCGCCTAGTTCTATTTTCCACTTCCAGCTCCATTAGAAATGTTTCCAGAGGATCGCTCGCTGTGTTGGCGAAGTTCGTTTCAGAACTCATGCTTCGCTTGACCCTAGCGATGGTTGACCTAATTAAATGTCAACCTCCGCTGAGCTGGTTGATACCGTTTGCACTTCACTCCGGAGTTTGCCATCAATTGAGTGAATCATTTGGGAGAGATGAATACAAATTGAGTCTTCTATTTTTCGTGCTTTAATTGAAATGTTAGCCTACGTAGTTTTCTATATTTTTGATTTTTTTTAGGTTTGTTTTTCTATGTTTTTCTCTCTTTGAAACTGGACCATGACAAATTTTCTTTGCAGAAAAAATATAGCAACGCAACCGAACATATTTTCTCGAGTTCCAAGCGCCAGTTTATCCCGAAGGAGGCTACGAAAATAGCTGTTCTGTTGCACTTTGCCTGCCCTTAAAAACGAACGGGTTCTAACTCCCGTTTTTCCCCCGTTCTTGTGTCCCCTCCTGCATCCAGGTAGTCCACTCCCCCCGCGCTTCTACTTGGACCCAGCCGGGGTCAATCTCCGGGTTGGAGTGAATTTTTGCGACAACCTCCACCAACAAACCCTCCTATTCCTTCTGCCTTGGGGATGAGAACGAAGCATAACGCCACCCGAAGCTAACGGGGTTCCCGGTTCCCGGTCGTGCGCCTGGGAGGGAAAACCCGGGGTTGGACTTTTCTCTCACCGCGTGCCGGTGGTGCACCTTTGAATTCTCTCGCGCGGGAAAACTTACGAGCGAGAACACGCGACTCGAACCCGTTCCGAGAACGATCGGGATGAATGCACCACACACACACACACACACAAGCGCGGACGATCGGTCGACGACGACGACGACGACGACGGTGATGACGATTGACGGTCAATGAACCCACGGGTTTCGTTCGTATAAAGAGCGCGCGCGGCAAGTGCTCCGAGATGAGCAATCCAGGGGGAGAAGGGGTGGCTCGGTGGAAAACCGGCCAGCAAAATATGCAAATCCGAGTCCGAAAAAAGACCAGGAAACTCGGACCCACACACAGCTGGACATTCATTCCCCGTTTTGCTTCGCTTTCTTCTCGCCCATTTCTTCGGGGATTCCTCCGTTCCAGCGTTCGAAGGGTGGGTTTTCTTTTCTTTTTTTTGTCGTTCTCGTGGGTGACGTCACGGATGGTCGTGACTGGTGGAAGTTCTTCCAGTCCCGGAGAAGTAGAACTCCACCGCACGAAAGGTGTCTCGTGGGTTTTGTTGGTGGCCGCGTTCATTCACCTTTCCGAGCGCGCGGTGACGCATGTTTCGGAGAAATAGTTTCCTTGTGTTTTATGCTTTGGATGAGAAGGCGATTTTCGGCCGAAAAGGTTGGTAGATAAGGTAGGTGAGTAAGTTGGGAAATTTGGACATCCTTTCACCCACTTTTCCCCCAACGATATGATTCATTGGAGTTCAAAATATTCGATAAAAATCGTTGATAAAAATCGTAACGGATTGTTTGACTCATGTGAAACAAATTATATAAGTTTGCTTGTGCAGCTTTTAAGGTAATTATTTGGGCAATTTATGCTTAACTGTCACCCATTTTGCGGGTGACAGCAGAAATACTCACTACCAATATACAAAAGTAGTAGTAGGCTAGTGTTATTTCTAAAAAATATCCTTTTAAAAAGGTTAGCCTTTGCTTGGTTCCATAAAACCGATCATTTAAACAATTTTATAACCAAATTTTGTAAAAAATTTGCGTGCGGAAGTTAACTAATTAACACGTTGACTGCCAAATAGTTTTAGCACACCTTTTTATAACAATCTTTTTCGATTAAATTTGTCTAAAATTTTATTAAACAATCGGTTTTCGATGACCAAGCAAGGATAAAATGTGGTTTTTAATATAACTATTATTTTCATGATGCAATGTCTCACATTTAAGATGCAAAAACTTTTTAGAACTAATGACAGCTGGCTATCAAAAATGATAGCCATGGCAGTCAACGTGTTATTTATATTTTTTTAGTTCTGAAAAGTTGTTGTCCCATAAAAATAAGAAAATGCTCCATAAAATTATGATAATATTAAAAACTAATTGTATAATGTAATATTTACAAATTTATAGGCAAATTTTATCAAAACCTATTGTACTAAAAACGTGTGCTAAAATGGCTTGGCAGTCAACGTGTTAAAAGAGTTCTTCCTGATGGACAAAATTCCAATAAATAGAACAAATTTGTTGCGAAAAACATGCTATTGTTGTCGCCTGTTTTCGGCTTTTCGCTTTGATCTCAGCCTATTTCGCATCAACATCGTCATTGATAGAAAACATCAACAACCCAACCTCCTTCCATCGTCTCAAGAGCACAAACAAACAAATATGCGGACAATTTGGGCGCCAAAATAAACGGTTCTGGACAACAAACCTGTGAGTAAACGTGCTACTTAAAAAACACAAACAGCCAGAAGAATGGCGTACGTCGTTTCCCACATACATATGGAGTGTTTGCGAGCTTGCGTAGAGGGGAACGGAAAAAAGGCAACGAAACGGTGGCCTACCGAACAATACCGAAAGTTCACTGACTCCATCCACAACGACACGGGCGGGCTGGCGTCCGTTGTTGTTGTGGTTCCGGTGACAAGGGAAACAACACAACACACAAAAACCCACCCGTCATCCAAACGACCGCTATTTATCCGTTATACTATTCGATGACTTATCCGACGGTAGCTGTGACTGAGAGACACGACTTCATATATGATTCAGCGCTTTTTATTTTTAAACCCGCTGGAGTCTTTGACCCCTTTTTCAACGTCAACCTTCGAGAACCTTCTCCCGTATCGGCAACATTGAAAACTGCAGAGCCCATGCGAAAGCACTTTTCCCAGCAGTGGGCTTTAAAAATCCATTATCCACCGCTTCAGCGGGCCAAGGACAGCACATCGACGGTTAAATAAAAAAAATAAAGCAAAATTGTTGCACCAATCTCTTTGTTCCTCTCACCCCCACCCCTGCACACGCACGGTTGGCCGAAACTGCACGAAACTGCAGTTTTGCTGCTTCGCATTCACCCGCTTGTCAAATTTGCAAACCCCAATTCCCAGCGCGCAAGAAGATCGTCGTTTTTGGGGCGAGATGTGAGAGCGAGCGTTCTAGAACTTGCGTGAGAAACACACGCGTGAGCATCCAATTCCAACGAATGAGTGTGACCAACTATTTGCCTACCGGGTGTCCTTTGTCCCAGCAAGCAACGCACTTAGTATACGGATGGGGAGCTTTATCCATTTATTTGCTCCAAAAATGTTAAAAAGAATACTATTTACATGTAATAAAATAACAGGAGATTGCAGTAGAACTGGACAAACCGACGGTTTGGTGCAGAAATGGGTCAGTTTCAAGAGCCTCTCGTAGGTCGACAAAGAGTTCGTTCCCTTAACGATCGTCAACAAGAGAGAAAGAGAGGGAAAAAAAACTAGACCCCATTCTCGACTCGCCGCGCCAGCATTCCAGACGGCAGCAAAAACGTTCTGGGCCTGTTTATTATTATTATTTTTATTTTTATGATGGCGATCTTCATGGCTGCCGGTTCCTCTTGGCATCGTTTGGCAGCGCCCAGAAGTCATTGCACTCGCCGTGTCTTGTTGTCTGCGTCGATAAAGTAGAAAAAGGGCACGAGGAATGGAGTAAAAAAGATGTACAACGAGTACAACGAGATTAAATGAGCCCATCAAGCACACGGGCGGGATGAGAATATTCTCTCATTCTCGAGAAATCTCGATCGCCTCGGTTGAGAAGAGAGTTGGCTCCACACCCGTGTAGCAACGCGATCGCGCTTCCGAGATGGCGCTCGTTCTCGGGGAGCATCATTGCGGTCGTGGCGGGCAAAAGTGGGAATTTAGATCGCCGACCTATAATTACACCGTCTGATCCCGCGCGCCATCCATCCCACTGTCATCTTCCACAAGCGAAAAACGGTACAAAAAAGGAACGGTGTACCGAAGTAAAGGTTGGGAAGAGTGAGAAGGAATTGGAATTATTTCTTTTTTCCACTCCCTCCCAGAGACTGGCCAGTGTTACCGATAAACCAGTTTCCTTCGGGGCAGTCGTTTGGTTTATTTTTGGTCAAAACATATCTCGCCGTTTTCCTATCTCGCACTCTTTCGTCGCGCTGCTCGCTCTCTTTCCAGCCTTCCACCGAGGGGATCCGGGACCGGCGAGTGTCCACTCGTTCGATTACGGTGAAAAGAGGAAGTGAATGACCGATCTCTCGACCGAGACTCTCGTACCACGTCATTCCAGCACAGTTCGATCAGACGCGCTGATGATCGTTGCTCTGCTCCTGATGCGGCCATCACGACACAGCATCGACCGGTGCACGATCGTGTTGTTGCAGATTTGCTCGCTCCCTTTTTTGTTTCTACTTTAGTGAGATCTCTCACCTCACTATCGCATCACATACCACCGGGGCCGGTTTACTATATCGCCAGTTCGGGTAGTTTGATTACGCAAACCGCGCGCTTATTATGATGGTTGCCATTTCCGCGTGATTTCTGCCACCATCATTTCATCTACCTCGCTCTTTCTCTCGCGCTTTCTTTACTTTTCTCTTTTTTTTCTTATCGCTCCTTCTCTCACGCGATAGTTTTCTCCCCGCCTGGCGTAATATATAATTGAAGACGAACGGAAACGCTCCTGGGGCGATTCGGTAACTCGCTGGCGAACTCCATCGTTGACGACGGGCGGAGTTGGAGTATTATGCAATTGGTGCTGGGTTGAATTAACCGCCCGTTCAAATAAAGCAAAAAAAACAAAAACACCCCCCCACACACACACACACACACAACACAAGGGAAGGAGGACAGCAGCGAAAGAAAAGGGAACACCGGCCGGGCCAATGAACCCTTCCGCGTTCGGTTTGGGGCGGCTTCTTCCGAAATGTGAAAACAACATTAACGAAACGAAATGCCGGGCAGAAAAAAACCGTAATGTCGTAAGTTTTTTACACGATTTTGATTTCTTTTCCCCGACCACCATTTCTTTTCCCTCTTTCTCTTTCTTTCACGACTATTTTCGTTCTTTCTCCTTCTTTTGCTGCTCTTTTCTATGATTTCTTCCTTTCTTCATTTCCCTTTTCCTATTCTTTTTTTGTTGAACGCACTTTAATATTCCCCACTTTCTTACATTTACTCCCATGATAGTTGATGTTTGGGTTTAATTTAGATGTTTTGTTTTGATTTCTCTTTTGTTGTTTTCTTCTTTCGGCCATTTTTAACTTCCACGAGGAGGGAAAGATGTAATGCGAGAGATGCGCCGCTGGAGGAGTTGGACTGTGGAATTTTTTGTTTTGTTTTGATTTGGTTTTCTGTATGTGTGTGTGTGGCTGTGTGTATATAGTTTCGGGGATTTTCCCTTCGAGGTAAATGACCGCATTAAACCGAAGCCATGCTTTTCTTACATCGTTTACGATCAACTCACGACGACGAGAGGTGAAAGAAAGTCATCTGAGAGTGAGACAGGGGACTCTAGGGGAGTCGGTCGCTAGAAAGGGTTAGAGGGCTCCCTGTTTTTTGGCCGTTTGTTGTTTTGTTTTGTTTACGATAAAATAGAAGCTTACGAAACACCACTACTGACCGGTGGATCGTCTCTCCTTTCGGGGTTTGTTTGTTTCGTTTAGCGTGCCGGAGTTTTCGGCTCCCCATCTCACGCTCCAAAAGAAGGTGCGGACGAGGAGCCGGCTCTTTCGGTCGACACTTTCGGTCGCGATGTTTAGCTAATCTTTCTCTCCCACCGCTTCCGCAAAAGGCGAATGGTTCGAAAAGCGGAACAACACCATACACACACGTACGTGCGGTCGCCATGGAGGGAAAATTGAGGTAACCAAGAGGTCTTTGAACCCGAGCCCGCGTGCGTGAGTAGTTTGTTATTACCTCCCTCCCCACCGCACATTTTACAACTTGTTACTTGCACTTTTTCCCACATTTCCGCATGTTTCCACCAGTGGAGATTTTCTTCTCGGATTTTGTTTTGGTTTCTGTTTGTGTGGATTTGGTTGGAATTTCGCGTCTTTCCTCGCCTTTTCTTTGCGGGGTTTGCTGTTTGTTGTTTACACTCGGTTCCACCAGGATGAAGCGTTCGAAAAAGTCAACAATTTCGTCATCGTTTTGGTACGATTAGATAATTGTTTTGGGATGTTTGTTCCGCTGCCATTTGCATTTCTTTACGTTGCTTCACCGTTTTGTGATTAAAAAACAAAAAGTTTGACACAATGAAGAAAAATTCAACTCCTGGAGCAAACGATTACTCACCGGATTCCTGACATTCGATGAATCATCGTCGTCAGCGGCGTGCGTAGGCAAAAACTGGAAATTCAAGCAGTTTTTCTGGATCCTGTTCCACCCTCAGCCTGATTGGTATGAGAAGGTGGTCGAAAGGTGTTCTGATTCATACATTTTCCATTTTTTGATCGCGAAACTTACAAACGTAAGCAAATTTCGACATTTTGTTAAATAAGCTTATGCTTCGTAAGGCATTTTTCATTTCTTTTTGGCATTCAAATAAATCTGAATTACAAAGAAAGTGATTAAAAATAAAATCAATGCGTTTGAAACAAAACAACTTTCGAATAGTAATGTTTGTTCAAACATTGTTTTTAACTGAATTCTATTTTAATACCCAATGAGGTTGTTGTTTTTCAAAAGGGGAGAAAACATGTAGGAACGCCGTTAGAAAAAGCTAATCATAACCATTTCTCATTGACATTCACGCTGCTTGCTCGAAATTATTCAACCCAAGCCAACTCACTCCAAAGAAAACCCCCTAATAAACAGGCCTTCGTCGGATCCCCGTTCAAGCAACAACAACAGCATAATTGAAATTCATTGCTTGCATTCATGCAACAAAAGCCTGGTAGCAGGAGGGCAGGGGTGAACGGAGGCCTGCTACGAGAGTTGACGGCACGGCACATAAAACAGTTACGAGTCAATAGCCTTTTTACGCGGATCTCCTCGCGGAGCGCGGGGGGTTTTTAATAACAAAAAATAAAAGGAATAGTAAGACAGTTAATAAACTCCTAGGTGAAGGAAAGCTCGAGAAAAAGGTTCGGTAGCTGTGGAGTTCTACACAAGGGGGTCGTCGAGGGGGAGTTACTCCGAATCAAAGAATGGAATAAAAATGCGAACGAGGGAACCCGTGACGTCACGTTCGGGGAATGGGCTTATCAACATCAACACACATTTTTGCAACAAGATCCATCTGTCAGTTGCACATTTTCTGCATAACCAACGCGACCCCAAAAGGGGTTCATATTTCTCCCCCGAGAACGGTACTCTCAACTCTGGCGGACGCATTTTTAAGGGCCACCACCACCATTCGCCCGGGTAGATGTTAGTTAAAGGCGAAAGCGAAGCATGAAACAAACAAAAAAACAAAAATGGCGTATGTTGCACTTCGGTAGTAAGGGCAGCAGCATACGCCATCACTGTAAACCGGAGCTAACTGTGGTTTGGTGTGTTTGTTTTTTTTTTTCCTTCCCTTTCCATTCGTCGGTATTTCCGATGCCAACTGCGTGTCGAAGCATACACACACACACACACATGCTTGACACGACATGGCCACGGCACACACAGGGCTTGCGAAACGCGCTCCGTCGTTGCTCCGCCATCAGTCGTCATTGGAGTTCATTGCACTCGCGCGATCCACCGAAAGGGAAGGAGGAGGAGGAAGGGAAGGAGCACTGGTGGGGGGGAACGAGCGGGGGTCTGGTTGTGACCGCGTTCGGGCGAATCGAGACACCTCGCTCCTTCTCTTTCCAACGCTCGCTCGTTCTATGTCCGTCCCGTTCTTACACGTGGGGGGCTTTTTACGCGATCCGCCAGCATGTGCAGTGGTGTGCGTTACTCTACCAAGCACCGTGCGCCTCCACCAGGCGCCTCCATCGCGGTGTAAAAAACCAACCACCCCCCAACGTTTCATGACGCAGTGCACGATGTGTGTGTTTTTTTGTTCGATTTACCTTTTGCTGCTCGCACACTTTTGGTGAATAATGAACCGGTGTGCCGCTGCTGCATGTTCGGTGATTTCGTAAGGGTGGGAGGGTTTACCTTTCAAGGTAAAATGCAAGTTTTCTCCGGATCGGAGAATCGGTACCTTCGGCGCGAACCGAGAGAGTGGTGGTTCGGTCGGTTCGGTGGTCGTTCGTTGAAAAGGGGATGAATTTAAAAACGTGCCCTTCGATGAAGGGGGTGGTTTACTCTGGGCGTCAATGTGGAACGATTTAAGGCTTTTTAAAATACTCCCACTGCTTCGGGGAAATTAATTTTTAATTAAAAGAAAATTGTTCAAGTCAATATCGGTTGAAAGAATTTAAAAATACTACAACTTTAAATGCAAATAAATAATACGTTTTGTTAGTACAATATATTAAGGATAGGTACAAGTTTTTAGAAGTGAATTTTTGGCGAATTTCTCCGACAATAATAATGAATTTAACAAATGGACTTAGCAAATTTATCAAAGATATTTCTCATTTTTTCCTTAATAATTTTTAGTTTTTCAAGATTCAAACACAACATTTTCAACAATAATGTGTTAGTTTTGTGTATGGTAACTTTATACAGAAATATTAAGCATAACAAACCCGGTTCTGCTTTTATATGTAATAAGGCTTATTTTCTTATTAGAGAACAACATAAGTTAATGCTTTTAAAAATATGTTAATAATTGCATCACAAATTGGGATATATTTTTTAGAATAAGAAAATGTATCTAAATTTAATGGCACACATCTAAAAAACAGAAATAAATTATTGTGAAAAAAGGTTTCTTAGATTAGTCTAAAATGAAAACCACCCATTTTGTAAACATTGGTATGCTTGCCCTAGGTATTTAATTTTTATTTACTTTGAGGGATCTTGACAGAGCTTCAGCCGAAACCGAACACTGAATTTTAATTTAATTTAATTAACACGTTGACTGCCAGGCGTTTTTAGAACATTTATTTAGTACAGTCATTTTTCATAAAATTTGGGTATAAAACAAATGCCAAGATTTGTGTTTAAACCATTAAAAAATAGATTAGGCTTCCTTATGGCTTATTTTTAACAAATATTACAACCTACCTCTATATTGGTGCAATACGAGTGAGTTTAGTGACTTGTTCTAAATGCCCGTCAGCCACTATGTGGAATTTATGCTGCTTAATGTTTAGTGTTTTTGCTAAATGTTAAAAACAACATTATCAATTCTTTAACAATATTTCAAATGAATATTTAATTTTTCAATTTCACTCCCAACACCCTTAGAACGTATTCGGTTCGGAGAGAAGGAGTACAATGCACAAAATGAACGGACACCGTGGTTTTTTCCCTCATCTCGTTCTACATGTTTCTAGAAACGACGATCATCTGAAAATCAAAAAGGCACAAACCTTTAAGGGGGCACCTTCGGAGTCATGTTCATCGGTCGTTCGGAGTCGTCGCTGTTGAGCGGTCATAGGCGCCCTCTCTCGCTCTCTCTTTACTACGTTGGGGCGCGCACCACCCCACAAACAACGCGCGTGTGTAGCATTGACACATTAACAGAGCAAAGACCTTTCGCGGCTTCGGCCCTGGGCCGCTTTGTGTCGTGTGCGCGAAGGGTTGATGGGAGAAGAGAGGACGAGTAGGGGGGTGACGGAGGATGTTGGCCAACTATACTCCACCCCGCCGACCGAGCCACACAATCTGCACACGAGGCGAGCCAGAAAAAAACACCCCAAGTCGTCTCCTTTAGCCTTTGTCGCTAAGGGATTTCGGTTGGTGTTTATTGTGGTTTTGTTACTTTTCCCTTGTGTTTCCTTCGACTGGGTGCGAACTTGCGTGCAGCCGATGCTTGCACGTTTTTGGCGATGCAACGAGCCACCCCCTTCACCCCCTCTTTTGGGCCAGCACCCCTTCAGGGGGTGCAGTTTTTTTGAGTTGCATCTCGTTATTCACCAAACGCAGAGTTTTCGGTCGTGGTTCATATTAAAATAAATTAATTTACACACACGCAACCCGTCTCGCTTCTTTTGATGGTCACGTTTAGCATACTTAATTCAATCAGTAACTCTTTTAAGTCATCTTGTAAGTGGAGAAATAAAACATTGGTTTTAAACCATCACCGGATGGAATTTTCTCGAACCCAACATGGAGGAAATTAACAAACAAAATAAACCCGATCGGGGAAAAGGTAGCGTGAAAATAAACATAGTTTTCATAAACAATAAATGCTACCGTCGTCATGTGCGATTTGTGACGCAATTTCGTTTTGTTGACTGCTTCTCGATGGGAAGTTTTCGATTTGACATCATTTGAAAAGGGTTTGTTTTTATTTTGATTTCCAAACAATTGGCGAGTAAACTGCAAAATAATTTCCCTACTAAAAAAAGGTTGCGTATTTCGTTAACGTAAAAAGGATTAACACGTTTGCAAGTTCATTAATCGGGGGCACAGATGTTTTGGAGGTCCACTTCTCTCCTTCGAATGGAAACCGTTTGTTCGCAGATTAATGGAACCGTTGCCCTCCGCTGCACTTTGCACACCGATCGGTTTTTTTTTTGCGGTGTAACACACAAAGAACGCGAACTGCACAAAGTGCAGCCCGATGATGGAGGGAAAACCGTTAAACGCGAACGTTGCCCTCGAGTCGCCGCTTCTTCGAAAGCCGCTTCTTCTCGGGTTCGGTTTCGGTGTGTCTCTGTTCGAAAATCTTGCTGTCTGGCCTGGGCAGAAGACGGGAAGCAGATGCAAAATAAATGCATCAGAACAGAGGGGAAAAGGGAAAAAGGGGGTGTGCATGAACATTTTGGACCTCGATATTCCCGCGGAGCCGAAGCCTTGGAAAGGGATTATGATGCACTCGAAATGTTAATGCTCGCTCCGCTGTTGCACATTCTCTAGTTGCCCCTTCAGGGCTGGAAAATTGCCGGGTTCTCGCTCTCCTTTACTCCACAACAAAGACAAATGGGGGCATAAGAACCCACACAAACACACAAACACACACACACGACCGTAGACCGTTGAAGGGCCGTATCGATAAGCTATGCTTATGGGAAGTCTTCACGTTCTCGTAAGGGTTGAAGGCGGGTGGAAAACGGGGAAACGAGGGCGAAGCAACATCAAGGGGGTGGTGGTGAGGGGGTGAGAATGAACCGAACTGTAAGGGCCCTCCGCGGTGTCGTTGGCCTCAGTAACCCACATGCAGTAAGGTTGATGACCTACATTATTTCCCCCCCATCTCTTCGCCACACAACCAAGCAGCCCTACAAACCCCCCAACCACCCACCTCCCTTCATGTCCTTGTCGTCCTCCAGTACCATGGTCGTTGACCCCATCGATCAAGATGAACAGGCCACCCTCGCACTTGTGCATCGTGAAACTTCCCCATCGAGCACCTTCGACTTCGATAGAACGATTCTCCCAAGCATTTTTCTATTCTTTCGACTTGTTGTGTTCACCCGCTAAAACGGGGGTTCATTTTGGGGTTTAGAACTTTGCTTTTGCTTTCTGCCCTCTCTTCCTCTTTATCAGAGAATTTCTTTGGGGCAAATGTTCTACAAAACCTGTACCTCGCTCTCCCACACACAAACTCTCTTTACACCAATTTCCAAAGTTATTTCGTTATCTGGACCCTCCGAGTTCACTCGTGACCCTTTCACAGAACAAAATCTATTGAAAAAAAAATAATAATAATAAAACAACGACCATTCGAGCTAGAACACACGCGCGCTACTGGGGACCGGTTCAGTTCTAGGTCACAGTCCGTTCTGGGGGCAATGGACTTGCTTAGGCCGCCACAAGAAAACCTCACCAAGAAGCCAGGCCAACAAAGAACGATGGTGGAGGGAGCCAAAGGAGCAAGAGAGGGTGTACAGTGGGACCGGTTTGACAAATGGCGACAAAAAACAGTTTTGTTCTAATTTCCCCACAATATTGTCCTCCTCAGCCTGCTGCCTGAACGGCAAAACCGAAAAAAACCGGGAAGGCTAGGGTTTGATAAAGGCAGTGCGAAAGAGCCACGAACATCGTCTCTTACCATCTTTCGGAAAGAAAATGGACAAAAATGCCATGGACCTATTTTCATGCCTCTTTTTTTCCTGTGGACACACGCCGAACCATTGGGTCATGTTCCCAATTTAACCCAATTCCCGGACCAGGACGCCCTTATCAGTCAGCCCCATTCATTGTCTAACATGCATGCTTATGTTCGGTGTGTGGGTGTGTTTGTTTGTAAGTGGACGTTATCAATACAAAAAAAATGCAGGTCGTGAGGCCATCGACCAACAGACAAATTTCCACACACAGCTCCCACCGCATGTTTCACAACCGTTCTCTAAGAGGTAAAAGATAGAGAGAGTGACAAAGATAGATAGAGAGGGAGAGAGAATAAATGGGGTAGACAAAAGAACCTGCACCCTACTCCCTCTCTTACATACATCCTCTCTTTCATGCAACACGAATGAATGTAGCATCCATCTCCCTCTTGTGACATGCAAAAAAGTGCAAACGAATGCATGGGAAGAGTTCATTCTCTCTTTAGAACGCATGAACACGCCGCATGCTCTCCCCGGAAATCGGAGAGAGAAAAGAATGAAAGAGAAAGGAACTAATTTAATTCTCTCACCCCTAGCGACAACTGCGTGGTGCTCCCCATTCGTTTAGGGGTTGAAAAGAATGTTCAACCCTCGTTCATATCTCTCTCTTTCTCTCTCTCTTTCGACTTAAGAAAATGAACAACTGTCATTCTTTCTTTCTCAGCTTGTTGACGCAAGAGAAAAAAATAAACAACGTCATAGTAGTTTTTTTTCTGTGTTGTACTAGTTTCGTACCGCAAGAGTGAATGCGACAGCACCAACAGATCAGAGCGAGAGCGAAGAATAATGAAACACTGGTGATGCTGGTGTGAGCTTCATCGAATTCTCAAGGCCAACGCGAACCTTCGTCGCTTGCGTGCGTGAATAGGGGATGTTTTGTGCAGGGTGAGCGAGTGTGTGCCTCTACCTCATCCACCTCCCCCTTTCCCCTTCGGTCCACCAGCTCGAAAAACAGGGGGTGATATCAACCAGCACGTGGAGCTTCATGTGTCAAAATGAGCTGCTGCTCTTCGAGGGCATTGTGATTGCATAGGCATAAGGTGTTGTTGGAGCGACAGAGATAGCGAAGGAACGATTTTTGCAGTTGTCCCCAACCCCCAACCCCCGTTCTTCTACCCCTTCTCCCCCGCACAACACGATTAAAGCGGGTGGCAGATAAAAGAACGAGGCCACTCGAGTTCGTTCAACTTTGGCGCTTGTTGGTTCGAGAGCTCGCGCGTTTTCATTGGCGTGCGGGCTGGTTGGGTGACGGGTGGTGTGGTTGGGGTGTTTTTTCAACTCCTTGCGTACGTTCTACAGCGAGCGGGAGGGTCGAAGCAGTACGCACGCATTGCTCACTGTCGCAGTTGGGGGGATTTTCAAGAGTGCTACCTTTTTAACCAACGAATTACCTTTTTTGCAGCACGTTTTGATTGTACGTCGTCGACCAGCACGAGGCTGATGTTCACTACTCACTGGTGTATTCGGTGGTTTGTTGGGTTGTGACGGTTGGGAGAATTTAAATCTTATTTGAGGCTGTAAACATATTTAAAAAATTAGCTTTGTTGAAATTATTGCCCTGTTTCATGGTTTTGTTTTGTAGAAATTGTCAATTTCTACAAGTTTTCGACCCAAAATTGTCATATTAAAACAACTTTAATTTGCGTCTTCTAGAAAAAAAAGAAAAGCATTAAAAACAAACAAAATTCCCCCCAAAATCGGAAAAAGATGAGATAGCGAGCGTTATCTCCAAGACCATACACCAAATAAGGGATTGCACACCTGCTCCATCCGGGCGCGGACCATCAAAGATTACCCTCGAGGCCCAGAGACTGGTCGCAAAATTCGACGCTAGACACATCGTGAACGTATCTTCGGCTGGCGCGTGTTTGCTATCGCGGGGTGAACGACCTGCCGTTTAAATTCAAGGCGCCACCCTCAACCTCAGGTGCTGTTTCGACAGGGCCACCCACCGCCCACCATCAAACTTCACCCCCTCCCGACGCCCAAGTTGGCCAACGGAAGCGATAAAGAGCGCACCCTCTGAAGAGAAAAAATAGTATGAGTTGTAAAAACAACATCTCGGAAGGAAAGCACGTAAAAAAAACACCACACACACCTCAAGACGAACGATTTGAAACCGAGTCAGTGTGTCACTACTGCCACCACCTCCCCAGCCCTTCATCCCTCTCTCACTCGCTCCTTCGAGGAGGGTAAAAAGTTCCCAAAAATAAATCAACGCACCGCGTGGTCGTCGGCCCCACACCGAAGAATTGGGAAGAGCGAAAATGCGCGCGCGACACGCTTCATCTACGAAATTGATGATGATGATGGACCCCCACCCCCCGGGGGAAAAGCAGAAGCTGAGAGGGAAAAACCTATGGTTACCGGAAAAAAAACTAAACGCGCGTCGGGTGAAATATGGGTCAATGATCTATTAATAAAATGTAGCATGCAGCGGTGAGCAGCAAATCGTAAAACTGCCAAACAGCGGTTCACGAAACATGGGATTCTCGTCTAAGTCGTGTGGATTTTTTTCAGAGAAGGAGTTTTTTTTAACTTCGATAGGCAGATGATCATGGTTATTTCCAAGATAATTTTTATTCCTTCAATGTGAAACAAGAAGATGAATTTATTTTAACACAAATCATCAATTCAAACGATGAAATGTGATTGACCGCCATTCGTATCGACAGGAAACTATGATGGTATTCAATGCAATGTGTCTCACTATGGTGTTCTTGGAATTTTAAAATTCACTTTTCCACTTAGGCATCACACTCAAATGTTTAACAAAAAACGCCTTGTCAATGTACTAAATTAAAACTAAGTCAAACCATTCTCTTCAACCTGTATTTGAAAGCTTTTCAATTTAGCAGCTCGAACTAACACGTTGACTGCCAATGGTTTTCATTGTTGATAGCTAGTTGTCATTAGTTCTAAAAAGTTTATGTCTAATGAAAAAAAAAATGCACCTCAAAGCTGTAGTAATTATTAAAACAAATGATTTAGGCAGCTTTTTATAACTAAATTCTACCAAAAATGGTGGTACTAACAAATTATGCTTAAACGCTAGGCAGATAACGTGTACAAAAAAATGATAAAAGTGTAGTGAATTTAATTACAAAACATTTAAAAGCAAAACTAAATTAGAATCTAATTAATATTTCATTAAATTAAATTTAAAATATTTCATTATCAAAAATCTCCAGATTAAAACCAAAGAAACTGTGGAAGTAATCCTGACCATTTTCGCAATCTAAACAGATCAGATAAACAGAAGCACGGGCACAACGAAATTAACAAAATTATGTGCCTGAACGCACTCACGATACATCAAACAGAAAGCCATTAATCCAACGATACAAGAGTTGTACTATTAGATCGAAGAAAATAGAATTGATTAGAAATTCGATCGAGCATAGTTCGTAATTATCATCGAAACCGGATAATTGTTTTCGCTAGTATATTATTTAAAATTCGCATTAGACACAACAAGGACACCCGCGTTGCCTACGGTTCGACTCTCTAGCTGTTGGTGGGTGAATCGAGAATAGTCACAAATTAACTCCTGGCCCCTTCTGGTTCGGTACGCCCGATATGTATCTATTAACCCAACGCCCACTCGAGCAGACACGGTCTCCGATGGCGCAACCGACCAATAACTCACACGAAGCGGCAGCTGCGTTGGTGGTAACGGGGAGACGACAACAGGGCTCCACCACCCCATTATGATTGCATAAAAGTCGAAGCCTGCCCAATGTAGAGGGCCCCCGGAGCCAGAGAAGGCCTTCGAGAGGTGGATGCTAGAAGTTTGCACACAGAAAAACCAGTCCCTGCGGTGCACACACCAGGCCAGGACAAGAACCAGATCCAAAACGAGCGAGGTGGCGTGTCGTTGGCCTATGCTGCTTGTCCTTGAGCGCTTGCTTGATTTTCTGTTAGCTGTGTTCGATTCCCACCTTCTCGACCTTCCTTTCCCTTCTGGCTCGGCTGCGCCACAGTAGGTCGACGATCTCTTGCAGCAACACCAAGGTAAACCCTGAGTGCATGTGTGTGTGTTGGGTGCATATATGATCTGTCCCTAGGAGTTGGCGAAAAAGAAACCCGGGACGGGCAACGCAACGAAACCTGCTCGGTCGTCCTGTGCACAAGAGCTATGCTATGCTAGCTGCACCCGATATGCACACACTATACCTTCACGACCAGCATCGCCGTGTCGTCGCTGCACAATTGTTGCACAAGCAGCAGCTGCAACACACGGTTGACGATCATATCTCTTAAAACCTCCGTTTGCTGAACACGATCCTACCATCTCTCTCTCTAGTGTGGGCTCCGACGGCGTCTCGGTGAGGCCTGGTGCGGCCAGTTTCGCTCGTGACACTATTCACGCGGGACCGGGCGACCTTCGGCGGGCCTTTTTTCCGGCGCCATTTGCACTCCGCCAGCCGAGGTGCAGCAATCGGTTGCAACGGTGCCGTTTTCCTATAGCGCCTAAAACTGTGTTGCAATCGATGATCAGTGTCTTGTGTAGGTGCAAAAACACCTATGCTTCGATTGTGGCACTTTGACAGCCCGAAAAACGCTTCTTTTCCCTCAAAAACGTGAAAATTTGACTTGTACTAAATTTTAGTACAACGTTTTTAGGTGCTTGAATCCACATTTTAGCCCGTTTTATTCGCAGGATTGTCAAAATTTTTCATTCCGAAGGCCCCAAACCTGCGCTTTGAAGGTCACCCCCGGCTCTAGAGACCCTCCTAGCGAAAGGAACCTCAACAAATTGTGTTGCTCGAAGGCCCTCATCCCTCCCCGCCGGCCCGGGTACGTTCACCGAGTCGCGACGGAACTAGGTCGCAGGTGGTCAGGTTTTTCTTTTCTTTTCTGCTTCGCACCACCAAGGTTGACGCCGAAGTTCAACAACCTCGCGCGAACGCGACACCGAGCTCGACGATGACGGTGGCGCGATGTCATAAGCCTGCATCAAACACACACACACACACACATACCGCTGCCTTCACACCACCTTATTGTGTGGTGGACTCACGATCGCGATCTTCCCGTTCCTCGCGCCTTCTGCAGGCACATAATAAGTTGTTGTGTTCCAATCGGTGCTGCGCCCTTGTACTAAAATCGAATTCGAAAGGACTGGTTTTTTGTTTTAAGACCATTACCTGCGCGCCCCAGCAATCTCCGGCAATCATTCAAAGTTCGCACAATTGGCAAGGAACATGAAGTTGATCACGAGCCGAGTTAGGAAAGGGGGAAAAAGGGCACATTCAAAGGGCTCGAAGCGAGAACGCCACGAACACGACACATTCCAGGCCCTAGAAGCATGTTCCATAATCTCTGCTCGACACCCTGTGCAAACATATCTTCCCTCTCATAATCGCCTCCAGAGTTGGTTTGCCTTTTTCATTCGTTTCATTCCTTCGCTGCGCTGCAATCGGGCAAGAAACTATGCTGAGGTTTATGGATTACAACATGCAGGCTGCTCCCCACATCCACAACCCCGGGCCCGCCGCCTTCCAAGCATAAACCAACCATGCCAATCGCGCGCGAAAAGAATTCACGCAACTGCCAACATCGTCGTGGCGCACCATTTCAAGGACAAACGCAGAACCGAACAATCGAGCTTTACGAAAGCGATGGTAGCAGCCTAAAGGAGCAGGCGAAACATTGTGTGCGAGCGAGCAGGATGAGGCGATCATGAAAAAGGAGGCCAACCCCACACACACCTTGGTGGCCAGCATAAATATGAAAAGCGACGGTCGACCGAGGGGAGACGAATGCAGAGAACTCGAAGAAGGGGGTCGCAGCAGCCACCGAAGCGAGTGTCAATAAACTCCCCATACGGCCAACGACCGCCGAGAGACCGAAACCGGTGGGGAGTCAAGACATTCACCAGATATGGTGGCTGGAAAGGGCTGAGGAGGAGCTGAAAACGTGCCCCAATGTGGTGGAGGATGCTGAAAAGCACGGGACTTTGTACGAACGAGAACGAAGAGTCGAGAACCTGCTCGACGAGCTTACGAGTAAGTTTGAAGAAGAGAGAGATAGTGTACTAAAGGAGGAGTAAAAGGAAGCAGAGAATACATTCCAGAGGAAACTATTTTGAGGGTGAGAAAGAGACAGAGAGAGAAGACTAGCCTCAAAAGCTCGAAAGCTCGCGCGAAAGCTCACACGCAGCGTTCATGCGCTTCGGCGCGAGTTTGAGAAATGAACCGTTTCCCCCCAAAGATAGTGGAAGGTCATCTCGTCTTGCCATCCTTCTTACACCAAGAATCGAACGTTGGGCTTCAACTTTAATGGTCACCCCCCGACGTTCGAGCACCGGGGGTCAGTGTACCATACCAATGCCAACCGAAAAATGCACAAACCACACACGCTTTCCCCGTCAGCTTGGGCTCGACCATGGGCTGTTTTTTTTTTTTTTGACACAAAACATCGATCTCCATCTATGCCCTCTCTCGTTCGAGGGGTGGGAGAAAGTTCAAATGTCAAATGATGACAAACAGCACTCGCCAAAAAAAAGGCGGTGGGGTTAAGCGCAATGAAACCGAGAGCAGGTTTCGATCATGATGATTTAATGGTAAGAAGTACAAGTGAGTTGTTTGTATTTGCCCTCGAAAAACAACAAACCAATTTAGGCTAGAGATTTATATGCCATCGAGCAAACGAAACGACGTTAGACACCGAACTTCGGAATCAAGGTGAGTTAGTGCCCTTTTCATACAGATGAAGATAGCAATTGTGTGTTTGGATACTTATTTTCTGCTAATGTTGTGTGTCTCCGACTAGTTTTATTATTGTGATGGAAAATTGTCAAGAATATAAGCAAAGTCACTGTTATTGACTAATTGAGTATATTCTAGCAGTTTAGTACAACTTATTATGATTATTAACTCGTTGACTGCCGTGTCACCGGCAAAAAGTGAGTGACAGCAACAATGCTCATCAGCCCTTTACACTCATATAGTAGGGGATTTATGTAGCAGTGGACAGTAAAAATGGCTAAAAAGTACTCTTTGAGGAGCCTAGTTTTTGTTTAGTTTTTGAAAATCGTTGGTTCAATAAATTTGATAACCTAATTATAACAAAACCGATTGTTCTAAAAATATGTACCTAAGCGTGGCGGTTTGCCTAGTTTTCAAAAATCGTTGGTTCAATAAATCTGATAACCTAACTTTATCAAAAATGATTGTATTAAAAATATGTACTAAAACAGCGGTTTGCTTCATTTTCGGAAATCGTTCGTTCAATAAATTTAATAACCTAATTTTAACGAAAATTTTTGTACTAAAAATCTGTACTAAAACAGCGTGGTGGTCAACGTACTGAAAATTAACAAAAACTAATACGTTTCATGACTATTACGGCAATTATGAAGGTCATAAAAAATATTTATTATGTGAAGAAGGAAAACCTTCACCGTATTAAGTTCTTCCCGACTAACTGTGGAATTTTAACCCTGGTTAATTTTGCACAAAACGGCCAAGTTACGGAATGCAAATGACCACTCCGTCATTTGCCAAAACTGTACAGAATCGCCACCGGGAAGAGAACGAGAACTGGTTCTTGGGTCATTTCTCAGCCAGGCCTGCAGTTTCTCTCTACCACGGTTTTTCCTTCCCTTCGTGTTCATTGTCATATTGAACGAAGAGTCGGCCGAAGAAACTGTCTCCCTCCTTTAGGAAGCTTGTTGGGGTAGAGGCATCCGGAGACCGGTTTGATGTTGTCTTTCTGTTTCTTTTGCATTTCTCGGGCTCCATATCATCAAACCCCGCTCGGTACGGTAGTGTCGGTTCGATTCCATTCCATTCCATTTTGCGACTGCTTTCCGCCTCCGGGGTTGGACGGCAGTCAATGACCGATCAATGAAGTTTATCGGCCTCTGGGTGTGAAGAGTTTCTCGGTTCCTTGGCCTTTCCTTTTTTTCTCTTTTCCTTCTGCCAACTTTGCTCGATTCCTCCTCCCATGATGATCTTAAGGCTTTCTCTGTTTTCTTCTGCCATAGTGTCTTATTGTTGCAAATATTTCGTAATCCAATAATGAAACCTGTTTATGATAAACAGTACGATCTTAATGATGGTAACAAGAGCTTTAACTAAAAGAGTAGCTTAATCGTATTACAAGCTCAAGTGTTCTCGCCCCCTTTCTTGCCTCCCTCCGGTTCCATTTGGGGTCAGTGGAACCTAGGATTTTCCACCCCTCCAACGCGCTCGGTTTCGCTTATCTGGTAAGCTAATCTGGCCTCTCCTCCCTCCCAGCGCCCGTTCTGTTCCATTTTCACAACGGCACTTTAGCGATCGCGGAAGGGGGTTGAAAACTACAACACGGACTAACAAAGTTCTTTGAACTGTCTTGGTCTTAAGCAGAAGGAGCTTGAAGACGAAGAGCTTGAAAATAAAACAACAACGAGCAAGAACCTAACCTAACTGCAACACAACACAGCAAGAGAAAAGCAACAGCATTGGAGAGCACGAGCTCCGAGCTTAGGTCAGTAACCTTTCCGACCGTGGTGTGCCTTCCCCTTTTCAGCTGACCATAGAAAAGGCCAAGAACCCGCGGAACCCGCAAAGTTCATGTCCCCCACACAGCTGCTGCTGTTGCTTGATGCGATAGTTTTTCTTGTACCTTCCTCTCATGTGTTTTTCTCTTTTCCTTCACTCGGTTTCTCGGTTCCTTGACTTCGGGTTGTTCTTTCCACCGTTTTTCCAGAACTTTCCTTCTGTGTCGCTTCGTTCATTCCGTTTGGTTTATTTTTAGATCTCGCTCGCTTGACTCAGCACATTCTATTTTCCACTTGGAGTAGTTTCCTGTTTCGTTTTCCACCTATGCTTCATCTCTTCCTTACTCCATCGTTCTTCTTTTCTTATTGTTTCATTTATGTTTTCTCTACTGTCTTCTACTTTTATGTTTTGGGTTATCTTTTACAACTCTATGAACTGTTCTAACGAGTTTTGTTTTTTTTTTGCCACCGTTCGTTATCAGTGCTTTCTTTTCTGGCTCAACCACCATCGGATCCGTTTTGATCGTTTTTCCCTGGGCAAGATTACTTCCGTCCCGTGTCCCCGAACCTGTCAAAAACATTCTTTCCATTCCTCCTCCAAAGACCCACAGCGTGCCATGAAACTCTAATGAAATGTGAATGAACCTTGGCGGTATGAAGGTTAAAACGATAGTTACAAAAACGAACCAAACGGAAGAGAAACCAACTGCGACCGCAAATACCACCCACCGAACCTCGTTCGGAGGTTCTTGACCGGTCAGTCACTCGTGTGGTAAAGACGCTTTAAGGGGTTCTTTTGGTTTTTCCTCCACCCACGAGTTCGGTTCCTTTGGCGTTAATTTATTTTTGAAGGCAATCCATTTTTTGGGGTCAACCGAAAAGCCTTCTGTTCTAAGGTTGTTGTTTTCGTGGACCAACATTTTCGACATTGGTTGAATGTGAGGGGAGTAGTTTTTTGTTGTTGTTGATGTTATGTCCACCTTCCGGTATGAAATCACACCCTCACGGGTAAAGGTGTTGAAATCATCGGAGCGTGCATCGTTGATTTCGGAATTTCCAGCTACATCATTCTTCTCCACTTCTGCATTGGTGCGTTAAACGGTTTGCATTTTGATTTAATAAAACTAGTTCCTTTCTATGATCACAATATATCCCTCCTTAGCGATGTTAAATGAAATGTATATTTTTTTAAATATCTTCCCCGCTCAGATTGATGTTAGCGAAAATAAATTAGCGAAAATTTATTTATGTCAGTGTGTTCAACAGACTTTTGTCTAATAAATTAAAAATTACAAATTTAATCTAAGCTTACAGTTTACAGTTCTTGACAAAATAACAATATAAACATATTTCCCTTTAGACTGGTGTCAGTGCTTTGTCGTACGGTATTTTATCGGATCTCAGATTCGCAAGTATAATTACTAAAATAATAAGAAAGTTGCATCAATTTTGTTATTTTTTAAAGATGAAAACCTCACTTTCGAATTTATAAAATCCAATTTTGTTGACAGATAACATCAGATACGATAAAATCAAACGATTTTGATTTTTTAAAAAGAGCTAACTTAGTGAACCTACACTGACTTAACTCTAGTCTATTTATCCAAACTGCGGATCAAAGTAATAGAATTAATTTCTAGTTTTGAGCGATAGGGTCCTTTAAGTCATGATCGTTTCTCATAATAAATGTCTTGAGAAAAATATAAGCATGTGTGGCAACAAATCACTTACCTTGCAGCCTTCGCACGAGTGGACGCCATAATGGAAACCGGACGCTTTATCACCACACACACGACACAGGACGGTTGTGCCGTCAAATTCTAGAGGGAGGGAATAGAGAAAACAACAAAGAAAAGCAAAGGGTTAGTCTCAGTCGATAAGCGTTGGGTTTCTTTTTCCAAAAATTTGATTGCAGTTTTAAGATACAACATATTTTCTTCCCCCCTCGCACCGAATGACCGATAACCGACTTTTGTCCGATAAGAAATACGGGTGAAGGCCACAGAACCTCCCCCGGGTCTTATCAGGACCCGAGGGTCGAAGGCATGTACAATGTGGTGAACACGATAATCCAACAGTACAGTTGATAAAAAAAAACACAAACACAACCCGAAATCGAAAAAACAAACACTTGCCATCACAATTGTCATCGCGTTATTTTTTTGTTTTGTTTTCATGTGATCAAATAAAAAGTGACGCATTTCGTTCGTGTGTTTGGCGACAGATTGGTTTTGCGTCAAACCGGAGCCGCTTATCGTTAGAAAACTTGGTGTCGAAATCGGACCTTTATTTCCTTCCCCGGTGACCCACATTTTCCGGGTAGAATGGTTAACTGTTTACGGTCGATTTGTATTTCGTACAAACGTTATTCAATATAAATTTATTTATATTTAAAAGAAAATTTTGACGCCCTTTTTAAGTATCTCAACTAAGACGTTTTTATTATGAGAAACTGTCAAAACAGTGCCTCCGATCGTCCTCGAAGCGGTCAACGCACTCAGACGGAGAAAGTTGCTAATGACGATCAACGCGAACGGTCGAATCGAACATCGAACCCCGGCCTCCGCTGGAAGATGGAAGCGGCTTCAGGCCTTGGAACACCCGAGAGCGAACGCGTATGGCGATAATGTGTACGCGGGTTTTCCATCACCCCATCACACGGTTTTCTGCAACCGCCCTGCCTCGACGGTCAGAGACGTGGAGGAAAAACTTCCCTTCCCATCGGACTGCAAAAATCGTATGTAATTATATAACGTTGTATAATGAGCTCGATGATAGGCCACGGAGCGCTGCACGGTCCGGCTAAATAACACCTTATGGTCCGGTCGACATAGTAGTGCTGCGGGGTTTCTGTAGCGTGAACTACTGTTTCCTGCTTGTCGTTGCTTCTTTTTCGGGAGGTTGATTCGTCGTCCAACGTGGGTTAGAGCGAACGGAATTGAATTGAATACTAAGCAGCATCCGGAGGCGCCGATGGAAAAGGAAAACGTCGCTAGCAAATGGTATCACTTTCAAAACTGGCGGCGATATCGCGAATGTGATAGTGTTACGCGAGACATCGTATATGATAATCGTTTAAATGATAATTTTAGATAGATTGTACGGGATTTATTGATGTACTAAAAATCAAAAATTTGAAAAACTGCCCTTAAGATCTTATATTCATAATGATCAAAGAAGATAAATTAACAAGTAGACTGCCATGTCACCCAAAAAGTGGGTGACAGCAACACCCCTTTATAATTATATAGTAGTAGACTTATTAATTAATCGACTTTAAAAATGGCTAAAATGTACCCTCAGGGAAGTCATGTTTTTGCTTAGTTTTCGAAACCCTTTTTTCAATAAATTTGATAACCTAATTTTAACAAAAATGATTGTACTAAACATTTGTACTAAAAACACTTGGCAGTCAACGTGTTAAATAACTAGTATAATAAAGAGTCCCATAAAGCATAAAAACCATCAAATCTTCCTAGAAAAAAGATAAACAATTAAAAAACGATAAAATGAAACAACATTACATAAAACATTAGAAAGCATTGTGAAATATTTAACAGCAAAACGAAGTAAACGGAAAAACATTTGGCTTGGAATGAAAATCGAAAACAGAATCAGTTCGAAACAATAAAACCCACAGACAGCCGAAAACACAAACGATCGTAATTAAGTGAAGATGTTTTTCGGTCCGTTTCGTTTTCTCTCTCACGATCTTTATTTCAACGTTTTCAACTTGGTTTCCATCTTCCCTTTTCCCGTTTCATGTTCACTTAAAAATAAAAGTGCGTTTGAGAGAAAAATCACGCTCGTAATTGCAAGAAGGCAGATCATTTTCGCTTTACAACCTCTGCTAAGATATCAATTGAGGCTGTTTTTTATTCTTTTACTGTATGTGTTGGGCGCCACCAGGCAGCTCCACCAGGCCGGGCGTTTACGGACTTTCTTTTCCCCGTTTCTCGTCCGATTCTCTCTTCCGTCCCTTTTGGGGAAGCTTTCTTCCACTTCCACTTAGCCTATCATCGCTAGCCGGCGATGGGTTTCGTTCCATTTCGTTACGTTTTGGGGGTTTGAAAAGATGGGCTGGGAAGCGAAAGAGAGAGAGAGAGAGGGTTCCGTCGTGACTTGACCATCGTCATCATTCGTCTGCACTTTCTTTTTCCAGCACGGAAGGAAAGAAAAGGAGCAAGCGAAGCAAAATGGCGGGAAGGGGGTAGCCATTTCACTTTCACCGATTGAACACGACTCGTGCGGTTGAATGACCGCGGCCGTGAGGAGCATCACTCTCTCACTGTGCACGTTGGGAAATGTCGACGACGAAAGCGAAAGCGATAACTTTTTCGATCAATCGACCACGCTCCACCACCCCTCTTCCCTTTTTTTCTTTCATCGGCAAAATAGATTCGATACTTTGAAAGGAAAAACAATAGTGGGAAAGGAGGCGAAAAGACCATAAATCCGCCACAAGAAAACCGAAACAACTCCGACAACGAGGCCAGACGGAACTGGTTCATTCGTTCATTCGTTCAGCTCGCCCAGAGACGTTCGTTGACCCGAAGAGGTAGTTTGTACGACGGTGGGGGACACTTTCTTCCGTGCATTGGCGAGGAAAAGGTGAACGACTTTTCCAGCGTGCCTAAAAAAAAGCTCTGATTTTCCACACGCCTTAAGGTGGGGAGGAAGTGTGGAAAGTTCGCCGACCTCATGCTAGCGAAACAGGAAAGCGTGTTAATGTTGGTCAGTAGGAAAAACATTGTGCCACAAAGATAACACTTTTCCTTGGTCAAGTATTTACTTTTTAGTACAAACCACTTCCAGTACTAAATTACCATTGATGAACATCCCAAATTTGTCACTTCCTGTCTGTAAGAAAGAGGAACTGAATGACACACCGGCTTGGCACGCAAAACTCCACTCATCGCGCACTCCAAAACTCTCCAATCAACCTTATCAAGTCACATTCGTTTCGATGCGACCATGTGGCAACCCGGCGGTTGTCAACGCGACAGATAAGGCTTGCTTTAGCGCTTCCCGATAAGCAGCCGATCTCACGTTCAGCAACCGCACCCGGTCACGGGGAAAATGGCCGCACAGGAAAACGTGAGATGTGTGGCTTTGTCAACCGGAACGGAAATGGGAACACGGGCGAGACGCGATCCACTTGAGCCGTCGGTAATCATCTTCACTTTCAGGGAAGAGACGAAAGTTTGTTCCTGTTAAGGAAATGAGGCCAGCTTGCGAATGGTGGTATTACGTGGCTAAGCGTTCCCCCGTCGGGAAGAGATGTTGATAGGTGGGAAATATTTTAATACCATTTGAGACAGTTTGCTTAGAAGTGACGTGGAGGAGCGCAGCTGGATCGGAAAGGAAATTTTTATTGCTGAAGGTATAAGCACATGGCATTTAATTAATGTTATACGTTGCCTAAATTTGGTACTTATTTAAATATATGTTGGTAAATACATGAAAATTCAACATGAAAATTATAGTAATATTATAAATATTTCTCTGGAAAGGTTAGTCTTTGCCTAGGCGTTGAAAACCGCATGTTAAATAAATTTTATAACCAAATTTAATCGAAAAAGATTGTACTAAAAAGTGTGCTAAAACCGCTTGGCAGTCAACGTATTAACTTGAAATACATTTATAATAGGTCACTAAAGACAGAAAGCCTTTTTAGACATTTATACAAGCAAATGTTATTTATGCACTTTTTCAGTAGAGATTCAGATTAAATTATTTTTGTTTCGATAGCCTTATGTCATTATTATGGCGATGCAATAATTTTTTATTTGAAATTTAATTTAAAAGAAAATCAAATATTGAAAAAAATTCAGAGAACATTATTGGGGCTTCATTAATAAATAATGGATGTTTTTTTATAATAGTAACAAAATGTTAAGAAAAGGAACCATAGGATAAAAAACTATCAATAAGTTATCAGGGCACCTACATTTCAAATAGAAAGTTATAAAACCATGGAAAAGGCATTTAAAACAAACTTAAGATAGCTTAAAGAAAGGACACTGGAGATCCCGCAGTGTACTGTCGAAAATGTCAGTAAAAAACTGTGTCAACCGGACACTGAAGTAACAAAAAACTGGGTGAAAAAACTCCGAAACCAGTTGCGTATACTTTCCACTTCCCTCTCACATATGATAACATTTTGGCAAACCCAAAAATCAACACTGTGAAAGTGGCAAAGGCAACAAAATGCATAACGAACATAGCAAATAAATCTTTCTACGCCCAAAAGTCAAATGGAGCAAAATATGTAACAGGCGGAATTGGGCGGGCGGGCAGCAAATGCGGATGAAAACCGCAAACAAAATCGAAACCGAACGACCGAACGAACAGTCGGAAAAAAGTGAAACCGGTGAGTTGTTCGAACAAGTAAAATAGACAGAAATTTAGAGGAGAGACCAAAAACCAACGGGGAAGATGTCAGTGGTGCCTAAAAATTCGAACAAGCGAAGAAGAAACAAAGTGAGGAGGGGGGATGGAAATGGAAAGTTTCACGCTTTTCACACCCGACCCGTGCGTGAGAAGTAGAAATTCGAGCCTACAATGGATGGCACGATGTAGAGAAGAAAAAAAGAGTAACTTCGGAAAAGGTCATTAAACCACACCGCGTGACCGCAACAACATTTGACCGAACACCACAAAAACACACCGACACACACACAAATGGTAAGATGGAAACATAAATTCCCACCCTTCCCCATCACCACCAACCACCGAAGGAAAAAGTCAACGAAATAATTGCATTCAAATGGCGCAAATCAACGAAACCGCTTTAAGGCGAAGCCCGGGGTGGAAAAGTTTCTCTTCTTGCACGACTTTCTACTGCTGGCTGCCTTTTGGCCTGCCTCGTGGGTTCGGCTTGTATGTGCACCCGCTTACGGAGGTTCATTGACTTCATGGCAGCACCCCCAGCCGAGGAGGAGGTGGGAGGAGATATGGGAGAGATCCAAACCGAAAAATGCAAGGAAAAGTTTTCCTACCACGGAACGGAACACGAACGAGGCGAGATCCGACGACCGATCATTATGCACCAACCGGCGGCGGGGTCTCTCAACATTCGAAATCATATCCCTCCTCATCTCTCACGGGGGGTGGGGGTGGGAGGGAGTGTTACCTCCCTAGCCTACTGTGAAGTTCGTTAACCCAGTGCTCGAATTATGGCCAGCGTACACGCCACGAAAGGCGCGACCGGAGGCGCAACAGCATACGCGTACCACCACCACCACCACCACACATGACACGACCGGCTTATGCCAAGCGGTGTATGTTTCGAAATGTATGTTCGAAGACGTTGGTGGTGCATCGAATTGCGGGCCGTGCACTAGAGCATGCATGTTTTCGCCCATAAGATTGCAAACTACCGACACGCCGCGGTCCAAATGGTCGAGGAGCGGGCGCAAAGGGTACTTGCAACGATGAATCTCAACCAACACCACACACTCCGGAGCTGCCGGAGTGCCGGAGAAAGAGGAAAACTATGTCGCAACGAAGGATAGTTAATTTTGTACCATCGCCATCATGATCGTCGTCGTCGTCGTCGTGGAGACGACATAAACCCTCCCCGACTGGGTGACGGGCTGGGATGGCAGGGGAGGAGGGTGAAACAGGTTCAATGTCCACCGTCCGCCCGGAGTCGAGCCGGATGAAAGTGAAAAGTAAAAGTTCCCCGACGTCGCCCATCGGCGCTATCTGTCTGCGAGGAAAAAACAGAGGCAAAAAGGTAGACAAAATTTGTCGACAGCAAGTAAAAATGGAAATAAAAACGGTACAAAACGTTCACATTCCACAGGATGAGTGTGTGTTGGAGTGAAGTAAATGAGAGACTAACATTCAGTCTTTAATTTAAAAGAAGAAGGAAACATTTAAAACTAAAAAAGCTTTAATGGATGAGGAACATGCGAAAAGAAAACAGGGACTATATCAATTATTGTTTAGAAAAGATAAAATATAGTTTGATGAATATAGTAAACTATTAATAAAATTTAAAAAAGTAATATGCAAAATAGAAACGGTATAAAATAAGAAAACAGAGGAACATATAAAAGTTAAAATAAAATAAAATAAAACAACATTGCAATACGATCAGACTTTAAGAGCGCAACATAAAACTTGCAAAGGAGCAAAGTATAAGTTTAAGACTAAGAAAAAATGCACAAAAATCATAGAATTGTAAAATAGGTAATCATAAAGACAAAAGCAAGGCATTAGTGAATAAAGAAAGAAATTACTTTGAAATAGAAACTATTTCATACTTTGAAATAGAAACTTAACACTTGCAATAGAGCGAAATATTACTTTTGGACTTAGAAGAAATAAAAAAAACTATGCAATTGTGAAATAGGTAAGCATAATGATAAATGCAAGGCATTAGTGAATCAATAGATGATATAAAAGTTAAAAATAAAATAACATTAGAATACAATAATACTTTAAAATAGAAACTTAAAACTTGCAAAAGATCGAATTATTACTTTTTTTATTAGACTAAGAAAGTAATTGTGGAAAAGGTGAACATAATTACGAAAATAATTCATTATTAAATCAAGCAAACAATGGTCATCCAGTTTAAGACGAAAACAAATCTAGAGCAAACTCAAATTGAAAGGCAACGGATCATGGTAGCAATTAATCGATTAAATAAAAACATAAACTAATTATTATTCACCCCTCTTTACATCCCAAATGGCGCTAGCAAAACGTTTCCGAACGATTTCATCCGGGAAACCGAAAATGTGATTGTTTTTCGTCCGTCCGTTGTTTCTCTATTTCCTCCAACCGCACTGCACTATCGAGGGTTTCTCTACACTTTCACGCGGTCATTGAACGGTGGATTTAAAAATGAAAACAGAAAATAGTGTACGATTTTTCAACATGGAGGAAAAACAAGAGGAGAAGAAAACGTGCTCGATTTGTCTCGAGCATCGGGATAGCGAGATCCTCCGTTGGCTTCGTTTTCACTTTCATCCACCAAGACACGATGACGACGACGACGACGACGAGCTAGGAGTGGTTGGAGGAGCGGCACTTTTCTTCCATTTTCGAAGGGCTCATAACATTCGTTCGTTGACCCGGAGACAGGTCCCGCGGACTACGTGCAGCATAAACGTTGTTCGCTCTCAACGCATCGCCCGCTTTTTCGCTTCCTCCCCGGGGATGACGCCTTTAATAGAGCATAGATTTAGTTCCCCTCTTTCGCTCACTCTCGCACACCCTCCGCCGTCTCTCCGATGCGAGTAAACAATGCAGCACACGATCACATCGTCGGGCGCGAGGTCAACGGACCCATCCGAGACGGGACGGGCCAGCATACATATTGCCGGAACTGTAATGTGAAGCGTTCGGGGCGACTTTCGACAAACGCACCCCGCGGGGTTGATGTTTCTCCTTCACGCTCCGACGTCGTTGTCGGCGCGCAGTCGTTGTCTAGGTCATGAGGTAAAAGCCAGCCCGTCGGTTTGTGAAAGGGCGCTCGAAAAAAAGGGCCCGGTATAGTGTGTGTGGGCGTAGGGAGAGGGTGTCGGTGTCTCGTGTCCCTTCGAACGAATCGTTATTTATATACATTTTTTCCCTCTTCAATTTCAATGAGCCTTGTGATTTTACTTTTCCTTTCCCGATAAAGGAGAAGGAAAGCGAAATCTTCCTGGGCCAAATTCGTTGGTGCCATTGAACCCACGGTTGGTACAATTGAACCAACGGAGAAGACACGAGATGGGAAAAAACACACACACGTTGTGTCTTGGAATTGAGGGATCGAACGGGCTGTGGACTTTCTCTTCACCCTCGAACAGTTGTTCGATTTCAAGGCATAAAAAGATGGTTGACATTTTTTTGGTATAAAAAAGACCTTACTTCTGCCCTGCATTATTTGTCTTATGAAACAATTTAGCATACACACCTCGGACACTCTGGTATACTTTTTAGCCACCGAAAAAGTTGTTTTGTGGAATATTGATAGAACAAACAAGTTTTTCTATTTCAATATTTATCAGTCATGATATTACAGAAAACAACATCGCAAAGGAAATGAAAACGAACGAAAAACTGTGCCGAACACGAGACCCGCGGAAGCAACGTGTAGCACGTGTTGCAGAAATTTAGGCGCATTTCTGCAACCCGGTCGTCAAAAAAGGCACTCAGCGCGAGGAAGCGAGCAGCCCAAGCGACACCGTGCGAATCATGTGAGAGTGAAAGAGTCAGCTACTCATATACCCGTGATAGTGGCCATGCTTGTTTGTGAGATTTCCACGATTTAAAACATTATGTTTTGTACCTTTTTTTGTATATTATGTGACAGGTGCAAAAAGGATCTTTTCACGGAATAAAATAACTCTTTAAATAGAGGTATTTTTAAAGGGCAAGAGATGATGAAAGATCGTCGATTGGATTACAATGTACACTTCGTCGTATTTTACTGGAAAGCGAATATTTGACATAAACTCAACGTAGGTATCCGCATGTAAGATTCACTATACATCTCCCATTTTATCAATGAAAATTGAATTTAAAACCCATTAAAAGCACTTGTAATGAGCTGAATTGAACTGGACGTGGTGCACTCCATCTTCTTTGCTCTGGTAGGCAGCGAAAACGCGACCAAATGGCCAACGTCGACCCCTAAGTAGAGCCCGGCACAGAGCGAACGCGATCCGAGCGATGGAAAGGTCAACGACATGCGGCTGCGAGGGCATTGGCATGAGAGAAAAAGGCGCGCACATGGCGGCACTTCACTGCGCCATACACACCACCACCACCACCACCAACTCCTGCTACTCCTTCACTCTTGCACCGTATCCCGTCCGTTTCATTCTTCTTTTTTTCCAGTGACAGAAGGCGAACGAACGCGATGAAGGCAAAGTGAGCAAATGTGTAAGAAAACGGAACCCCCTACCATCAAACCCCCGTCCTCAAGCGATAGTGAAGCAAGCGGTGGTGAAGGTGGCGGTTCAATATGCTAGTCACGCCGTCCCTTTCTTCCGCTCTTCGGCCGACCATAAATCCACCGGCAGCATAAATTCTCCTTTCCATAGGGCAAAGCCCGCACACTCACAGCAAGGTCACTCACTTATGCTTCGCGCAACATCCCGTCTGCGGTCTCTTGCACACCAACTACAAGCAGCCTATTCACATCTCTTTTACACGCGTGAGAACCACTCACTCGCAAGTGAGATAAAGGAACTCACCCGTTTCTCACTGATTTGCGCTCTCACTCACGCGTATTGCGAGTGAGTGAGGGAGCAAAAATCTACAGAACTGCAGGGCAATGCACTGTTGACCGTGTGCTGGTTTTTCAACCCAATCCCACCCCCTCGCAACATAAACCTACGGCACACACACACGCACAAACAAAGGTACACTTGTCAGTGCATACATTTCCCGTAGGGTTTATGTCCCCTTTGCCGGTATTTTCTTCCAAATGTGTTTTTTTTCCCAATGAGAGTAATTTTGATCCACAAAAATAAACAAAATCATCGTTCTCTCTCTTTCTCTTTTGCCCTTGCTTTCTTTCCACCCTTAGTAGGAGGAGAAAAAAGGGCATTAGCATGCATAAATGCATGGCGCGCGCTGTTGCAGTTGCACCACAACAGAATTTAAAAAAGGGGACCAGGAATGAATTCATCAAAGTAAAAATAAAACGAGAATCGCTTGGCCGCTCCCTTTCCGTTCCTCTTCTGGGTCGAAAAACCCCGACCGGAAAGCGTTCCATTTTTCTGTGCTCGAAAGAATCCAAAGGGCGCCCGCGGTGCAATGTGCATGTGTGTCCGCCGAAGCGTGAGGGCAAAAGTGCATAATAAATCAATCTCCCAGACGGTGGATGCCAGGGAGGAGGGCGTGAAGGGAGACAACACACAGTTTCCTCCTGGTTCGAAATGAGGGGAACATGTAAGCCGGTACAATTATGTTGTGGACGACGACGCCGCACGTCTGCCTTTTATGATTTTTTCCCTTACTTTCATATGCTTTTCCCCAGTTTTTCCTCAGAGCAGTTGACATTCAGCCGCTCTCGGTGAATGTGAACTTGACACATTTTGACAGCTGTATCCTTGCCCGCGGTGGTGGTGCGAGTCAACAATGGCGAACGAATCGACCAACTGGACATTTGAATATCCAACGTGCTTTTTAAAGGGCGGAAGTTTAAATTTAAATAGTTTACTTTAAATACTAATTTTCGATTCAACATTAAATCGTATTAGTTCCGAGTTTAAATTTATTCTTACAAAAGCCCATAAACCTCCAATTAGCCTTAGAGAGCCTTTCTGATATCCTTTATCTTGGAAGTGGTTACCTATATTTAAATCCGGTTCCCCCTTCGGACCGGGCGAGCTGCTGGTACTTCCTCCTCCGCCATGATGGCCGCTCGAGCTGGCAACACTGTTATCCATAATGACCGGCGGTGTGGGCGTCGAGGGCGCCATACTGGTAGTGGAGGAGGCCGACTCCTGCTTCGGGACCATCACCACCACCGGATGATGGTGATGGTTCGGATGGTGATGGTGATGCTGTTGATGATGCTGCAGATGCTGCTGGTGATGATTTTGCTGATATGCATGGTGCGACCGGTACACCAGCTGCACCGGATGGTGATCCTCGTCGACGACCATGGCCGTATCACGGTCCGCCGGGGTTGATCCGGAGCCCTTACGTAAATCCGCCGCGGCCACGTCCGCCGAGATGCTCTTCATCGAGTTGAGGATCTTCGGGTGGTTGGTGTAGACCGAGGGACTGGCCGGGGAGGCGCCGGTGGTGTGATGTGAAGGATGGTGCGAGTAGCTGATGACGGCCGTGCTCCCCGAGGACGACGACGATGGGGTTGACGAAACTACGGGCGATCCGGCGGACACCTTCTGCACCTGGAGTACCGGTGGTGGTGGTGGTGAGCTCGAGGACGGTGAGCTGCAGCTATCAGAGCCGCCCGCCGAGGTGCTTGTGGGAACCACCGACGCCAGAACGTTCTCCTTAATCACCGAACTGGTGCTAGTTCCGCTGAACGGATGTACGTTGGGGCTTGTGGAGGCGACGGCCGCCGCCAAATGAGGATGCTGGTGATGCATCGGGACGGCAGGATGGTGATGGAACCCGTCCGACAACATGACGACGCTTTATCCAAAATGAGCTTAACACGAATCCAAATTCCGAAAAAGATATATATCCAAAGATTTTGCCAAAACACAAAACGCAAACACAACACACTATTCGTTGCACTTTCGCTTTGATTCACTTTTCAATTCGAACACCAACGGATATTGCACTTTTCCTTCGCTCTACTCCTCATAAATCTTCAACCATAAACACACACACAAGCACACACAATTTTCCTCTGCCTCACTTGGCGTGGCGCTTCACTTTCTTCACACTCTATTTTGGTTTGCACCTTTTTGCCTGCGATTTCCCTCCAGACGTTTTTTTTGCTCTTCTTTTACTTGCTTGTGGGGGAAAACGAAAAATTTTCCTTTCTTTTTCCTCGTCAACCATCCATGAATGGAGAGAAACGGTTTGGGGCACTTATTTCGTTAGCGGAAAACCCCGACACTAATACTTTTCCGGCTGCTGTTGCTACTGCTGATAGTAACTATCATAACGCGCCCGGGTGGCATACTGCGATCGAAGCGCCGCGCGTTGGCGAAAGCTCGAAACTGGCCGCCCAGGAGTCGCAAACACGACGACGACTGGTGTTGGAGGCAGCTTCTGCAACGACGGCGACGCACGTTACCATGGCAACCGCCCTCCTCTGCACACGGTAGCTTTCTATTTTATTTTTCACGAATCCGATGGTTTTTCTGTTGTTTTCTAACTTTTCCTGAGGTTTTTTGATTAATATTTAATGGAATTTTTCACTGCAAACTTCTGTATCCATCCACTTTTGATTGCACTTTCCCCACTGTTGTTTCGTTTGCTGCCGTTTGTGAATGATTTTATTCCTTTTGCACCATTGTTGGACACTGCTTTCCACTGATATGATTCACTTGCTCGAGTAGTTTACTCAATTTTTGGATCAAACTTTCCCCCGAATACCTCCCGATTGTTGAGGCTCTTAGGGTACGAACTCTTCTGTAGGATATTTTCAGTTTTAAATCCTTTTCTACCAACTCTTTCCCCTTTTTCAACACTTTCTCTCTTTCACCACTAACCACCAGAAGAAGGTTGTGTTTTTTGCATGTTGTTGTTTTACAAAAATTCACAATCGCACAACTTGTTTGGGTTCACTTGCCGAAACGAAACTGCCAACCACCGGGGAGGTTTTTACGGCAAGCTTAATAAGGGCAACTTCCACCGGCGATGGTGGAAATTTTGCACGAAATTCCTGCCCTCGGGCACGCGCCACGGTTTCGAGCCACACTCAGGAAGAGACGCAGCCACGGCACGCACGCACGATCGATCTCTGCTACGCGGTGCGCCTTCGAGAGGGAAGAGCGACCCAAGACCAACGAAAGGAAAATCTGTACTGGCCGTGCGGACGGTCCCGGCGAAGCGTGGTACCCGTCGTCGTCGTCGGCACACAACGTCGAAAAAATATTGAAGGTCATGTGGCTGTGCGGCACCGCGCGAGCTAGATCCGCCTTGGAGCGAACGGATCGGAGCGAGCGTGCGAAACAGCGCGCCAGAAGGAGACGGGTAGTGAGTGACAGTTACTGCGGTTTCCTATCGCGCGTTTGTCAAACAGTGGTGGTGGTGGTGGATGTTGTAAAAGTGTGTGCAAGAAAGAGCAGGAGCGAGAGAGAGAGAGAGGGAGTGAAAAATTGGAGCAACTCATCGACGAGCGAAAGTGAGTACGAACGAGCGGTGAGTGACCGTCCACGCGGATCTCATGTTCGCACGATATAGAACTTCACGGTCACACCGGTCGGTACGTGTGCGAGAGTGAGAGCGAAGGTGAAAAATCCACATCATCTACTCTTGTATGGACGGAGTGAGAGCGAAGTGTGTTTTGACTCAGAGCAGTGAGAGTGACAGAGAAGGAAGCGAAGGTGAAGGTGAAACCGCGGCATGATGATGGCCGCCAACGAAACCTGTGTATGTGTGAGTGTGCGTGCTTGAATACTACGCGGTTGATGACCGACCGGTGGGTTGAGTGTCCTCCCGGCCAGCACAAATGCTAGAGTGAAAGATCGGCCGGAGTTCGAGCAGACTGTCTCACTCACAGACATACTCACTCGCGTGAGATTCCCTCGACTGCCCGTGAGATTAAATTATGAGAAACGGGATCGCGTTCTGGCGAAACTCGAAAAGAATGATTGACGAAAAACGTGATCAGTTTTATAAAATTGAGTAGCTGAAAATGTTTGAAAAAATGACTCAAATTTGGTGTAATAAATTTCCATTTGTTTTTCCTTTAATTGCGATTTCCATAGAAAAAAAAATTAATTCACCCAATTGAAGACATGTTATATTATAGATCTGTTATTTTGTTTAAATGTAATATTTACGATGATATAAGGAAGAAAAATATTTCTGGAAATGCCGAGAAACTTTCATTTTTATTTTTCTTTTTTCACTATCATTTGTAATTGCATGCAAAACATAGAAATGATCGAACCCAAACCGTGCCAAAAATCCAGTCCAAAAATCCTTGCACGATTTCATTCACCTCAGAGCCGTTGAACCATTCTTCAGGAGCCACAGTCCTTCACCTTCTCCAGACTGTACGAAACATAATAAATAAAAAAAGAAGGAAGCTCGCCGAAGCACCTTCACCTTCCATATCAAACCGGCGCAGTTCCTTCCAGTCGGTCGGTGGTCTCTCCAGGTCACTCGAATCGAACGACCAAGACGGACGAATTTGGGGTAGTCGACCGGGCGAAGGTTCGCGGTCAGGGTTGCGCAAAACTCGAAAAACGCGTGCACACATACAAGCCTCGCCGAAACGAGGGGGTTGGTAAAAATAACCCCGCTAATGATGGTCGATGATGATGGTGATGATGATCGACGAGATCGCGGAATAAGAACGAGTGCAGATGGAACAGAAAAGGATTGCGAAATGCCACCCGACCATTCTTCTTTTGCGCTCGAGCCAAACTGGTGAACATAAAACATCAACAAAACAATCATAAAAGAGGAATAAGCAGCAAGGTTAGGAGGGGCAGTGGGGTCGTTCAGGTGGGTGGCCAGCCGTCAAGAACGCGATCACTTCCCCCATCATCTCGGCCAACGCAATCTCATCTTCCGCTCCACTCATCAGCAACGCGTCATTATCGTCATCGTCAACAAATATGTTCAACACAAGGTGAAGGTGAAGCAGCACGGAACGACGACTATACGCTGTACCGCACACGCGAAAATATTCAAGGGCACCACACCACCAAAAGTGTACTGCTCTATACAGAGACAGAGGCACAGATGGACGGAGCACACACCGGCACAAAAATCGCGAGAGCCCAACCGTCGTTCCGCAATATTTAATTGAATTATTTTTTGAAGCAAAAAGACGTCGTTGGGTTCTGTAGAAAAATGCCTCTTAAATGATCGTTTCAAGGAATCGACAAAGAAACTCGTTTTTATCAGACAACTCCTTGAGAAACGCTCCAGTTACACAGTTACATACACAAGTATTCGAAAGACTCTAACAAAAAGATGCATTCAAACAGGTATATATGTAAAATTTAGCTTTTAAATGAAAGTATCCGAAAAATATATAAAAAAGACATGTTTATGCAGAACAAAGTCAACCGGTGTAGAAAACGAGAAATAACGATAGAGAACGAGATAAACGCGCATATAGCAAGCCCTTGTGAGCAAGTAGGAAGGAATGTAACTGGAAAGAATGTTTGGCGACATGTAAATGCGAGCGAACCGAACACCGTGAAGGGTTTGAAGGGCAAGGAAAAAGTAAATAAATGGAACGAAGTGTTACACTTCGAGGGATCTCGAAATGAAAAAAAGAAGAGAAGAAAAATACGAGGTAAAAGAAGAAAATACCAGGTGGCAATCAATGAAAGAGTAAACAGAACGAATAAGCGAGGAAACGAAGCGAACTAAAAAAAAACAAATTGAGAAAATTACTCAAAACCCTTAAGAATAAACATTTGGATTGGAAAACAAATGGAAGGATATCATATTTAACTAAGCAAGTGTGTTTCTCTCATAGAAAATCAATCATTCATGACATTCTCTCCCTATTCTTACACTTATTCTTCATTTCCTTAAAGTTGTGACATTTAAAATTGATTTCCTTTACATCATTACAAATCAATCTCATCTTCAACGAATCTCCCTGTACCCGAAGGGTTTAAAAAGCCCCAAAACCGAGAAGCGAACGGTTTAAAAACGCAGAATTCGTTTTTGCAGCTGCGAGTCACTTTTTGACCAAATAAAAAGAAAACAAATCGCGCTCCATCGCCACAAACACAACAACAACCGGCTGACCAAAAATTGACGTAGCAGCGAAAGAGCAGCAAACAAAACAAAAAAAAGTTGGTCACACACTCGCGCTAGTTCAAAATGTATCAGCACGCGAGAGAGAGAGAGAGAACAGCAAGTGGGAAACGGAACAGGAACAAGCGAGATAGATTCGAGAATTTCAGGTTCAAGGGCAAACGCCGCGCGAGACGTGCGCGAAACTTATTCGCGATAGAGTAAAAGAGAAGCAAAGGGAGTGAACGAGTGAGGAATGCTTTTTTTCGATGTTTCTTTTTAATCTTGCTGTTTAAGTGTCTTGTTGGCCTGTTTGTGTTCTTTACTTACTGACGCAATCAGCGCCAACGGTTATACATAAAATAAATATATATGTTACATGCAGAATTCATCAAGAAGTCGTGGTCTTTTTTCAGGGGCTCGTGTTTTGACACACAATTGGAATATTTATCTCCCCCCCCAAGGAGGTCCCAACACGGACGTATATTGATGGGAAACCCGAGAAAAAGTGCGTAGTTTGTAGGGTGGGTGTGGTTGTTTTTCACATTTCAAATTTTAAATTTAAAAGTTACTTGCCAATCGGTTTTTAAAATATGTCACCCTATTTACTTTATATTGATCAGACGAAAAATGTTCTGTACTAAAAATATTACTTAAGATGCGATACACATCCAGCTCTCAAGAATTAAGAGAACTTCAGATTCAGAGGATGAAATTTTAAAACAAATTTCATTGTTCGGTTAGTTAGTTATTCATAAGTTTTTTTATTATAAGAGCTTAGAAACGCGAGACTAAACTTCTACCACGGTCACAAAGAGGTCAGGGTCAGTCGATGGAGTTAACGCGGGCGACGCCGTCATCCATCACGATTCTTTCGTCCAAAATGGTTTTAAAGTGGGCTACACAAAAAAAACACCACCCTCCTCGAAATTGGCATTACGCATGAAATATTCACGCACATGCGTCTTTTTTTTCGCTGCCGATTTAGACGCCTGACGTTCGCGGTTTTTTCTGTCATTAGGTCATTGGCGATGTCAACTCTTTGAGGTATTCCATTCGGAACAAGGACTCCTCCTCGTTTGAGTCGGAAAAGGAGAACGATCACCGCTTCGTTGAAACGCACTCGCCTTTCCTTCACCTTGAACTCTGCGCTGCTGCTGTTGCGTTCTCTTCGGCGCTCCTCTTCGGAAACTGTTCTTCTACGCAGCCAAAAAAGGGAGAATCAAGCGAAGCGCCAGCTCGATTCGAGCTTGAAATGCGTGGCTTTGAAAGTTGTAACCCCCCGGCCCGGAATGATTCATTTGGAACCACGGAAGTCGGTTGGTAGGTGCGTTGGCGATTTAAGTTTAGGTTTCAGCTTTAATTTTGGAAGTGGTCCGTGAGAAGAATATAATGCTTTATCGATTAAAAAAATTAAAAGCAGCAAAGATCAAATATTAATTCTTGGGTAAAATAAAGTGAATATACTGTTGAAGCAGCTCACTAAAACAGAATTATATAAAACCCAATATCAATGATTTAATTGATAACAAAACCCAAAATTAACAGATTGCCATAAATCGTCAAAAAACTACACCAAAAGAGCGTGCACTTGGCAAAGCAACTGAAAATTAAATCAGCTTATATAAATAATATAGTAATATTAACAACAAACTCTTTAGTTCGCTTAGTCTCTAATGGGCCTTCAAAAACCGTCGGTTTAATAAATTGTATGAAAAAATTTAATGAAAAACTATTGTTCAAAAATAGTGTGCTTAAAGCCTTGACAGTCAACGTGTTAAAGCAACAAAGATCAAGAGTAAATAATAATTTTGGGGGAAAATTAACTGAAAATAAAATAAGAGTGTCGTCCCAAAAATAGCAATCATACAATAAAATCCAATATCAGTAATCCCCAAAAAAGCCCAAAAAAAGCAACAATTATCAAGAATAAGTAATCTTTTTTGAGTAGGATGAAGTGCATATAAAATTAGAGCATCGTAACTTAAACAGAATTATAAAAAAACCCAATATCAATAATATAAAAAATAACAAAACCTAAAAATAAACAGGTTGCCATTACCGAATAACCAAAAGAACATACATTTGGCAAAGAAACTGACAATTAAGTTAATAAGTCAAACACTTTTAAGTAATAGATGAATAAAAAATAAAAACTGAATTAAAGAGAAAAATTGTAAGCAGCAATAAAACAAACAACATGAACTAATAAAACAGAAAAATAACCAAAATACCAGCATCAAATACAATATAAATCTAAAAACTGACGCAAAACACATCATCATTACAGCAGGAGAAAAACATCCCACCAAAAGGCACCAGAAAACCACGGAAAGAGTTCAACGAAACAAGCGCAAAGAGGTCAACACTCGAAAAGGGAAGCCCACCCGGTTCGCCTTTTCCTTCCCCTCCCATCGCTCCTCTACATTCGGCGTAGTTACTTCTGATTTGTTCTTTACATTTTCCAGCCAGCTTCTTTTCGTTCTCCCATATTTGTTTCCTTCTTCAACCGTTTCGTAACAACAACGACGAAAACACCGAGCTCCGGTGCTGTTGGCCACGTAGAATTCTTCCCCCCGCCCCCCAAAGGTGAAGGGGGCGGTAGGTAATTTTATGCGAACCGAAAGGCATGAAAACAAGAATTGAACGCAGAAGGGCAGCGCGCCGGCCAAGAACGCAAAAGATTGCCGAAGAAGAAAGGTTTCTTGAAGACTGTTATTCTTGAACGACGAACAAAAAAGAGAGTATAAAACTGGAGGAAAATGAATAAAACAACCCCAATCCTGCATCCCCTTCCGTTGGTTTGGGGGGAGTTTTGTTTTTTCATTACGATTCACTCATTTTCCTTTACCCTCGTTCACCTACTGGACGCGTTTCTTTGAGTATCGCAATGTGCTGCGCACTTCTCTTGTTTTCTGTTCTGATCGCGTTTTCCAGTCCGCGCGTTTACAGCTCCATTTTTCGATCTACGTTCGCGATTCTTCCCCAACCGCTTAACCGCTTCGCTTTTCTCATCTTTCGAATTACGTTTTCTACCCCGTGCCCCGTTCTCAAGTGGTTCGTTCTCTGTGTTTTTCCTGTTTTCTTTCACATTCTTTCGTTTCGTTTCTTCCATCTGCTTAACGCCGTGCGGTTGTTATTCTTTGGTCCGCGGACCGCGCGGGTGACTGACCTACGACGACGTTTTTATTTCACCTTCCACTCGGTCGAATGCCTTTTGCGGTTTTGCGCTGCCGGCCAAAGAGCACACACACACACACCGCATGCTAAAGATGTGCGTGGTTAGAAGAGGTTAGAAGAAAAGGCAAGACGGACAAGAAAACCAACTCCGTTCCTGCGTGGTAGAAGGCGAGGAGGAACCGGTGAAAACTAAAAATGCTCATGATCAAGCAAGATATCCGTGGCGGTAAGAGAGCTTGAACCGGGTGCCGTTTCCTTCTTCATTTCCATGTTGATCTTTCCTCCACTTTTCCTTCTCTTTCGTTATCTTCGCTTGTTTCTATTTGGCAGAGAGCTCTTTCGATTGGGTGGAAAAATTTGTATTTGTATTACATCCGTTCTTCAGTGAAGAACCTTTAAAAAAACAATCAATGAGGGTTCATTTCTTTTACCCCAAAATACTTAAAAGAGACAGAGAGAGAAAGAGAGGAAGGTGATTTCTTCAAGGTAAAAGGGAATGAAAAACACGCGTTCAAATCGAAGCTGATCGCGATCGATCATTGCAAGACCCGCAGAAGAAGGCAAGAGGAGAAAGTGAGAAATGAGTAAAAAAGGTAAGAAAGCGCGAGGGGAAACCCCGACGGTGGAAAGGATAGGCTTTTATTCTTCTTTCCGTTTCCTCCCTTCTCGGGCGGAAAGTGGAAAGTGATAAAACTAACGAAACACCCATACTCCATCGGTGCTGCTTTCGAGCTGGGAGTTACAATGTCGGATCAGTGTTTTTCCACCCGAAACGACGTGCAATAGTGAACTGAAAACCGTCCGATAGAAAGATAAAAATGGAAACAACCCGGGGAGCGTTAGAAAAAGCAGAAAGAGCGAGAGAGGAAGGCAATGCGGGCAAAAGAAAAACCCCCAATCCCAAGTCGTGTTCCAGCAAACGGATCGGAAATCGTTCAAGCATCGCGCATAATTGGAAGACGCGGTGAAGGTTAAGTCATTGACTCTCGCTTTTCCTGCATTTCCACCTCGTTTCCACCACACGGCGCAGCAACCCCCTTTCCGCAGACGTTTGTTTGAAAATCGTTGTGGGCACGAGAGGGAAAATGGAAAGGCCGAAGATCCAGCATTTCAAACGATTGAGAAAATTTCATTGAAAACAAACGACGAAGAGGTAGAAAACTAGTTGTTTTTCGTTTCGTTGGCAGTAATTTTCATGGAAGCACGATCGTTGGTGATGCCTTTGCTCACGATCGATGTGATTAAATTAATTTTCCACGCTGAATTGTTTTTCCTTTCCAGAGCGATGAACGGTGGCGGTCAATGCGATCGGTAATTGGCTTATAACCGTAAGCGAATTGGTGCTTTTGATCAGAAGAAATTTAAAACGAGAGCAGACTGCTATTAATTATGCTGAATTATAGAAGACCAACGGACGTTAATCGGTTTGATTCGTGAAAGTTAACTAACGGAATCTCAGACAATGTAGTTACAGAAAGACACAAAACTAACAAAGCAAAAGCAATCTAATTTTTGTAGCCAAAATATAACTTTTCAATTTGTAAATATCTTGTTCAAAAAGAACACAAATAAGGTTTATTTCCAAGTGTTCCTGTAAAAATCCACTGGAGAAAAGAGACACAGTCAGTGCTTCTTAAACTATCCCTTTATGGTCTCTCACGCATGGAAAAGCGTGCGGCAGTTCACTAACCGACTTTTCACCGACGGTCGACACATTTCACTAACCTTCACCGAAACAAAGCCCCCTCCCGAAGCTGAAGACGGAGTAGAAAACTCGTTGGCGAAAAGGAAAAGCACTGCACTAGTTTTCCCATTAGCTTGCGTTCCCATCGCACGCACCGCAGTACGCATTCGTAAACGCAATACACACAAAAAAACACACGATAAAGGTATAATGGAAGAGGAAATTGGGAAACCACGAAAACACCCCGAAGCTCGTAAAAGGTCTACGCACTATTTTCCAGTCATTTTTCTTTCGCCTCACATCCTCCCTTCTCTCTTTGCGCTTTGCCGTTTCTCTCAAAGGCACCCAAGTGACCCAAAAGAAATTTTCCTTACACCACACGTCACACTTCGGTCAGGTTTAAACGGTGCAACGACTTGTAGACAACGCGGTGGGGGTTTCTTAACCACTAAAGAAGTAACAAAGATGTAGATCAAAGCAATATCTACGGAAACAAAAGAAGAAAGGAAAAATTTGAGAACGACAAATAAATTTTAGGAAAAATGAAACAATACATACGAAAAGGAAGAACAAACAGCACAAATAGGAAAAAGGAAAGAAGAAAAGGGAAACGTTAAACACAAGGAAAGAATGAAAAGAAATAAAAATAGAAAATTGTAAAAAAATGCACCAGTTATAGAAATATAAAACATCTGATACAACATTAAAAATGAAGCTTGCAAAATACATTTCTACCCTTCTTCACTGTCCTGTTTGTATCGCCGATGCCGAAAGAAAGTTGATCATAAATGAATGTTCATGAAAAAATAGTATGACTATTGTGATTGCAGTTGATATATTTTCTTTTCCATTTCATCCCCTCCGTCTTGCCCATGCCTCAAAAATGTGCAACTTGTCTTTTACTTTCAGTTTAGGAAAGCGCATTGTCTGTCTATTGACAGATTAGCCACCATCGTCTTCCCATCCACTTTGATCCGGACGAAACTGATCGATTTATGTCGTTTGTGCAGCAAATCGTGAAGCAGTACGACGTAGAAAGCAACACAAACTGGAATACAATTAAGATAAAACTTTCGGAAAAGCTCGCCCGAGTGTAATGAGCTCTAATAAGTGCCTAAACCCCTCTAGCGATGGAAACGGAGGTGAATAGTTGGAAAATTAAAGCAGCATGTAATTTAATTGGTTCACAATGAAACTGAAAGCGAGAGCTGCCACAAGCTGGTGGTTGGAATAAAATGTTGATGATCAATCACATTTCGGAGGCTAAGAGCGAAAGTATTAACACGTTCGGTACCACGTCACCTATAGATGGGTGACGCTTTTATTCGTATAGGACATACATTTGTTTATGCTGTATAACTTGTTTTAATGTAAGATATCTGACAGTATTTTTGTTTCCTTTTTTAAACATTTTCTTTAGTGTCCTACTTCATTTGTAAAAAAGCTGCAAGACTCGTCGTTTCAAAGTATTATTTTTGGTACGATATGGTTATAAAAAATTAGAAATTTGACGTCCTGTGACAATTTCATACCAATTTTTCATATCATAGATCAAGTATGAACTCAATTTGAAAGAATTTCAAAACTAAGCCTTGTGTTGGCGACTTATTGAGTGAGCAATAAGGTTAATATCTGCCAGTGGAATGTAAAGTACTTAATAAAAAATTAAGTGTCACCAATAAAGCACTTATGGAATTTCTTTTTCTCTTAAACATAGCCAAAAGTGCAATAAACGAAGGCTTTCGATGCCGAAGCAAAAACAAAAAACAAAATAAACCAACTTACAACTCAGTGAAAGTTATTACGGTCACACCGCAACGAAAACGCTGTGCTCTTAAAGATGCCAACCACCCGTAAACCTTCCCTTTCCTTCCCGTTCACACTGCTAGTGCACGAAAAGTTCATTTTTCCATCATCTGAATTTTCATCAGTACCATTTCACCAAAGCAACAAGCGATCATGGGTTCGGCCCGGTGGCAGATAAACAGATACCGAAAAGGTGAAGCCCATAAACATGGGAAACGAGGAGCAAACAAAGCTGAAGCAAAGTCTCGATGGCGGGAAGGAGTGGGAAGGCGGAGGAATGGAGAAAGACACTCAACAAGTCGTTGACGTTTCACTTTTCCACCGCCGGGAGTCACACCGTGTTCAGCTGCGGCCGGAGATTCGGAGAAATGTTCGTCTGCCGATCGGCGAAGGCTCGTCTTAGAGGCTCCAAAAGACTCTATTTCGACCGGATCAACCGATCGTCCCCTGCTCGGTCGTCCCCTGGTGGATTTGGGGAAGATAATTCACCCTGCAAGGGCCAATGACTTTCCGCCAGCCCGGTTGGTTTGCCGGTGGAAAGTGGCTGAGAGCAGAAAACCGTACGAAGGGGGGGGAAGAGGTCAATGGCATTTCAGTTGATCAACCGGGGCCAGCGACCGATCAATGGATGGGGGGAAGAAAGAGAATTTGGGGTCAAATTTCCTCAAACTTATATGGGTTATTAACAGAAACTCACACAAGTTTTAAACATTCCAATTAATTTACGATGGAATATATATAAAAAAAACAGTCAAAATAAAGCGTTTAACCCTTGACTTTACTGACTTCGCCAGTCGAAGATCTCCACACGGAAGTTAGAAAGTATAACTAGAATCAAAAGCCATTCTAGAAGCGTCACCCACTGTAAAGGAAATCCCTACATACGGGAAAGAAAAATTGTAAAAGTAAATAAACTGTGGTACATTAACCCGCATCACCCTCGACAACAAGAAGGAAACAAGAGGGGGAAAACAAAGTTTCGACCTCGAGAGCCAGGCTAACCAAATGGCCACATTTCACCCTGGACCTGGGCCGTACATTTTCTCACATCAGTCGGAATGTTGACGAGTGAGAGAGAGAGGGAAGGAAAGACAAGAAAAAGAGACTAACTGCATGAAGATAGTGGAACGAAAGGTGAAACAGCTTCACGGTACGTCGATCACAAGCATTCCAGTATCAGAAAACATCACATCACTGGAGCCAAATGGTTGACAGTTCGTAGGTCTAACTCAAACAATTTTGTAGCAAACGCAAATATACACAATAAAAATCAGTAGACATTTAAGCAAAGAGAGCACAGGAGAAACCAAAAACGTTTCAGCAGTTCATTACAAAAGCTTAAACAAAATTAAATGACTGTGGCAAACAAATAATTTACAAATCAAAACATTTGTAATAAAACACTTTAACACGTTAACTGGCATGGCTATCAGTTTTGCTAGCCAGCTGTCATTAGTTTCAAAAAATTTTTGCCTTAGAAATATATGAAAATGCATTATGAAAATTATAGTAATATTAAATATGAATTCATTGGAAAGCTTAGACTTCGCTTGGTCGGCGATAACCGAATGTTTAATTAATTTTATAAACAAATATAATCGACAAAGTTGGTACTAAAAAAGTGTGCTAAAACCGCTTGGCAGTCAACGTGTTAATAAGAATTTAAGAACTAAAACAGCGCTCGATAAGAAATTTGATAAAAGATTGTATAAAAGAGTGAATCGTAAAATTCCCCCTGGAGCTTCTCACTATCACCCATCGATCTTTCACTTGTGAGTGCTTTCTCCCACTTTCATCGTCCATCTCCCTCACTATCTTTCTCCTTCTCCTTCTCTGTTAGTTCACACAATTGCTCATTGCATTCCGGGCCCACTTCAAGTTCACCAGATGTGAAAGATGGCGCACTCACGCCCAACCCCCGGATGGGAATGAAACAACTCCCCATCCACGGGGTTGTGTGAGGGGCGGTTGCTTTCTCGTTTTCTCTCGCTTTTCCGCGGTCGATGTACGACGACAAGGGTACAGTGTACCCAGCGGACCGCACAACAGGGGGCTATGACCTTGGTTTCCTTTGAGTTCGCGTCCGATTATTGATGCAGTGCACATGCTCGCCCCGAAAAACGGATGTTCGGTTCGAGTATAGACTCGTGAAAGACCCTGCCGGGGGGTTTTCATCTCGCGTCACCGTGTGAAATCTAGAACAATGTCATGGTTTTCATTACGAATTTTTAAACGGTCCTTCTTTTTATTTATTTGTATACTACCATTAATTTCAAGAACATCACACAAATGCCTTCGAAGCAGCTCTCTCGGTGTTGGCTTTCCTTGAAACCATTACCCAATTTCATTCCCACCGAAGAACGCGCAGGAAGCAAGTTTACAAAACATTCAATAAAAACACGCCTTCACTTGATGTAAATAGGAAAATGTTTGACTCAGCACAGCAAAAGTACAAGGAGTTGGTTCAATTTTTTAGCGGAATAACACAACGCAACGGACCCCGCAAAGAAAACAACCATTTATGCAAGCTCGCAAACCCGCTCTCCATAGCGAGCAGCAGGGGAAGATGAGCAAAAACAAAACAAACGCGATATAAACAAGAATCCGCGACTCGCGTGGAACAAATACATGTTCTGGCCGCCATCGATGTGGGTTACCAGTTCTCGAGTGCGGTGTCGAGAAAGGTTTCGATCGAATTTAAAAAAGGGCAGCTTCCATCGTTCGCCGATGTGGAGCAGTGAGTACGATGATGAGTGAGTGAACCGCCTTTTGCTCACTCGTGGTTATCAACTGATGTGGAGTGGAAAAAAGAGGGAAGCATCGCAACAATTGCGCAAGAAGGATAGGAACAACATTTTTTAACTGAGTCATAGAGTGATTTGCTCACTACGTGAGACCCATTACTCACACCACTGTCGCTCGAACCTATTCAACACATGCAGCAAATCAAGTGCGGAAAGTCTAATCGCGAGAACGAGAAAACGATCGCGTCAGAGCGAGAAGCAGCAGCACAAGAAGGAACCACACATAAGGGTGTGAGAGAGTGCGAGTGCGCAAGTGTGACCGCGACGCGCGGTGGTCGGAGACGAAGTCAATGACCGACTAACCTTGAATCCATATCAACGGGCGTACGGGTTCGCTCACTCCTCGAGAGCCGGAGTTGCGCTGCTCCTAACACCCATCCTTCTCTCTTTTACACACACGAACAACCCAATTGTTTTTTCTCATTCACTCCTTCACAATCTGTCAACGTTTTTGTCCGATTTGCACAAGCGATAGAGCGAGCAGGTGAGCTGGCTGCCCCTGTTGGCGGAGATGAGAAGGAGCGATACGGAAAAGATACTTAGCAAGCGCTTTTCTTCTTCTTGTATCTCCTTGAACTTCGGGTGTACTTAAAACACCGAAACCAAAACGAAATTGTTGTGGTCGAAAAGTAATGCAGAAGGCGAATTTTCGGTTGTTTCCCATGTTGTTATTGAGTTTTCGATCGGTGGGCGGTGGGTAGCAGCTTTTGAAGGGAGGACTATTTTTTTCGCATCCTCCTTCTGAAAGTAAAAATTATTCACATACAAAACAAGAACAAAATAAATGAAATACTTGGACCACCGCGTTTGCGTAACTGCTTGCTACCAATAGTACAGTACTAAAAACCTTTGCAACTATCCGTGAAGATTCGGAAAACTAAGAAAATAATATAGAACACACAGAAAAATTAACAGAAATTCACTAAGCAAATAAATTAATTAGAGAAATGAATAAATAACTGCACAAATTGGAAAAAGTAAAGAAGACCAACAGAAAAGATAAAAATTTCGCAAATTATGTCAATCAACACAAAGGTAACCGAAAAATAACGATGAAAAATGAAAATTTTATTCAATCATAACGCAAATTGAATGACACACGAAACAAAAAAACGAATAAATTAAAGCTCAAACAAAAGCGTAATACTGCAAGTTTCACACATGAGTTCATCAAAACACAGCTTGATGCAAACCATCCGTACCGCGCACGTAATCGATGAGACGATCAAGCAAACAAAATATTTATATCTCCTGCTGTATACACCTTCCGGCGCAGCCAGTTTCGTGCTGTTTTTTTTGACATCCGAGGCGAAATAGGTCACAGGAGCAAATTTGCTGCTGCTGTTGCTATTCATCCATTCGCGTATTGATTGCACAAAGTTCGGCGGGAGCGAGGGGTAGGAAAAGGCCCGGCCGGCACAAGCACATGCGATTGTGTGGCCAAATATCATTTCTAAATTTATAGCGAAAACGGTGCACATGCGATTATTGCTGGCAAGCGAAAAACACTGGCAAGAATAAATGAGAAAAAAAGCGGCAAATCACAAATGTGAAGGTTGCTGCCGTCTGTAGTTTCTACCTTTTCGGCGCTTTTTAATTCGCGATGTTTTGCGAACAGTGACGGTGTTAGGGCAGAAAGAGAGGGAAAGAGTGAGAAAGATATGTGAGCAAATATTATCTCACAATCAGTCGGAGGCCGGGTGGAAGTGCCGATGATAAGTTTTTTTATCTCTCAAGGTTTTCCATGTGTATTTTAAAAAACTAGTCGTTTTTTATTTGTTTATTTAGTTATTTTACATTATGGTTGTTTTTTAAGTAGAGTGTTTATCATGTTATTCTGAATTGGCTTTCGATTATTCTGCACAGCTTATGATAAAGGAGAGCTGCTGATGAGATTTTTTCATTTTCGGCCAGTGAGATTCGAACTCACGTCCTTGAGGGTGAGAACCACCGCTTTACAAACTGAGCTAAGGAACTCAAATGTTTATTTGTGATAAAGAATGGCATTTGTTCAATTCAAATGGTCAAGTTCTAAGTGGAAAACGCAAAAAATATGTCTTCTTTGAAAATACTAAAAATAAAAAATAAACATAATTAAATATGTCGTTGGAAATACCACGAACAGTTGGCTAGACTACCCGATTAGCCTTATCGCTGCAAGAAAAACCCATCTAGTGGACCACTAGACTCTCAGCCACGGCAAAAGAATTCCGTTCCGACCATCGAACGGAAGAATCCTTCGGCAAAGTCTCTGCCCCCTGCACTCTGCTCGAGTGGTGTGAAGTCCTCGAGGTCCGTTCCGGGCCGTACGATGGCACCGACGATGACGACGATGATACTTTACGGTACCACAGCACCAACCAACCTATCATCATCATCCACCGCGACCACAACTGGCGGGGAATAAGTTCCCCACAACAGCAAAAACAGGTTCCAACAAGAGACGGTGGTCGTTGATCGTGTCCGCGAGAGAACTCGGCGAGGGTTCTTCCTCGTCGCGTTACGGTGATTTTATGATGCTTTTCCCCCCGTCGCGGTGGGGTCCAGTTCCATCACCATTCAACCCATTCGTCGAAGCCGACGGAAGCCCGACGGTTCACCGCGCAAACGAACTCGGTTGGCAATGACAGTGACACTTTGTGTCTCGCCGTTATCTGCCCTCCAACCTCCCGCCGCCCCAAAGCGAACTGGTTTTCGGTCTCTTTCACCCCTCCACCCGAGGTTTGTTTCGCTCGGTTTTAGCCGTTGTCCTTCGCAAAAGTGGAATATAATTCACACAGGTGCGATACTACTGGCTAACCTCCAAAAAACAATCGTAACGGCTGAATACTGAACCATAAATATAAAAATCGTTTGACATTTCGGGTGGCGTTCGTCACCGTTCCCGCCAACCCACGACCTCCCTATCCTTCATCCTTAGACGCCAGGATCCTTGTATCGCTTTGTGCGAGTGGTGTTTCGTTACTTTATTTTCTGCTTCCCTCAACTGTACCAGTGGTTCACTGTGTTTCGTCTTTTTCTTCTTCTTCGATCGTCTTTCGTTTGAACGGCCATGAACGTGAACGTGAAGAACGCGCGTACTCCTCCTCCGTGTGGCCAAATGCGCGAAATACCTTCCAAATACACACACACACACGCTCAGACCCCTATCGTGTGGACGATGACGCGCGCATTCGTCCCACTGTCCAACACACCTGAGCAAAATATGTCTTGTTTAACTTTTTGCGCAACGTGGTGAGAAGCAGACGTGTTCTCGGTTCGCGATTTTCCATTTTTCCTCTCAGCGATGATGGTTCGGCGCTTCTTGGCACGAACTTATTTTGGCAATAAAGACCTCTTGCCTTACATTTGATGCCAGTCTCTCCCGAATGGTGATTGCCGACCGACACAACCATCGGTGACGGTGTAAAACGAAAGGATGGGGTTTAATTGAAGTATCGTTGTAATTGTCAGGTTTGTCATTCTTTTTTGTTTTGCGAAAAGCAAGAGGAAAACCTATGTTGAGGATGAGCTAACGGAAGTGAAGAAAAAGGATCTACAAACAAAATCTAAGACGGAGGCGTTGTGTAAGAGGTACACAATTTTGCAATTTTCTTCCCACTTCACTTTGAGAATGAATCAAAGGAAAATCATATAGAAATGAAAATTCCATTAAGTACAAAAACCTTTTAAAATGGCATCATTAGTAATTTATCATAAGTGTCTTTGAATTGAAATACTGAAAACATTAATTAAATTGTATGCTAATGCTTTTTAAGTTCAAAAATAATATAAAAAAGGCGGAAATTGAAATAAACTTGTTGACATTTACGACAAACATTATAAAACAGGAAAGAAAAACGAGTGACAAACTCTTCGCACGAAAAGATCATAATGGTCGATAACGGCCTGGTTATAGAATATAATATAATTACATTCTGCAGTCAAATCGCGTATGTTGCATTCCTGCATTTATAATCGGTACATGGAATGCATAATCAGCCTCGATTTAGCCTAGATTTAGCTTAGTTTTCGAAAACTGTTGGTCCAATAAATTTGATAACCTAATTTAAGCAAAAGTGATTGTACTAAAAATCTGTACTAAAACAGCGTGGCAGTCAACGTTTCAATCTAATATTGTGGTGCACTAATACAGTATAAGGCTATACCAACTACAAAACTGTATCCTCTGGAAATCTTTGCATGGTGTAGTTAAACTGTAAGTTTGCTGTTTCAAAATAAGTGTACTAAAAAATTCACAAAATAATAGTACAAAAAACTGCATTTATAAGACTAAAATTAGGACTTCATTTTAAGCAAATAACAAACAGACTATCACGTAGCAGTCAAAGTGCTAAAATAGATATTCTCAACATTCTTCTCGTAACTTATCGATCAGCTACTCCAGCATAGAATGAGATCGTTCTCGCCGGTGCTTGCGGTATTCCCATCGGCCTGGAGAAGTCGTTCTTTGGCCGTGGTCGTGTTTCTGAACTTCCCGCTCGAAGATTTCTCCGTCGCAAGAGCAAACGGCCTGCGCGCCAACACTTGGACACCTCGAAGTCCGATTGACCTTCCGCGCGTTTATTGATCCCTCGTCGACGTTTCGAAGCCGTCGTCGTGATTCGCCGCGCGGTTCAGCGTGTCTCGTGGCTGGAACCATGATGGATTTCTTCTCTTCTTCTTCTTGGTTTGTCTAGATGTTTTAGCGTGTGTTTTGGTGTTTCTTTGTGTTTTTACATTTTTTGTTTGTTTTCCATAGTGGCCAATGTTTCCTTCTAAGGTGACTTCCTTCCCCGCACACCACAGTCAATCACCGTTCCCTCCCCACAGCCGTACCCAATCGGAGGGTGAAGAAACTAATCCACCCAAAAAATCGAACCCACTGGAGTTTTCGAACACAAACACACCCGTTCCCGCTCTCTTGCTCGTGGTTGATTATTATTCAATCGATTGTACTGTTGGTTGTTTGCTGCCTGGACCACTTTTCCTCCCCATCTCCCCGGAGCCATCCTATTACGCTCTGTGCCTTTATCTTATCATCAACCTTCGCCTTCCGTCGATGACCGACAAGCGGAGGGCGCGAATGGCATTGAAAATGGCTTTTCATGCCCACCCCGCTCCCATCACCCGGTGTCACCCGGTCTGGCCAAGGGATGTTTAGCGATTATTCGAAGCCCTCAACTACCATCGGGGATTTCGGGCGAGGTTCGTTTCATGTGTTCCCATCACCCGAGCGTCACAGGAGCGTGCGACAAATAGTCAAACATCGCCCAACATACTTCGTATTTACATGCTTTTTTTCCAAGCAACGAACGTCACAGTTTGTCCTTGAGAATGATTTTACTCCTTCAGCGTCACCCCGGAAGCGCACACAAAAATTCACAGAACCGCTAGTATATAGTGTCATAGCCTACTAAACACACCGCTTGCCGATGTGAGCTAGAGTGAGAATGAATGGTGAGCACAAAGATCACGCTCACGACGCCCCACGTTTGGGGGGAGGTTGAAGCTGATTGTATATATTGACCGGTTCGAGGAGTTTGCTGGTGCCTGTGCTCCAGTGCCACATATTTTCCTCGGCAGCACAAAAAACACAAGCGGCCAAAATAAAACGCTGCATATGAAAAAACCATAATTCCAACCTCCCCATCCCTTCCACGCCAAAATTCCACCCCCAACGAAGGAGGGATGGAAGGACCCACCCGTTAGATGGTGGGCCTCGGTGACCTTAACAAACAACGACGCGCAGTACCGACAAAAAAAAACACTCGAATACGAGGATTAAATTTAGACCGGGACGAACGTGAAATCGAGCGAAGGAAAGGAAGAAAAAATACCATACTCCAACGTCAATGATTACACACAGCTATCTGTTTCACTCCTTCGTTCTCCGCAAAAGAGTTGCGTGAGAAGCGAGTGAGACGCATCCTCCCCCCGGGTAGGTGAGTTACAGTGTCCAAGGGGGTGGAAAATTAGGAAACTCACCCACCCGCGGTAGGGAAAAGCGGGGTAGGAAAGGGGGAGATTCGTTTTGCGCGTGTGTTGTGATGCCAAGGACGCGCACGGATTGAACAACATAATCAAAAAAAAAAAAATCCGGAAACTATGGTCAACGAAACAGTTATGCCCTTTCGGAAGAGGGATGACCACCCTCACACTACCCCATACATTGGGTTGGGGGTAAGTGATAGGAAAGTAAGGTCGGTGGATGAGGTAGTTACATTTTATCGACTCTTTTCATCCCTGCATCACAGCCGCCCAATAGTTTGTGCTGGTGCTCGTGTGCTAATGGCGTGAGTAAATAGATATACACGGCTACGCACGCGAACGCACGGAGTTGGAGCTACCCCATTTCAAGGGCAACCCCAGTCTATGTACGATAGCAGCACATTAGAAGTAATCAAATAATTCGAACGGCCTTGCCTTGCGCGGTCGGGGGCCGTCACCCCAAATGGTTCAATTGCTATCGGACAAAAGCACACACAGCGGAATTAACACGAAGTAAGCGCTCAGGGAACACGTTCGCCATTTTCAGGGACAGATCGGTAAGAGACGTTGACTTACATTGTACCGTTTTATCAGAGATGGTATGGTTATCATTTGAACAAAAACGAAATTTACTTTAACACGTTGACTGCCAAGCGTTTTTAGAACACTTTTTAGTACATTCATTTTTCATAAAATTTGGTTAGCAAACAAATGGCAAGATTTGTTTATAAACCATTAAAAAAAATAGATTAAGCTTCCTTATGGCTTATTTTTAACAAATATTACAACCTACCTTTATATTAGTGCAATACGAGTGAGTTTCGTGACTTGTTCTAAAATGCAACGTGTTAACACGTTAACTGCCAAGCGTTTTTAGAACATATTTTTAGTACATTCATAAATATCAGTTCATAAAACCAACAACGTGGCTGATTTTTGAACAAATAATAATTAGACCACGCTTTCCTAAGTCTAAATTTGCACATTTACCATACACTGCCACTATATTAGTGAAATGATATATGAATTTCGTGACAAGTTCCGAACCGCCTGTCAGCCACTATGTGGGTCATTGGCAGTCAACGTTTTAAGCATTTTTAGAACAATTGTAAAATACAATAATATTTTATTAAATTTGTTCATAAAACAAAAACATAGTCTTGTTTTTAACACGTTGTCTCCTATGGGTATCATATATGACAGCCAGCTGTCGTTAGTTTATACTAAGAAAACGGACTAAAAATATTGTACTAAAAATTACACGTTGACCACCACGCTTTTTTAGTACAGGTTTTTAGTACAAACCTTTTTGTGCTGTTAGTCCACTTTGGGTGACACGGCAATCAACGTGTTTTAAAAAAAAGAAAAGTAACTTACTAGAGACTTGAGTATTTTTTTACATATTGAATACTGACCCACAACTAACATTGATTAAAATTATTATCAATTGCTAAGATAGAATAAAGGCAACAAGTACACAATTAGATAACAAAATTTATCAAATCAACAGTTTTAGAAAACCAATCAGATTAAAGCTTCCCAATGGCTTCATTTTTGTAGTTTCTGTAGTAGTAGTGTTTGTAGTTACTACTATATTGGTGCATTACCCTATTAGCTTAAAGGGCTGATAAGGATCGCAGCTGTCACCCGCAATATGGGTTACATAGCAGTCTGCGAGATAATGAAACTTTCCTGAATTCCTGAGCTGAAAACAGAACCAAAAATGGAAAGATTCACAGGAATTCAATGAACAGTCATTTTGACAGGTAATAATACTAAAAACTATTATGATTACAAATTAGAATACTACAGTTCATAATTAAAACTTGTCGATTAGAATGAAGCTAAACAAGTCAAACAATGCATTTAAGTGTAGAAGTTAATAAACAAACGATCGATTGTATTATGTCTCAATTTTAAACTGCAGAAAACAAAAACACGTTATATGACCCATCATCTTCATTGCACAGACAAATAATACAATTGTTATTCATGCATGGAAAATAAAGTATTAGTCAAAAAAACCCAGTCACAAATAGTAAATTTGTAAGCCCACCTAAACTAACGTTTCCGCTAGTTTCATGTTCTATTGATTGCTGTTTGAAGCAAGCGACAAACAACAGACGGGTCGGTTTAGCACCAGACAACGTGGAGATAAGTACGCGGGAAGAAGCTGCGCCACACGAACCTCGAAAATGGCCTGCCTCATCTAACCGATAACGATAACCAACACCACACCACCGTCGGTTCTCTCACACATACTACTTCGTCGCCCTGTTTGGAATCATCGGGAAGTGATGTATGCCTTCCATTGATTTTTTTCTTGTTCTTTTCATTTGGGCCATGTTTTCTTTTCCTTCTCATTAGCGAACGCGCGAGATACCGGGGGTAGATAGAAGGTGGATGTCAACGACCGAGATAAAGTGCTGAACTTTCTCAAGGATACCCCCGCGCACCACCTCGCTTCACGCTCTTCCAAAAGCCTTTTCCTTCCGTCGCTGTCAACGTGCCCGAGGAGCAATGACGTGGTTGCTAATGCGCGACCGAAACAAGGGCAAACTGGGACCGCGAGACTCGGTAGAGGGTGGTGGTATGGGATGGTACGAAGGGGAGGGAGGAGGCTGATAAGAGTCAATGTTTATTTTTCCCGCCGCTCGCACCGGAACGTCTTCTCACAAACCGTCGTCTGAGGGTGTACGGCCACTTCTCGCTCTCTAGGGTAGTAGACATTTGGTTCACCTAGTTTCGAAGTTCAAAGAGTTCTTTTCTTGCAGCTCGAGACGGCACGGGTTTTCTTTTTCTTCCCTAGCTCCTGCCACGCCTCTCGTCGCGCTCGATAAGGCGCACTTGGTCACCGATTTTGGTGCGCCGATGCAACTGAACTCCCTTCTATCAGCTATCAATCTCCCCGCGAGTTGCACTTTGCTATCAGCCTATGGCTTTATTTGGTGTCGTTTGGTATGGTTGGACTTTTGCTGGACTTTTTTACCCCCTATCCCTTTATGCACCATTTCAGGTTGTGTAACGAACGTAGAAACTGCAACCCGGGAGGGTCGAGCGCATCGGGTTGAGATTATTTAATCAAAGATTTCGCATCGAATGCCTTATTGTTTTTGTTGTGCTTAAGTACGAGCTCATAAGTGTTGCCCAGCTGGAAGTTATCTACAAAGGTGATCGCTTGGAAATAGGAGAAAAAAGGTGCATTTGTAGCTGTTGTTTCCTTTTTAATTTGTAAAAAAAAAAACAATTTTACCTACTATTGCGACATAAAATAGCTTTGTTGTTTGTTTGTTTGACATTTTAATATAAAATTCATCATTCGTCGATTGGAAAAGTATCATTTCTTACTTACTATAAAGTTTAGTGTAAAATGACTTCTACAAGTCTAACTGAGCGTTAACTGGAAAAAAAGCAGAGATTCATCTAGACAACATGTTTTACAATTTGAAACATCATCCAAATAAAAGAGCAAATGTAAAAAAATCTATCTAAGCTAAAAGCGGATTTAACAGGTTGACTCCCACGTTGTTTTAGTAGAGGTTTTTAGTACAATCATTTTTGTCGAAATTTGGATATCAAGTTTTTTGAACCAACGGATTTCGATAGCTATGCAAAAACTAGGTTTCCCAAAAGCCCCACTGTTATGTTAGTGTGAAGGGTTGATGAATATTTTTGCCATCACCCACTTTTTGGGTGACATGGCGTTCAACGTGTTAACACATTGAATGCCAAGCCTTTTTAGCACACTTTTTTAGTACAATCTTTTTCGGTGAAATTTGTTTATAAAATTTATTAAACATTCGGTTTTCGACGACCAGGCAAACACCAACCTTCCCAGAGAATTCGTTTTTAATATTACTACAATTTTCATGTTGCATTTTCATATATTTATGAGGCAAAAACTTTTTAGAACTAATGACAGCTGGCTATCAAAAATTATAACCATGCCAGTCAACGAATAAAAAGATATAAAAAACATCGAAACCCGAACAGAAAAATGCACTTTCGAAACTGGTTGACCCCCGGGTGAATAACAGGCTTATATTGTTGGTAACGCTACAAGGAGAAACAAAATGAAAATTTAAGTGATAAAAAACATCTAATACATCTCCAACGTGTCGAAGAGAAATGCAACAGAGAAAACACGCATACACGCCGCGTGTTGCGATGGAAAGTAAAAACACGGTGGAAAACAGCTGAGCTGCAAGCCCCTCGAGTGACCCGGAGTGAAACACGATAAGCTACGCGTTACCGAGTCTACCCAAATCAAACATTTTACACCGAAAAAAAAGACAACAAACTGGGGTGGGATAAAATTAAAACAACCCCGTATCACATTTTCGGTCCGGGTAAAACTGTGACCCGGGTTCATCAGCCCGCACGAAGGAAGCGAAACCCCGAGTGACTCGCTTTCTAGGTGGTATGACGATCGTACGAGCAGCGAAACGTGAACGTTGGCACCAACTCCTCCGATCTCCGGTGGAAAGACTCCCAGCGTCGTCGTCGCTGCCGTCAATGGAGAAATGGGAGGGAAACAAAATAAACCACGGTGAAACCGCAACGGCGCGATCCGCGAAAGATGTAAGCACTTGAGGGTGTGAGTAGCCTGTTTCGTAGTAAAACGGCGGAAGCAGATAGAGAAAGCAACAAACCAGACGCAAGAGTGGCGAACGCGCGCACGTCTCGACCGCCGAAGAAAGCGGCGAAGAAAGTGCAAAAGCAAGAGCAGAAGAAAGGTAACACTTTCGCTCGTTGAAAGTGAACGTGCAGCCTCTGGCCCCGGGCAGGTCTGAGCCCTGCGTCCCCCTCTCGTCCACCGGCCACCGTTTCCGCCAATCCAGTTCGTGACGTAGAGCCCGAGCGAAACAGACGAAACGTGGATAAGGTTTGGCCCGAGGGAGCTCTTTGGCGGATCTTTTGCTGGGGCGTTTCAATCGAACTAGGCAAAGTCAATGAACTTTTCGGAGGTTTGATTTTGCTTTTCGGTTGAATCTTTGACACTTTGATGTTTTTTGTACAATATGTTTTGTTAAGATTTTGATACAAAATTTATTAACACAAAGCGTTTTAGAATTTTTTTAGTTCATTCAATCAGTTTTAATTAACACGTTACTGCGAAGGGGTTTTAGTACACTTTTTAGTACAATCTTTTTCATTAGCTTTGTTTATAAAATAAATTAAATATTCGTTTATCGCCGGGCAAGCACAGTCTAAGCCTCCCAAAGAATCAGTTTTTAACAGTACTATAATTTTCATGTTGCATTTTCAAATATTTACGGGGCAAATACTTTTTAGAACTAATGACAACTGGCTATCAAAAATGATAGCCATGGTAGTCAACATGTTAAATTCGTTCATATAAAAAATACGGAGGATCGGTTTTAAACGAATAGCAAAGCTTGCATAAGGATACAATTTTTGGATTTACTTACTTCTATATACTCCAATAGTCTATATAGTCCAATACTATTTGAGGTTCGTGGCAAGTTCAAAATTGTCCGTCACCCACTATGTGGGTCATTGGCAGTCGAAGTGTTTTAGTATTCGAAAACCAAGTAAAAACTAGACTTCCCTAAGAATACATTTTTAAAATAACTATAGCCTTCCTTGATATAAGTCCACTACTATATTAGTGATAATAGCTGACGAGGATTACAGTTGTCACCCACAGTATGGGTTACGTGACGTTCATCGTGTTTAAAACCAATAGCAGCAAAATTTGTGAGTTTCGAGACGTTTAATTTTTTGTTTAGTACTGTCTTAATTCATTGTATTTCCCGATCAAATCAGTCTAACTAGTTTTTCAATTTAAAATACAAAATCCACTGATAAGAGTGCTGTCGTGTATGTTAGCCTCTACAAGCAAATTTAAACGCAGCAAAAATGGAAGGATTTTAGAATTTCATACTAAAATTTAAAATATGTTTAACGATATTGACGAATACCAAACGCAAAAGTTACTTTGAATCGGAGCCAAAAAAAGATGACTTGCAGACAAAATTTGATAAGCTATGTTAAACAATCGATACCTGAGAGTTTGGAGCAACGGCTATATGGTGATTTTAAAACCACGTTTCGTCTTATCTCGTAAGACTCTAACTGACTCTCAATGAATTTCGGTCCTCCGAAAAAAAGGCTCCACTCTGGGCCCGGAACACGGAAGCGGAATCGATCGATCGTAATTAAATCACCACTCGTGCCTTTCAAGATGCTTCTGCGCTAATTAGATGCAAATGAAAAAATATAAATACAACCAAAACCCAGACATCCTTTTACCCAAGTCCCAAAAGTTCCCAAAAAACCTGCCGAAGTCCATTTTTGGTCTACGAAAACTTCGAAAAAAACCCCCGGAAAGTGATGGTTTTGCATCCACGCGAATCGAAACATCAACCAGAGTTTAAAACCAGAAGGTGGTGAGATCACAAAAATCGCAACAAATCGAGCTCCGGTATCGTAAGAAGGGAGAGACAACATCCAACTGGAAATACCAAAACGATCCAGATGGGTGGATGACGATGTTGGTGATGATGATGATGCTAATGATCATGGTAAGATACGGCCGTGACGGGATGGTTCGCGAGTTGAATGAACCGAAAAAGGATACGCACCGACGATTCCTCGGACGATCAGCAGGGGGTTGTGATCAAGCGAAGATCTCTATCTCACGAAGCTTTTGGTTCTAGAGACGGATACTAGTTTGGCTCTAGAAGTTTGTATAATTTATTCACGATCAGCCTGTGTCATTTGGAATAGATTCGCGCGTAATTTTTCTTCGCAGCATTACTTTTTAATTTGAAAACGCGGTTATCAAAAGTCATCGCTCTAGCTTGTTGGTAAAATATAATTTTGATCTTTTCAAACCACCAATATTCGAGTAACATAATGTAAAAATTGCATGAGAAAAAGTGACATAATTGTTCAATAATTGAAGATAAAATTAATACAACGAAAAGAAAAATGTCTCGCACTCGGTACGCAAGGAAAAGATACTTCAATCGAGCTCCATTCTTTTCGTCCCATCGGAACAACACCTGGCGTGCGTCACACTTCCAGAACCCAAAACGGGAAACTTGTTCCACCCATTGGTGGAGACGCTGGTAAGATTCGCTGGCCTCAGAACATCATCAGAATATTACAAAGTCCCCAAGTGGGCATGGAAACACAGAGAGGAGAATAATTTTCGACAGTTGGTTCTAACTTTCCCACCGAACGAATAAGCACCCAAAGAGCAACCCGCAATCGAGACCTCAAACCCGTTTTTCGAAAGACTAGCGGCTTGGGATGGGAGTAAGGAAGAGTTAATCACACACAGGACACGATCGTTTTTGGCCCATATTAAGCCTGGCCGACACGTGATGGGAAATTAGTCAACCGAAGGATTCTGAGTTTTGATTCCTTCCTTCGCGTCGAATTTTAATTTAAGCTCCTTCGGTTTGCGAACATTTTAGGAACCAGTCCACCCACGTGCATGAAGAGAGGAAGGTGATGTGAACAAATAAGGACTGGTTTTGGGTAAGCAAGCTAAGAAAAATTAATGCAAGTCTTGGGGGTTTTGAATTGCCACATTCTTTCGACAATTGACGTCACATGCGCTGTTTAAAAAAGTAAAAATAATAAAAAAGTAGAGAACTTTAAAACGAAAAGCTAAAATTAGATAAACGATGAAGAAAAAAGTACGTAAAAATGGCTTGTCAAAGTCAAATTCAATAGAATTAAAAAAAAACGATAAAGCGCAAAATTCAAATAAATTCATTAAAATAAAAAAATAGAAAATAAAGAAAAAGAAAGGAATTACGGGTAAACCATCTTGGAAAAAATTAAATGCAAAAGATTAAGAAAGCAGAACAAACACTCCAAAATTTGTTAAAAATAAAACTAAAAAGATAACCATATAACGTACAATTTAAGAAGATGATAAGAACATGTATTTTGCACGAGAGAAACAGAGACCAAAATTATGAAATAAAACGTGATCAAACGGAAGTATGAAGAACATCTTTGGTTTCTTCGGTGCAACTCAAAACGAAACTCGTGCCGAGCGCATTAAAAAGAGAAAAAAGGACCATAAACTGGTTTAATGAGTACAACGAAACCGCTTTGCTGCCAAAAGACGGTTTATTTTCCTTCTATCATCCAGAAATTGCGAAGAAAACTTGTCTTCATGAGTCGCGCTCTGAGGAAGATACATCACACGAACAAACGCACGCACACAGAGATTGCACGGTGCGGTCATGAACCTGAGCAACGTTCCAAATCGACCTCCCTACACATGGCTCCACTATGTTTTTCCCCGCAAGAGCATAAAGCGAACGAAGCCAGCGTGCAGAAAAAGATCTTAACTGCGGCCGTGAAGTTCTAAATGGTTGGAATGCATCGGGAAAAGAAGGCCGCTCGAAAGAGCTCGGTTCCTAAGCGTCTTTTTCCCGAGTATCTTACCCGTTTTCTTCGGCCTCAGGCCGTCAGGTTTTCTTTGCAAACAGGGAAAATATTCCCTCCGCCAAGGTACAAGATGATGACGATCGCCTAAAGAGTCGCCAGTGTTTCGAGTCGTGCTCCGGAGGAACGAAGCTCGCGAAAAAACAAGAAGATGCAGTTGATGCAGCACTCTGCTGCAACCATATGCAATTGCACTTCGCGTTCTCTTTCCCCTGTTTCTCCCCCGGTTCTCTCTTCGCATATTCGCTTCCCTTCGGGCCAAAGGGCGAGCAAAGGAGATGGCTTCGCTGGCGAGCTAATGTCGAACCGTCCGTGGCGAACGCAACAACCGCGGTCATGAACCTTTTTTCCCTTCATCTGCGCTTTTTTGCACGAGCAAGTCTTGCGATTATTTTTCCCCACCTCCCAATGTCTTATCCCACCCCAAGGAGTTGGCTGGGAGTGAACGCTCGTGTGACGCACACTGTTTGGTTCGTTGACTCATGGAGGATGGCGATCGTTTCGTTCGCCGTTCGCTCTGCAATGTGCCGATGCCCTAGTGCTGATACTGATCAGTGCCATTAGTGCTCGCCTCTGTTATAGAACACACAAACTCATTATGGAATGGAATGGGTAGTAAACAATTTGTTGATTATTTTTTGTGCTATAAAGTATGACTCATTTCACATGCTTGAAAATGTGTTTTCTTAGGCAGTATTGTGTCGTTTACTTTCATCAGTTAACTCCTTTCCTTTCTCTTCTTAATTTTCAAGTTTGATAAAAGTTGGCCACTCAATCGTTTAATTGTTTTTCAGTTTTTTAATTTTTTTAAATCACTCTGTTTCGTTGCGTGAAACTATTCTGTATCTTTTTTGTTCAAGCGGCTTCCACTTTTGAAGCTTTCTAAATTTTATCATAACCTACGCTTTTGAAAAACGAATAGAAAAACTTCCTTGGTTGTTATTGTTTTGTAGAATGACCTATTTCTTGTGTTATGTTCTCTCCATGATACGTTTTTTATGGTTTTTTCTCAATATTATTTTCATTTATTTTTTTCGGCTCATGTTTGTTTTTTAACACGTTGACAGCCGCGTCACCCGAAAAGTGGGTGGCGGCAACAATGGCCGCCCTTTAAACTAACATAGTAGTGGGCTTATGTAGTAGTAGACTATAAAAATTGCTGAAAAGTACCCTTTGGGAAGCCTAGCTATTGCTTAGTTTTCGAAAATCGTTGGTTTAAAAAAAGTTATGACCTATTTAGGCCAAAAATGATTGTACTAAAAATCTGTAATTAAAACGCTTTGCAGTCAACGTATTAAACAGTTTTCCTACAAATGATCTATGCCATTGTGTATTTTCGTCAATATTTTAAGGAAACCAAGAAAGAAGAAAAGACATTGAATTTGGGTTTCTAGAAATGTATTGCCTTGAGGTTTACACAATTCAATTGAATTGCAAAGACATTATAAATTAAACTAGAGTATTGAGAAAAGATTGCACAAACAAGGAAAAATAAATTCTGCTACAAAAAACTGGATTTTTTACTTGATTTTTAACTTGATATTTTTACTTGTTCCAAGTAATAACGAAACTAGTGTTATGTTTCTGATTTAAAATCGAAAGCGATTGTTGTGCCACTTGATTTTAATGCCAGCACGGTAAACACTGCTTCTCATTACTGCCCTCCTAAGTCAAAAACGGAATGGACGTTCAAACAACACCATCCTTACCAATATACCAATGGAAAGCATAAAATGTGTCAATTAACGAACGATTTATTTTCCATACAATCGACAATCGCTGGGGCCGACGCTACCGAAAGCAATGTATATCACTTTCACCCGCGATATAAAATGGCAAATATTTTTCCCATTTCGTTTCCCCACATTTTCCACGTGCCGAGGCTGAATTTCCGTCACGGTGGCCTATTTCTTTCGTTGGCCGGCTGCGTGGGAGAAGAAATGTGTTCATGAATTTTGTCTGGAGTGGGTTTTTGCATTGAATCGAATTGTTTCAACACCCAGCGATGCTGGTTGGCTTCTATATCGCGAGTTTCGATCGGGTTTTACTTTCAAAATGTCACTTTTCACTCCGCAGCGGGGCAGGATTTTCCAGGGTCAGGGCTGGCGAAGGTGGTTTGCACCAAACTCGAGCTCGCGTAGGACTCACCGGAGGTTGTTTAACTTCAGCCAGAGTTCGTTGCCATTGCCAGCAGTGTTTCTTTTTCTTCCCGTTTGCTCGAGGAGGTTGCTGCAACATGAAATGCTATTTATGCTGCACCTCTCACATAAAGCCGAGCGCCAAGGCGAACTATCTTTGGCTTTGGCACCGAGCGTAAGGGACACCACAGGCGAACGAACCCATGAATATCTCCTCTTCCTCCTCCACCAGTAGGGTCCCCCACCCCTATGATGCAGTTCATTTCTCTCTTTCTCTCTCTCTCTCGCTCCTAAAACACTCGTAACCGAGCTCGAAAGGAGGGTGAAAGCATAAGTTTGCCTCCCCGCAATGTTGGAACGCGGACCCTTCGGACTCGCGGCAAAATCCCGCTCGCGATCGATGCGATCGAAGTGAAAAATGGAATGGAAATAAAGCACACTTGCACACTTTCACACGACGACGGGGACGATACCACGCACAAGCAACAAACACACATTCATTGCTACCCATGACCCACTGGCTTCATCATCCCCTTCCCAGCATGGGGGATGGGGTGGTAATGGTGGTGGTGCGATGGTCACAGTCAATCACCCACCCCTGCAACTCACCCCCAGCTCACTGAACATCGACGAAAACGGAGCCCAAAAGCGAATTGAGCGAACAGAAATGCCATCGAAAGGTAACCACAACTCAATCGAATGGCATGGCGGGGGTGAAGGCGGTAAGGGTGCACTGCTCGCGGTGGCGTTCAATTTCTCTCGCGGTTCATCGAACTTTTCGCGCCCACCAACACCCCTTTCACATCCATTCCCCATCCTTCAGCAGTCATGATCATGTTTGATCCTTCCCTCCGATCACTTTTTGATATCTTTCTACTCGCCTTTACCCAACCTTTATTTTCCCTCTTCATCTCTTTCTCTCTCACTCGTTAAATTTTATTTTTATTTTATTTTTATGCTTTTTTACTTACGTTACGCTTTTTGATTTCGCCGTTTTCGTTGAGGAATTCCTTCCCTGGGTGGGACAGTTTATTTTTCCTCTCCGAGAGGGTGGTTTTGGAGCTTCAGTAAAGCTTTACGCACCCGACCGGCTCGTCGAAACGTCTGTGAATATTTCATCCAAAAACGCACGGAAAAAGTGGTTTCGAAGGAATTTGTGGAATGATTTTCTTGGTGATTGGAGGACATGGAAAAATTGTCGGGTAAATAAAAGCGTGTAGTAGAGATTTCGCAGTTCAATCAAATGAATAACTGAAATGGAAAAATGATACGATTCAAAGAAAGAAGATGAATGGTTCTTGAAATAAAAACGAATACGATTAAAAGAAGAAAGAATATTGAGAATGTTTAATAAATTGAATTGTTTATTACTAAATTTCAATATTAAACGATTTAAATTTATGTAAAAAAATTCTCAAGTAGGAGTTTTCAAAGAATGTAGAATTTATAAAATCAAAAAACACCATGCAAAATAGCTTGATTAATTAAATTCTAAGCTAACGCCACCAGAAGATCACTTTTCTGTATTGAGATAATCGAAAGAAAACAAAAAAGGCCAGCATGAATCTCAAACAGAAAAGCTCTACGCTCGGTGAGCGACGAACGAACGAAGCACAGTCCAAAGTCGAGGAAAACTGGGCTTTCATTGCTTTTACCAGTTTTCCACCCTGCATCATTCTTCAAAACGTGTTCCCTCTTTCGTAGCACGAACGGAATTGCGCGCGCCACAAAACATCAGTGCTGCCATCTCGCTGCCGATGGCGGAAAACTTTTATCCAAATCCCGACAGATTTCCCGGTCGTGGCGATAGAGGGCGCTAAGCGCACCACTTCCGGTTCGATATCTTAGCAGAGTGACGGGGGGGAAGAGAGAGAGTTGAAGAAAGCCGACAGGAAAGCGAGAGTGAACGAACCACGAATGAAAGATGAAAACACATAAAAGAGCAAGACGACGTAAGGAAAGAGATAAATAGAGAAAGAGATATAAATAGAGAAAGAGAGAGAAGGAGAGAGAAAAAGAGAGAGAAAGTCAAGGAAGGAAAAAGAAAGAGAAAGGGAAAGAGAGTAGAAGAATGTGAGAAAGCTTTCGCCTCACGCGAGTGCCGAGTGAAAGTGAGTGGCTTATTCCAGCGTTTGGAAGAAAGTGAGTAAGAAATGTTTGAATTTTGCTCACAACCCGTCTGCTCTATCTGCTTTTTCTCATCGTTGTGAGATAATTTTCTCATGTGGTGATTTTTAAATTCCTTCTATCAACCAATTGTAATCATTTAAAAATGATTAAAAACTCGTACTAGAAATGTATATTCGTAGTGAAAATTCTGATATCTGCATCATTTTGTAATTTACCCATTGTCAGGACAACTTTTGAAGAAAACAAAAAAATATATAAAAGACCACCGCAATTTAAGATACCGTAATCAAGAAAGGCAATCTTCCAAAAAAAAAGCGAATGAAAAACAATAAAAAAAAATGGATATACACAAGAAAACGTGCAGAAATGATTTTCCCCGCGAGAAAGCACTAAAAATCGGCTCGTGTCAAAAGGAAAGAAAACCAACAACTGCAAAAAAAACCATAGGGTCAACCAACAACACTGAAAACGGGGGTGTAAAACGCGAGCAAATGTTGAACATCAAGCGAACATCAACCCGTACACAAAACGAGGCAAAGTTGACGCAGGTGGCACAACTTCGCACCTCGCGGTAAAGGTCAGCCAAACACACGCCAAACAACAACACAGCACTTCAAAATGGTGAAGCCTGAACAACAACACGAAAAGAATAAAAGTTGACGAAGATTTAAAATGGGGTGAAAAAAATTCGTCCACCTTCAACACACCACGAACTCTTTCGTTTTGCCAGATGAAATGTCAAAACAATCGTCCCCAAGCCACACAAGTGTAGGGCGATGGGGTGGAAGCAAAAAGTTCGTAAGTTCGTTGCCAAAATGTGACCGAAACCTTAGGGCTTAGGGAAGCCATACTCCAACAAACGGCGTGCGGTTTGCTTTTGTTTGTAAAACAAGTGCCATGTTTTTTCTTTTTGTTTGCCCCGACCTCCACCCTGATGATGTTGACTGCGTGTGTTTGTATGTTTGACAGTTGGTGTTTTGATAGATGATTAACCCACAATCGGGGCCCACCTGTGCTGTAGGGAAAGCCTCCGAAAGCTGGGCCGAGCGTGCACCGCTCGGTTATTTATTAAATGTTGTATATGTTGTACGCATTCAACGACCCCTTGGCTCGCAAACGAAGGCGAACTCCTTCAGCTGGTCGAGCACGCACGCACGAACGCACGGGCGAAAAGTCAACCGTCAGCCAAAGTCAAGGCAGCTCCCGGTGCCGTCGCACCCCAAAGGCCACCACCCTCCGGGAGCGCGAGGCTCCCATCAAGGTCACCAGGTTCCTTGTGTACGTGCATTCCCCGTTCGTTCTGATGAAGCTTTCCACGGAGATAAAAAATAAGTCAATGGTCGGTCGATGGCGAAGGTCGAACCGGGCAAGCCGTACATCCTTTCGGAAACCAATATAAATCGACGAAGGAAGGTGATGCAACAAATACTTCATATTTGCCTGAAGCAATTGAAGATTGTCGATGATTTTATTCGTAATGGGAATCAGTTGGAACTGAACCATATAGTTTTATCATTTTCCTTAAAAAAGAGATTTCATACGATCTGCAAAGAATGAAAAAAGAAAAGATTTAAGAAGCATCAACGTTATACATGTTGATGCTTCTTAAATTATGCACCTGACTCCAAAAAGACAAAGACTAAAGCATCACTGAAATAACATGTCATTCTCTCCTAAAATACATTTTTTTGGACAGTTAACGTTATATTGTAATGCAAAAAGAACTGGGTTGGAAAGGTGCCTATGAATCGCTTCACCATAATTTAAAATACCCGTTAAATATTTATAGAGGAATAGAGGTTAAACGAACATTTCGAAAATAGTTTCAATAATTCATAAAAGATAATAGAAAGCAGATTAATTCAATCCTGAATTAAAACAAGTAAAAACCCGGTTACAACTGACCTTTTGGAACAAAACTAGAACAACCCATAAGTTACAACAAATTAGAGCAACTGAATCTATAAAATTTGCATACTAATAAAAAACCAAGAGGTAAAATAGAAAATACACGCAAATCATGAAAACTTCGAAGTAATCATAGAATGCTAGAAATGTAGCCAAACTTAAAGAATATCTTTTAAAAAATCATCAAAATTTAACAGTGAAACATTATTTATGTTGACCACCCTATTTTACCGTCTTAAAGGGTTTTCTTTGCTTTGCTCTATCACTCTTATTTAAATAAATCATAAATGTAATATGACGTCCTCGTATCATCACAATCAAAATTTTTTTTCAATTACTAAATAACCTACAACATCTTGTGACAATCTCTTTTTTTTATGCAAGCGCAAAAATCTTGACCGATCATGCTCGGTCGGGCTGACCATCGCAATGACTTCCGCATCGTTAAAGACGTGGCTACCGATGTACCAGTGTTACCCCCTCCCAGAAGCGTAAATGTTTAACCTGTTCATTAGCAGACGATCGCGTCCGTCTCGAAGTTCGTGGCCGCTCGGTCAACTAATGCAAATTAACCCTCACATTGACAACGCACGACTACAACGGCTGTTGCTGCCCCTGATTTTTCCCTGTAAATAAAACAAGAGTAGGTCATCAACAATGATGGATCGTTGAATGAGAGGATGTTTGCGAAAATTGCATACGCCTGGTAGGTCAAACAAATAAAATTTGCCAACCTTGCGGAATCAGTTTGTAAGCAATTTTTTATTAATTTAGTAGGTGGCTCAAAGTACAATGTTTGAACTGACACAAAAACAGTACAAACATGAAAAATTCAAAACCATAAACAAGTAGTTAGGGGAAAAACGAGTTTAAAAATGTAATCTGAAAGATGTCGTCAGCGCAATTCATCTCATGAGAAATATTTTCTGAACATGAATCATTTATCTTCAGAATTGTAAATTAGAATTTCGTTGAATTACATCATAATTTAAACGTTCAAAAACATTTTAGAAACCCTCATGATTACTAATGATTATATTTACGAATTTATTTATATTTATAAATATATTTGAATCCACTCATAAGTTTTATAATAATCGTTATCATGAAATCAGGCAATTTGTTACCGAGAAATAAAAGGCAAAGCATATTTGGGATTTTTCAACAACGAAAACCTTGAAGTTTCCTTCACCTAAGACTTAAAAAAAACTCCTCAGTTCCTCCAAAGAGCAAAAGTTATGCTTACTTTGGAAGTGATAATTTTAACATTTGAATTCCAGTAATTGTAGAAGAATTGCAAGTAGCTTATATAGGATACTAATTTGATCTATGAAAATTCATGAATCTCCAACATCAAGATTCAGATTCATCGAGTCTTTTCAACAATTCATTAAGACTCATGAATGTGAACCAGATTACTACTCAGCTAGAAACATCGGGGAACCAATATTTATAGAGACGGATTAAGGGTTCTAGGGGCCCAAGCAGCTATGAGTTAGAGATCCAAACAAAATATTAAAGAAATATAGTATAGTTTCGCAACTTTCGTCCTACCACGTAACTATTCCACCACTCCATTTTTTTGGGTCCATTTATGTAAAATTTGAAGTCTTAACTATGCAATAAGATTTTAATTGAAATTCCACTACACAGTATCTCAATATTATTTTAATGTACAAGATTTTTACGTACCTTATTGCAGTATTTCGTGAACCTATCACGTAATTTTTTATACGCAAAATTGATAAGTTATATGATTTTGCTCGCCCATTGTAGGCTTTAAATAATATTTTACTCGATTTAAAACAGAAAAAAATCCTTCATGTATGATTTCAAAGTGCACCTCATGCCTCTTGCTAATTTTTAAATGCCTGTTATCTTCAAGCTAGTCTTCGAATTTCCCTCTTCTTTTCTACATTCTAAAAAAATAATACATCGTGCATCTCTCTTACATACACCAGCGCATAAAAACAAATTCGAAAAGGCTCTTAAATCAATCATATTTCATTGCCCTTTGTTCCAGTTGAATGCTACTATTATCGCATATAACATAAAATGAACCCATTTTAAAACACATTTTTTATACATATGTTTGGGTTGCTTTGGTTTCTTTTGTTACTGTTTTAATGTGTGTATGTACTCATCTGAGAGTATACTATGAGACGATGTAAACAAAACAGTGGTTTCCGGGTAGCAAAATTGAGGAAAACGTACGCAAAGGAAGTTGTTACTAGTTTGCTGCTCGCCCAAAAACCCGAAAATAAATAGCATCAATTGTAGGATGCCATCTGGCTACTGTTTACCGTATCCAACGATCACTCCTTGATGGACCACGTCCACGGAAAGGGGAAAGTGGTCGTCCACGGTCCCGTCGATCAGTAAGAGACAAAGTGAAGAGAAATCCTTTTCGATCGATCCGTAAATTGGCTAAGGAAGCCAATATTTCAAGACCTATCATGAATCAGTTGGTCAAATATGACCTGAAATGTTCGTCCAGAACAAGAGTAAAGCGCCACCTTATAACGGACCGAATTAAACATTTACGGCTGGAACGCTCCAAACGTTTGCTCTGGGGACTCTGCCTGTTTCACGTCCTTTCGCGATACAAATATTACTGTGTCATCAACAAAAAGAATTATCTAGCAGAAACGTAAGACCTGCTTAATACATTGATATACATGATAAACATTGATATACATGATAAACAAAATTGGTCCAAGAACACTTTTTGGTGGAACCCCAAGGGTGTTTTCACAGAATCTGACACAGATTTTTTGAAAATTGTCCTCTGGGTTCAACCTGTTAGATAATCACTGAAACAACTGAGTTCCCTCCCTTCAATACCGAATCGTTTTAGTGTTGTAAGCAACAAGGGTCTCGATATTGTTTCAAATGCCCGTTTTAGATCCAAGAAAACAGCAAGTACCGGTTGTCCACTAAACTAAGCGCACTCACCTAGATCTGGCATGGAGCTGGATGGCTCCTCGTGACCACCGCCTCCTCCACCCTTCGATAGCTGCTTGAGTGGGGGTGGAGGTGGCGGGGGCTGCATCGAGGTGACGTGCCCATTCGCCGGCTGCTGGTGTTGTTGGTGGTGGTGTTGAAGGCCGTTGGGATGTGTGTGATGAGGCGGATGCTGAGGAGTTTTGTTGCTGCTTGAAACCGTTGCATTGGAGGAGGTCGCCATCGTGAGGGGTTTGTAGATGGCCGACGGGCGATCGTTCGTCACCAGGATCGTGGTGGTGTTGGTAGTATTGGTGTGGTGGGAGTTGTGTGGAGAACGATGCCGTTCTTCGTCTTCGCCAGGTGAAGGGATTCGGCTGAGGGAAGCGGCGATGGACGATGCACTTCCGTTCACCACGATGATGCTACCGTGTTGTGGTCCTCGCCCTTCTTCCTGTGTGCGCCTCAAACCTTCCTCTTCTTCAAGGCTCCTTGGGAGGTGACGATCCTCGTACGAACCTCGGTGAGGTTCCATCCGTTGATTGCTGGAAGGATCGCCCACCTCCGGTGGTTCGGGTTGATAAAAGCGTCCATCTCGTATCACGTGCACTCCTTGACCACCTCCGGTGCCCACCAGGACCCCTCGACAGTCTTCGTCTCCTGTGTCGTTATTTTGTTGGTGCGCTTTCGAAACGATCTGAATCCGAGCCATTCGCTCGCCCGGTTCGGGACTTCGCAGGGCCAGCGGGGGTGGAGGTGGTGGTGGAGGCAACAGCGACGGTGGGGAGCTCACCCTCCTCGTTGGCCCTTGCCCGGACGCCACCGTGAGAGCGGCCGCCGCAACCGGCATCGAGAGGGCGAGTTTGATCGTTTTCTTCGGCGGCAAATGGGAAGGAAAACTCGACCGGGTGGGCGGTGGGGGTGGTGGGCTGGACAACCGGGCCGCAACTACCGGTTCACCTCCCCGCGGGGAGTACACGATGCACTGATTTTCGGCCAACACGAACGTTCTCACCTCCGGCCCATCGTTTCGATCTTTTTCCACCCGTTCGGAGTCATTTTCCTCGCGCGGGCATTCATCCTGCTCGCTGCTCCTCGCCGGAAGGATCTTCTGGCGATCCTCGGTTTTGATCGGCACCTTACGATCCTCCTCCCCGGACACCTCTCCACCGCCATTCCGAATGCACTGCATGATTGCCCAGTTCGCCTTGAACTCAAACGGGAATGACGAGTTTCCACCTAATTCCTAGGGGAGAAACTTTTTCCCCACGTTCCTCCGGAAACTGAAACCTAACGACACGCGTTTTCCGTTGCTCCTGGAGGAGCGACCTTTCAAACTTTTCCACTTTTTCTGTGTAATTTTTCCTTCTCACGTGGCGCACGGGTTTCCTTTTGACTTACTTTTCATCCATTATGTATTGCCCTTTTCTATTGTGCGCTTTTACCTTACCAACTTTTCTTCAGCTGGTATTTAATTTCTTTAACGAATCATAACTTCACCCGGTTCACTTTACCTTTGTTTTTCCGGGGCTTTCGTAAAAAAAGGCTTCTTTTCCCGCGGCCGATCCGAGGCCCATTTCGACACACTTTCGTAATTTTTGTCACGTTTTTTCGACTGCTCCTTTGCCTTTTCCTGTGCTGAACTGTTAACGAAGCATTTTCTTTTACATTAATTTCCCGTGGTGGTAGGAAATCAACGCACCGGAAAACTACACCACTGCAGCACACTGAATTTTCCACAAAACAACCGCACGCACACCACACCACTTGGCACGCGCAACAATGTACCGAGCTTTCCCGAGCAGCCCGGCTGTCCTTCCGAAGGACGAGTTAAAAAACCCACACACAAACACACGGACACACTGATTATGCACAGATACACTCGCAAACGGCAATGACGGTTCGATGACGCACTTCCTCGCCGCTCACTCTTTCTAACACTGTCTCACTCGATCTCTCTATCTTGCTCTCGCTCTCGGTATGAAACCTTCAACTTGCTTCTTCTTGGAGGTAATTTTCCCGCCCGATGGAGCCTTTGATTTCACCTTGTTTACCGTTAATTTTATCACCTTCAATTTTGACATTTGGTAGCATGTTTTCTCGCGCAATCTTCGTCCTTTTTCCTGCCAAGAAGAAGGAAATCCACGTTGATCTTTGTACACAGGTTCATTTCATCTGCCTCCTTTTCATTCGTAATCCTTTTTCGAGTTTCGTTTGGATGATTTTCCACCTCCGTTTTTTTTTCGCTGAGAAGGAGGCGGTTTTCGTGTCCTCCCAAAACAGGACAATAACAGCAGGTGCAGGAAAAATTCAAGGTCTAATGACACTTTGGACGCACACACACACACACACTCAAGCACAGAGTGTCTAATTCGATTGACGTTACCAACACACTAACGGAAACGCTGCGACGAGTTGGGGACGAGGGACTGTCACTGTCAGGTGTTGCTGTATTTATTGTTGCGATTGTAGCTGTAACGACTGTTGCTGCTATTGTTCTCGGTGTCCTGGCCTGCCAGGGAACGGTTCCGAAGCCCGTCGTTCATTGCTGGAAAAGAGAGGTGTGGAGGTCAAAATAAAGGTGACGAAGAAAAGGAAAATCAATTGGGAAAAAGTTGGTTCGTTTCAATTATTAATCATCTCAAAAATACGAAACGGTGAGATAAGGTCTTGTTGTGAAATTTGTGTACTTTTTTGTTCCATCGGTTAAACTTTCTCTGCATTTCCTCGCGTTTGTTCGATACGTCAATATGTGTTGATTTTTCCGAACCTGTGTTTTTTCGCTTCGTTAGCACACATCCACGTGTTCGCTATTGGCACTTCACGACAAACGCACGCACGCAAAAACCCCTCCTCCCTCCACCCGCACGATGGGTGGGAAAACTAATTGCAATTCGTACGAATAAAAAAAACACACACACACACACACCAGCTCTGCTCTCCTCTTGCGACCCGCGAGAATATGGACTAATCTTCGATCCGGCCCAAACGAAACACAAAACGGGCCCCGCGCGACGAACTAACCGAACCGATCGTTTGCGTCAACAACAAAAACGGCCGCACGCATACAAGTGTTGACGAAGGGAAACAAGGGGAAAACGAGGAGCGGGGAGGGAAGGAAGTGGTTTAGTGGGTGGCGAGACAAAAGCGGGGCGGCGGTTCGACTGAAACGCGCCGAGTTCAAGGTCAACATTTTCGGCAATACAACGCCACGACGACGACGACGACGACGGTGAGGCTGTGTGCGTGTCTGCGGATTTTTCGAACCGGCATCCCACAATACAATCTCTCGCGCTCGACCGTCTCACGTTTCTTCTTCCGCGTTCGTCGTTTGTCCGTCGAACCCAACGAAGGAGAGAAAGAGACGGCCTGCAGGAGCGAGCGTGAAGGTGAGCGATGGCCGTGAAAATTGAACACCATAGCAACGGGAAGCGAGAAGCACGGCGAGGCTACGTGAGGCAAGATGAAAGGGCGAGAATGAGAGAATGAGATTTCTCTCACCGGAATCGAGGCGATTCTCCCTTTCAACACCTCACACGGGCTCGCTTTGATGGTGTGCAGTTTTGATCTCGCGTGCGCGTTTCTCTCGTTGCCCGTTGTTTATACGTGAATCCCCCCTGTCCCTCGCTCCCATCACAACACGGTGCCCTACTGCCACGGTCGCCGAGTGCCCTTTGCCAAAGCAAAATAAAACAAAAACCAAGAAACAATACACTCGACTACTACTACTACTACTACTACTCACACCACCCTGAAGCAAGGACCGGTTTATTTTTCGCAAGCATCTACATTTAATTTTTTTTTTAGCCCACCTTTCGCACGGTCAACATCCCACAGTGCGATCGCGTTCCGTTCCGGGTTTGCTCACATCAAGAGGTGAAGCAAACTAACCCCGGCCGCGAGAGCGAGTGAGAGGGAACGCAACCTGCGCCAGCCAGAAGTGCCCGATTCGCGCTGATCTGTGGTGGAACGAGGAAGCAAATAGGAAAGAAAGAATGGCCGCGCAAAAAACACATAAACCCAACAACAACAACAACAAATATCGCGCGCTCAGAGCTCGCGCAGTTCCGCACACACTGGTTCAAAAAGCCATCCCAACACGCCGCACAGTGATTCAGCTAGAGGGGCGATCTGGTCCTCCACATTGTTTACACAGTTTTACGTTGTTTCTGATCTACATAAGATGTTTTTCGATTCGAAAAAATAAAATAATTTTTATCAAATTTTCCAACGTTTTTTTACATTTCATGGTTTTCTTGTACTACAAATAATTTAACTTCCGATGGGTACACTTGCCTTGATTTTTGGTTTAATCTAGCTTGCAAAGAAATAAAACTTATACGTGACTCACTTGTATGTTTGGCCCGCATGAAAACATCTGTGATATTTTGCTCCCTGGAGCACTTTCAATCATGATTTTCCTTGTCGTTACGAAAAAAAACAGCTTCTTCACCCATTCAACCATTCTATTATTTTAGCAAGATGTTTACTCCAGACAGACCATATTACTTGTTCCATCCACCTGACAATATCTTTTTCATTTCTCTTTCTGTCCCAATTTTGCAGCCGTAGAGCGTTTTCCAACATGCAGTATCACTTTGAATGCAATAACAAAGTTGAAGTGGAAGTTTTAATACCTACAACTTCAAACACAAAAGTCGTAACAAGTCGCAGCCAATTTTTTGCCCTAATATGGTCTCAAAGTGTTTCGTTTAGTTCCAAAAAAGAACTGCCTTATGAAACATTATACATCAAAAATTGCATGTGAGTTTTCCATTTATTTTGAAAAATGTTTGTCTATTTTGATTAAGCTCGCATTTTTGATAATTTTATAAGATAACCAAGAAAATTTCCGTTGTGCAATGATGCACAACAGGTATGGAAAAATATTTTATAAATATTCCATATCAAATACAGGTAGTCCCCGCAGTACGCTATACTCGATATACGCGATTTCGCAATATGCGATGTTGTGAAAAATGACACTTCATAGCAATTATCGTTTTTACTTGAGTTTTATTGGCCAATTTTGCTTTATTTTGGTAGAATGAAGTTTTACTTTACACTTAACGTGTAAATAGAACACCTAGTTTGATTATTTTACATAATTGCTTCTAACCTCTTTTGCATGTTTATATTTCAACTCTTCAAAATGAAGTATAAACGATGTGGCAGAGGAAATCCGCAATACGCGAAAACTCGATATACGCTATTGCGTTCGGTCCCAAACATTAGCGTACTGCGGAGACCACCTCTATGTAAAACGAAGCAAGCATTTGAAAGAAAATACGATGTTTTTTCACTTTGCACAGTTTTTAAGGGCTATATATCATGCAATTGTGCACTAAAATGAATAATATTCTGGATTTTTCTTATTGAACTATCCTTTTTTCACATGGAAGAGAGATTTTGAAAATTGGTTTCATGAAATATCAAACCAAAAACCCTGGCTCAGAACCTCTGTGCGCCGCTGGCCTTGAGGCTTAGTTGCAGCCGTCACGCGCCGCTGAACGGTTGTCAAATCCATACATGGAGGGCGTGCGATTCTACACAGCATACACAAACGCGTACACAACAAACACTCACAGGGAGGATGGCCCTTGGCCGCGACGGGGAGAAAAGTGTGCACAATTGCACAAAAAGGGCGCACTCGGGGACCTCGACTTCTGTGTAACGGCGTTTTTCTTGCAAAGCCCCCAAATTTGCATATCTATTTTCGCTTCCCCGGGACTCGAACAAAATATCTTACACACAGTTTGACAACTCATTGATGTATCTAAGCAGGCTGCGGGGAATGTGTGTACACGTTTACTTTTACTTTTCCCATTCCGAAGAGCACAGCGCTGTGTTCAGACCCAGGCCCTACTTGACTAACACCAGCCGCGGCCAGAAAACGGGAGCTTACTACTGGCACTATGCTTACGACATTGTTGTACGGAGCGTGTATGCGGGTATCCGATCATCGATACGCGATACCAATGATGATGATGATGGCGCTTGCTGACCGTTTTGATAACCATCTGATCGGGAGAAACAATCGTGCTCGTGTTTAGACACGAGAGTTTGACGTTTGTTCTTGGCTTTGGGCTTGGGAGTTGGTAGTTGTGAAACCGTCAAACCAGAAAGGGTTTTGTTTAATTTGTTGCAATTGAAAATAAAGCCCTCGAAGGCAAATGCCACACACTTCGAGGGAATTGGAAAATTGTGTACAAATTTCGTAGGGAATGTGAAGGGTAAATTAGAATAATCATGTTTGAGAAATGCTTTCCCGCAGCCTGTGTTCTCACAGGAGGCCGACACACCGACAACAGCGGGTCGTAGTCGTCGTGCAACAGCAGTACCAGACCAGGGGTGCCCCCTGAGTGCGCCGTCGAGGGATTCTATAAAAAGACACGGGAAACGATTTTCATGGTCAACATTTCACCTTGAATAAGTTTATTACTGAGCAGCAGCAGCAGCAGCGTGATGATTGCGCTGATGGCTGATTATCAAATACGGTTCACACACACCACACACACACTCTCCCTGAGGCCGGTTCTTCGCGGTTTTTTTTATTACGTTTTTGCACAATCCACGATTCAATTGAGCCAGTGTTGATAATCGGTTTTATTACATTCGCTTCCAGATACGCCTTGCACTCTGATTACGGCACGAAATTCACAGGCGATTCGTTCGCGGTGATGGCTCATCTCTCGCACGGCTGATGAGCTCATCTCACGTAACGAACGCTATTCTCACTACCGGGTGCACCTTCTTCACTTGGGATGTCCCTCTAGGGGGTTTCTGCTCGTTTGTTATTCATCACAATCTTCCAATTCAGGGTGTTTTTGCTGTCAATTCATGAAATCATTCCCCGCTCACATTGCACACGGTGAGTATTTCTAAGAACGCACATTTTTATTCCAACGAATTTCATCACTTTTAAAAATCGTTTGACCTTAGGAGTGAAGTTTTGTCCATCACTTTCTTCCGCAGAAGGAACAACGGCAGCTTGTGGCTCTTTCTTCTTCGACAAATAAAGCAACCCCGAACCGAGAACCGAGAATCTCGTCCCGGACACTTCTTTTTCCTCCCGATGGCAGTTCATGTTCACCGCGGCACCGGGTCAAGGCCCTGGCGGAGCAAACTCAAGGCCACCGACCGCCTGACAGGGGCCGCGGCCCACACACACACACGCGCACGCAAGTGAAGAAAAATAGCTCCTCACACCACCAGAGGAGAAGCACCGTGGAATGGCAGAATGGGGGAAAAAAACAATAATAATACCGGGAAAACTCAAAGGAACGGTGGGAGGCAAAACAAAAAGTGATTAAAAAAAACAACACACACACGAAGGCATCGCACAACGTTTGATCGACGATGTGGGGAGCCTGCACGCTATATAGAACCAACATTTATTCCCAACTGCTTTCTTCTCTTTCCCCCGCACACCGAAGCACACACATTGGCAAACGGATATCGATGATCTGTGTTTCTAATGCTGTTCGCCTTTGATTTGACATCATGCCTAATTGTGCTTTATTTCCTTCGAAATATGTTTGCAGACCGAGCAAAGACCGCTTTGTGTTAATCCACAATCGAAGTAATCCTTGGTGAATGATTTTCGAATTTGACGTTCGAACTGTCATTTGATACGCCGGTGGCGGAACAATTCTCCCGAACAACTGAGGGTACATTGAATAAATTAATTAATGTGTTTTCCAACACAACGGTACCTTTACTTCCGAAACACAGTAACACAATCGACAGTTTGGGCTTCGCGATCAAACAAAACTACCGGGAAGAGCGATATTACAACAAGAGAGAGAACCGGAACACGGCGGCAAACGACGACAACGACGGCGACGACTGGACTTATAGCTCGCAAAGCCCGCAGCCGCGTGTCCAAGCCATCCGAAAGATTTTCCTTTACTGTCGCTTTCGTTCGGCGTGAACTGGTGCCGTACCCTCGCCGACAGTCGCACATACACACACCGGCCGGTCGACCACTACACGCGCGCACACGCCGGGCCCTTTCGTGTGTTCTGGCGACCCCACCGCGTTGCAAACCCTGACCTACCCACTCCGCACAGGCGTGGTAAGCACCTCCGATTCCCTATACTCCCTTAAAATCCCCTCCGACGTCGCGCTTCCGATACGGGAAGTACGGACGGTTTCCCGGACTCCCTCCGGGGTGCAGCAGTCATCATCATCATCATCACGAGCTCCAAGGCCCGACTCTCTCCACC
>KE525331.1:1963932-1989089 GCA_000441895.2 Anopheles sinensis
ATGCGTTCTCTCCCGGAGGAGGAGGAGGAGGACGAAGAAGGCTTTCGAATGCGGGCGCGACCCGCGGAATGCACCGTGGAAGAGGGAAAGAGCGTGAGAGTAGAACCATGGTGGCCCACCGGTGCGAGTGAGAACGACGTCGACCCAGCTCCAGAAGAGAGCGAGAGCGTGCAGCTGCATCCGAGAAGGCGACGATTCTTTTCCTATCAGAACGGGAAGACCCAAGAAACAGTCGAGGAAGAGAGAGAGAGAACGTATACGAGCCCCAAGAGTTCTAAAGGGAAATTTTGGCAGCGCAGGGGAGCCCTTATCATGTCGTCATCATCCGCTCACACCTTCCTGTTCCGTTTCCGCAGCCGAAGCAGTTGCATAGTGATTTGTGTTGTACATAAAGGCTCGTCTCCCGTCTCCGCTCGGCCGACTGTTTGAAGTACGCAGACCCTTCCTCCTGGTCCTTGCTAAGTGCAAGTACAGTGCAGGACAGTTTTCTCGGAACTTCCTACGTTATACTTCATGCTCTTGCGAACTTGGGTTATGAGAAAGAGTGTGGCAAATACAGTTGCTGACGAATGTGAAGGTACACTATCTATTTGCACATTTAACCCCAATTATCTTGGAGTATCAGGAGCATATCTATCATATCATAGAGGAGCTTATAACGTACCAAAAAAGCCCTTAACGAGATTTTTTTGGGCAAATTGGCTTAGTTGTAAGCCATCAAATGATAAAACACCATATCGAGAGCTTACAAAAATCATGGTATACCGTTTAGTTCCCCTAGGAATTTCTTAAATCTTGTCCAGTAGGCTTAGGCAACTATGACATACAGGGTTCAGCACAGCTTGCAAACTTGTTTCACGCGTAACTTCCTTGGTGTTTTCCATTTTTGAGGAGTCAAGAAAGGAATTATTTCACTGTATTGCAAGGATATTCAATGCGAAAACTTGGGGATATAGTTGGGCAGACACATTCTAGAGTCCAACATGTCTTTGACAGATGGCGTGACGAAGGATTGAAGAATAGTCCACGAACAAGGAGAAAAAGAACATTATCGACAAAGAATGAAAGAATAATGGACCGAAAAGTACGGCATGAACCGACAGCCAGTGCTCCAAAATTCGCTGATGAGATGTCGGACACTCTCTATAAAGTAAAGTATCTAAAGTAAAACACTATGAATATTGGTCAAAATTTCTTTTGCAAAAAGGGAATAAAATTAGACTTTTCCTAACTTTTTTTCGCATTTCAAATTATGGGGTGTATTTTAACATATTAATTGGGTATTTCATAGGCAGATAAACTCAGTAAAATACGGCATCTAAATATATGTTCAACGTTTTTCCAAACTTGTAACGAAAAAAACATCTCTTTTGTATGTTTTAGTCATTTTTTGATGCAATAAATATTTATGGCATAGTTTTTAAGAAATGGAATTATTTCAAGGCGCATCTGTGAAAAAATATGGCGACGATGCAACGCGGAGGAGGCTTCATTTGAGATTTTACCCAGATTTTTCTTTCTCATATTGGAATTTAAATTAGTTTTAACTAAAGCTAGTCTTTGTAGCCCAATTCCTTAAACAAACAAGTAAGCTACTCATGTTTTTCAAAGAAGATGCACATTCAACTTTAGCACGGACTTTAGCACCGTTTATTCTAGGTTTAACTAAAAGAAAATATTTTTTAACGCAATTAAAACAACTCTCACCAGGGTTTATTTATCAGCAAAATATTGCAATGACTGTCACTTTGAGCCAAATTGTCAAATTTATTTTATTGCAGTGAAAGATTGCAGTCATCTCCCACCAGCATTCGGCTTTTGATAAGCTTAAATGTCCGGCTTTTGATAAGCTTATATAGAACAATGTATGTTTTCCAATGATCATTCAAACACGGTGACATACATTTATCTCGCTATTTAAATAAATCAAAGTAATAATTTCAAACACTCCCCGGATGAGGCGCTTATGACAAGGCCATTTTTTCCATTAGTATCATTACATAAAATTCGTCCATCACTGTTTATACTCAGCGATCATTGCTCTCCTTTCTTTTCACTATATCCTTGCTAGGATTTTCTATGTTCTTGCTCTTTCTAAATCATTGCCTATCTCTACCTCTACCTCCCGCTCTCACAAGCAGTGGAACAATTATAATTGTAATCACTCTCACTCCGTCGTTATTCTCTCATCCCGATTCCGATCCCTTCATAGTGGTACCCTTACCCTACTCACCTACTGCCACTAACCGCCATCCAGCGTGTTTTTTTTCTGTCCAGAGCACCTGTCACCACGTCCCCTGGCAGACTCTTCTGCTTCATTGCCCGCTATTGTGTTTGTGTGTGTTGCCCTACCCGTACCCCTTGCATTCGATATGCACTTTACACCGACCCTACCAACCCTCCGTTTCGCCAACTCCCAGCTATTCCCCTTTGGATTTCGAAAAAGGACTTCGCTGCACTCTCTCGGGGTCGCGGCCGTTGGTGTTGGTGCACCGGGATACGTGCGTGTTTCCTTCCGGACCCCTTCGCCGTTTCCATTCGGGTTCTGGCTCGCTCTCGCCGTTAGGGAAACTCTTCCTGTTTGGTTGGAAAATGGATGCTTTTGGTCCCGTGTCTGGGACTGGGGTTTTTCCTTCCTAACCACACCGTTCGCTTCCCAGTTTCCATTTCGAGGCTACATATACACACACACGCGAAGAGAAATTTAAGTGTGGGGCCGAGTCGAGCCGAGCCGTCGGACGGACTTTCCAGGACGAAGGTGCACATTTCGTTGGAAGGAAGGACGCGTTCAACGAACGTCGATGACGGCGACATCAACCTTCTTGCCATTTTCCTTCCCACTCCAGGTTTTTCCTCCCACTCCCCGGCCCGTTTTCCTAACGTTATCTCCGCCTGGAAAGACAATGCCGTTTGCGTTTTCCCGACTTTTCATCCCTCCCGGATTGCGGACAATTCCTGTTACTCATCTACACACGCATACTAGCACATTTGGCACGGGCACGGTATGGGTCGGTGCGCATAGTGGCCACAATGTTGCAACCAATTTATGCGTCTGGATTTCTTTTCTTTTTTCCTCAGAAGGAGACCTACTAGAAAACCATCGAGAGCCCTTACAGAACGTGGAAGGAAACGGATCCCAACACGACAGGCAGGATGATTGCGGTACGTGACTCGTTGCGACTCGGACTTTAGTGCTGTAACTTTTATTTAACCATTAACAAAAAGTAAAAAAGCTAAAAAATGTTTCTAATTTTTCTTAAGACATTGCAACGTTAATTGCAAAACATTTTATCAACTTTTTCTGCATGTTTAAAATGATTTAATAAATCGATTTATAGACAGCTTTAACATTTTATGTTTTTGAGGCTTACATTTTTCAACATTCACTTTCGGTAAAAAATATTTTAAATAGTTTGTTTTTCCTTTACAATAAAGTTTGAACTATAGAAAATACTGGAAATCCACAATTAGAAGGAAGTAAAGGATATTTTACAAAAGAGTTCTGCATTTTTCACAAGATCATTCAATAGACAGGTCGAATCATCCCATACAAAGAGCCAAAAACCGTGGGAACTTTTTTGACAGGTGGTTTGAATTTTGTTTACTTCTTACGAGCCGCACGAAAACTGGAGTAAAACTGCAAAATTGGTATGTTTCACCAAGTTAGGAAGTTGAAGCGTTCTGTAGCTTGATTTCGGCCATTTCATGGCGAACAACAGGATCAAAATTTCATGTCTTCGCATCGAAAACCACTTTCCACTACTACCGGGTCACTGCGATCCAAAATTTTCGATTTCATATTTCGTTAAGTAGATTGTAAACAATTTTCAAACAAACTGTCACAAAAATGGCGGAACAGAAAAAGGCTTTGCGACCTGTCTATTGAATGATCTTGATTTTTCATCACAAAAACTTCAGCTTTCATGAAAATAACTTCACTGATTATGAACTGCATTTCCACATTAGAAGACCATGCTTATCGATCCGGGAACAATAGGCCAACGTCCATCGTCTACGGTTAATGGCAGCCGTTATGTGGTGAAAAGCCTCTAACCTCCGACCAATGTCCGGATGGATGACAACAACGACCTTGTTTACCTGTTTAACTCAAGACGCCGGTTTTTACTGCAGTTTATTTTCCGATATTCTTGTTTGCACCGAAGATAGACTTCTTACGGAACAATCTCGAGCTACAATTGTTAGAACGTAAGAGTGTGGGTGCGGTTCCAGACATTGCAATCGCAATCGAGGCAAGTGCAAGGCCATCACCTACGTCATCCCATTGTGGGATAACTGGATCAACAACTGGATCGCACGCTGAAAGCGCTCCAAGCCAAGTGCTTGCGCGTCTCAAATCGAATAAAATCGCACTCAGAAAAGACGCGATCACGTAACATTGTTTGCCAAGTGGCAAACTCGGAGAACACTCGGTTTAGCCTTATTATGTTTCACCCTCGGGGCTCTAAGCTCACGTTGTACGTCGCGTTTTTCGTGCGGTGAACTTAGCTTAGTTTCTTCCGGTCATCGCCAGAGCTATTGACACTTCACCTCAGAATAAATTATTAATCCATTATGGAACCATAACAAAATTAAGTGAAACTTTTTTAAGCATCATTGCCCATGGTTTATTATAAGGTTTCTGTACCATAAGTTTGTTTTTCTAACTATAAACCTCTTTATAAAGGTCAACAAAGAATTTTGTTTAAGCAAGCGACTTATCAAGTTTTATTTTTCATTTTCTTCAGAATTCTGGAATATGTAGGGGAGAGTGTGGCAATATGCACCGGTGGGGTAATATGCATGATTTTAGTATGTTATGATTTTAGACCGGTATGATTTTAGCTGAATTATGGCCTTTAAAAATAATGAAATCAATGTAATCTGTTCTTCAACGCATCTTATATACATATGCTATGTGAGTTTCACGGCTCTACATTAAAAATTAACCAGAGAAACGTAATAAAACAAGTTGAGTCCAAAACCATGTAAGATTTCGCTACCTTCATTAAAGGAATTATAAGTGTACACATGTAATATTGCATCCAAGCAGGCATTCATAAAATACCTGAATACTTTATTTTGCGAATACTGAAGAGAATTTTTGTTGAAAATCCTTCCTTTTTTAATTATAGACAAAATTTGAACTCTTCTCAGTAGGGGGCAATACGCACCCGCCTAGGTGAGGCAAAATGCCATTTTGTTTAAAATGTAAACAAAAAGACATAATGCATCAAAACAAGAGCAAGTCAAAGTGTTACGCATGTTGCCTTCATAATCGACGCAATTTTTTTGATTTGTTTGTAAAATTTTGCAATAACTGTTCGGAAATCAGCAAAGATCTTATACCCAAACAGTCTTTCGACTACTACACCACCTAATTCAAATTATCCATTATCCATTCATTCAAGGTATCCATTTGGCTCGTCTTACCCCATGTTTACGTCCCGGTGCATTCCACCCCACCGTTCGGGCCATATTGCCCCACAAATGTCAATGACGTGTAGAAAAAAAGGGTCTTCAAAAACCTTTTATAAATAAAAAAATGGAGGTTTTGATATTATTTATGATAATTTTAATCAACAGAAAAGATGATAAGCAATCGAACTGTGCGAAATTTTGTTGAATGTTATGCGAGAAATAAATTGTTTTCGCTTAAAGGGTGCATATAGCCTCACCTTACCTTACAGTCACTGCGATCCAAGGTTTTTCTTGACACTTTCAATGCGATGTGAATTGAGATGAATAATGAAATTATTTTTTATGAATTTTGAACAGATTAATTATGTGAGGACTTCTCTGAGCTGTTTTTATTTCATATATCGTGGTTTGTTGAGGATAAAAGTAACATTTCTAAAGTGAGAGAAAGAAAAGGCATTATTAAGATATTACGAGATGCTCGGATAAAGACTCCTCCACTGTACTGAACTATGGACTATGGCCTGCTTGACATTGCCTTTCTCTTCATTACTTCCCCCGCTCCTTACACACTGGGCAAGTGCAAGTTGCAACACCCGCGAGCCAGCACGCGTTTTACCGTTATGTCGCGTGGAAAAACCTTGACGACGACTTGACTCCCTAGCGCTCGCTATATTTGTCAACAGCGAGATGCCGTTCACATCAGAAATCTCGCTGTAGTTGCAACCCGCGAGGTGAATCGAATCGAAAGGGAAGGAATTCGTTTGATGCCGGTAGAGGAACAGAGAGATCGAGCGTTGCAATTGTTGCGTTAGAATTTAGAACGCTCGCGTAGTGAAAAAAGGGAAAGTTTCGATCACACACACACAAACGCTCTAAGCAGTCTCCATCTTCCATCGTTCCGCACGCAAGTCCTATTCTCAGGTTTGCGGTTGTGCTTGCATCTTGCGCCCAAGCGTAAGCTGCAACACGCACCGGGAGCCGGTTCTTCTAAGACCTCTGTAGTACCTCGAACGGGTGAAGGCGCAAGCAGGTGCAGGTGGTTTGCGCAGCGTTGTTGGCTGAAGGTCACGCTTGCGCAGCCCGATCTATCCGGTCTGTGCTGCGTGCCGCCATTCTTCAATGAAATGGCAGTTCCTCGAGCAAAAGGAACGGAACGTCGAAACCGTCCTATAAGCCCTCAAGGCGATAGGCTAACGGTAGATTCTCCGCTGGCGTTAGAATTTTTGGGTCGAATCAGCGGGTCGGTCCCGTTGTTTTGTGGTTGATTTTTGGCGAACCGCTTTCTTTTTCTCTCACCATGTTTGTTTTTTCTCGGATCGGATCTCTGAAATCAACACAAGGCCACCGCAAAATTTTCAGAACGTGACGTGGCGGTGACGAGGGTTCTAGCTTATTCCAAATTAAGAGAAATTCCTCGAACGCTTAGTCGGTTTTGGGGAAGTAGAGCAAAGTAGGTTTTTGGTTTTTAGAGCCAGTTCCTAGCGTCTTGTGGTTCGTTGCGTCCTTGAAAAGCTAAAGGCTGGCAGTTCCTGGTAAGCACAAGTGGCTACAGTTTAGCCAATTTTACTTCTGTGTGGTGAACATAGGCATTAACGGCGATTAGGTTGAATCCTAACTAATGGAAGATTCTTATGGATATCAGAAAACTCTTTTAAAAAGCTGTTAAAAATGTGATAACAGAATGAAATGTAAATCATAGGCAAAGCCGCTAGAGGTACCCTTGTTTATCCGTTGATTCACCACCAGAAAAACGGCTCCAATTTGCGCCATGGTATGGTTTTCCGATGCTATACCAACAGCAAAAACAAGTGGACAAATGGAACGTGACGGACATTACCCTTACTCCTTTCAGCGAGACGTTGAATACGTCATTACGCACACTCCAGGGGCCGGCGTCATTTGAGGCGTCCGCAGATTTATCCGTACAAAGTCCAACAGGAGGCGTTGGAGGGAAAACAAAATGAGCTTGGTTTGCTTGCTCAATGTACCTGGGAAATGAGTGCTTCATCTTTTCGTTACAATTTACCTCTTTTATGGTCCCAGAGCGGAGGAGTTCACAAAACAAAACAAAAAACGATACATTGGAATGTATTTTTTAGAACCTAAAAACTCAAAGAATTTCACTTCTAGCACATTGCATATAACAGAAAATGTTTTAAACAATGCTATGAACGTACTAAAACCTCTTTAGCCAGTAGTTTGTATATTACTACGAATCGATACCCATTTTCCCTAAGGTAGGAACTTCGTGTATCGTGTGTCTATCTAGGCTAAATTTTCTACCCAATAATACGACGATAATTTTCAATACTAGCTGGCGAACATTTGGTATAAACTGAACCCTCTTATCTGCTTAGAAATTCCAGGGAATCAACGATGATCTGAATAATAAAAAAAACACTAAGTATTTCCCTTCTAATCCTACCAGTTCCCTTGTTTGACCCCTTTAGGTAAATTTCTACGACTGAAAAATATCCTGTTCCACTGTAGAACCCAGATCTTCCAGCGCTATCGGTTTCGCCGGAGCTAGCGTTAAGCGCCCATATAAAAAACACCCTATTTTCCAGCAGTATAGAAAGAAAAACACTCTGCCAGACAGTTGGGGTGTGGGACTCGGTACCCACTCCAAGCTGGCGTCTCCATCTCCGCAGTGTACAATTTCTACCAGGCTCGGTTTGGGGTCGTGCAGACACAGTCCAAATCACCAGCCCATGGTCTACCGAACAGGAGCAAGTTCATGGAAAAGCAAAAACTACTTCCACACCGGGGCCGCGACGTTTCACAAAGTCAAAACCGAGGTTGGAAAGGATGGGGCTTGTTTTCATCGAAAGAGAATCGGTGTATGTGTGTGCCCCGTACTCCACCATCGTTTCAAGCCTAGTACTATATAAAAGTAGGTCTTTGGGTTGGGGTTGAAAATGCCGCTCACTCGTCGACGTTTGCGACGGTGCCTCGCGAGTCAGAGAGTCACAAGGGGAGTAAAGGAGGTACTTGTGCGAATCCGCAGTACGTACTCGCCGCTTCGAAGTGTAGGCCTACCGCGCTTGTAACCGGATCCGGCCTGGTACAGGAGTCGTTACGGCCGGGACGCTCCTGGCAGCAGTTGGAGTGAGTAATAATCAATTCTGGAACCTCTCCTCCTCGACCGTTCTACCCCGGGTCCAAACGAACCGACGATGTTTCATAGAAACGTCAGCGTTCGACAAGAGCTGCGCCATCCTCAAACTCCTCCTCCAACAGGTCTCAGGACGACTGAAGCAAAAGGCCAGGAGTAGCATACCGCCGGAGTTAAAGGACGTCTGGCAGGTTGGCAGGCAGGCTGGGCTTCGTACAGGCGCTTTGCTTGATACTCACCGTCGACCGAACCGACAAGCGAACAAACGGAGCTGCAGTTTTTAAACTCCTCACACCCGAGGCTGCAGTACATAGGAACAGACAAAAGTGCACAGGATAAATAGGCACGCAGTCCACTTCGCCGGAGAGTCCGCCAGACCAGACGCCGACTGCGAGAACCCGGCGTTCGCCGCTCTCTCGCACTCTGGTCGGGTCTGCGCTCGAGTGCGCATGTTTCGTACAGTGACCGGCAGGGAAAAGTGGACACCTCGAATTTTTTTGATTTTCGCTCAATATTTTTTTCTTAATGAAAGTAAATACACTGAATATATTTTTCGTATCTTCTTTTACATATTCTTAATGAGAATAATGAATTAATTAGTTAAAAAAACGCTTCACAATTTTGAGAAAAAAAATATAAAAACATACATTTAAAAAACTAGTGACAAGAAAAAGTGGACACTTCAAAATTTTTAGTTTTTCATAACTTTTTTCTGAAAAGATCCCCTCAGTTTTGTGTTTTGATAAGTTTTTATGGTTAAAAAGCAATCTCCTTAGCCAATTTGATATTCATAGTCGTGGTCGCATTTGACTTATGTTCGTTGATATGTTTACTCTTCTTGAACCTAATGTTTTGATATCTCATTACATATAAATTTTGTTTTAGGTTGTTTTTTGAATCTCATAACAAAGAAAATTGTTTACGGAGCTTAAACTATACTCAAATATCTTACGCAAAATAGCACGCAAAGCGTGTGGAGACATTGTCATCAAAATTTAAATCGTAAGGTTTCAGCGGAGAACTGCCCTTGCGGAGATAGAATACTCAAAACCGTTGCATGTATTGACACCAAAATCGATCACAAATATAAAAAGAACGCAAAAGTAATCATCAATGATGTCTTAAAAACACTTCAGCTATCACTTTTCGAACGAACTGTTTGTCGCCGTCTCGTAGCACACGGGTTAGAGACCAGATTCGATAGAAGGCGCTGTAACATCTGCGAGCCAAACTCAGCTGAGCGAATGAATTTTGCTCAGGAACATGCTGTTGAACCCCTTTAGTATTATAAAATTATTCTTGTATCAGTTGAATCAAAACATGAATAAAAACCACATAATTGTGTGTGGCGCTTCAGGTTAAGAGCATCAGGATCGTTGAACGCATGGCCCAGAGATGCATTGGGAACAAAATGTGGTGGTCTATGGGTGTTACTCGTGGAATGGATAGCGATGCTTTGTTAAAATAGATGATTTAACGACTATTTATTGTTGAATTAACATCTTGAAGAAAAATCTGAAGGTTTCACTCATCCAGACGAGCCTGAAGGAAAGGTTCTTTTTTCAACAGGACAACGACCCAAATCAAACTGCCAAGAAGACCAAGTCTTTCTTCCATTCTTGTCGCCTAAGACTGTTGGAATGGCTTCCTCGGAGCCTTAATCTAAACCCTATTGAGAAGTTGAAGGCAATTATCGATGCTAGGGAGAACAAAACGGATGTATCGAATAAAAACGACTATTTTGAAATTCAAGTACATGCTTGGGAAGAGTTGGATCCCCAATATCTACAAAATCGAGTAAAGAGCATGCCTAAGCGCCTCCAACAGATTCTTCAAGCCAAAGGAGGACACATTTAATACTAAGATGCATTTATTATAATTTTTTTTATTTATACTAATGAACGCCTGAAGTGTCCACTTTTTCATGTCACTGGTTTTTTAAATAACATGTTTTCATAATTTTTTTCACAGAATTGAAAAGCGAGTTTTTCGCAAATTAAATAATGAATCTCATAAAGAATATGTAAAACAAGATACGAAAAATATTTTCAGTGTATTTACTTCGATTAACAAAAAAATATTGAGCGAAAATCCAAAAAAAATCGAGGTGTCCACTTTTCCCTGCCGGTCACTGTATGTCCTTGCCCTTGGTACAGGTTCATCGTACACGCCGATGACGATGACGATGGGGATGTAGGATTCCCGCAAGGGCCACGAGTTTTTCCTTGTCTACAGTTTGGAAGACTTTCCGTCTCGGTCTACCATAAGCAATTGGATAGGTTTGTATCCCTTTTTCAGTCCCTCGTACGACGTAAGGTACGTGTGTTCCTAATTCCACCAGTTCGTTGGATATACGAGATGGGAAAACAAAGCTTCTTCTGGAAACTTGTAACTCGGAATAGCGGATATTACTAGTCCACCATTGTGTGTGTGATTCTTTTTTAATTTTTAGATGAAAACAGTTGAAGAACCTACAACCCCTACGACATTCTAGAGTTCCCCAGTACAGATCTTATGCTAAATGCCTGCTTTTATGTGCGTTCCATATATCCCCGGCAAACTTCGTATGGTGCAGACGTCTGGAACGATAGAATACTCTTTGACGTCTGACGCGTCATCATACAGATTCGTCCCCCATCATCATGTCTCTCATGTGTGTGTTTGTGTGTCTGTGTCTAACGTGGAGTGACCTCTTTCGAGTCGATGCCCTCAAGAGTTGTTCCGACGACAGCTTCGGGGTGATGTTGGTTCGCTCGTATGAAATGTCCCCAGTCCATCCCGCGAAGTGGAACTTAGAGTCCTCATAGTTGTAGAGGACTCCTTAATAGATGCGTCTACTAGACTATGCTTAATTCGAAGCTCTTTTGCATCCCGCATCCCGTGTCCAGTGCTGATGAACTAATTTCCCGGTTCATTTGCCTCCAGGAGACTACAATCAAGTCTGCCCCGGCCCCTCTTCCCATCCGCCCTCAGCCACATTGTCTAGCCAACCTTATCCTGCCTCGTCCCGACGGTGGAAACTTCTCGACAAAATGGCAAACGCCGCCGATTCTCGTGCCATTGGCATCCGGGAACGTCAATAACCGAAATCTAGGTGGCTCGTCCTGCGCAGACACGGAATATGAACTCCAACCGAAATCCTCCAAAAAAGTGTGGCCTTCCCTCCAAACGTCGGCGCTGCAGCGTTCCGGAGAGTTTGACTTCTCCCTCATTCCAGCACCATTTTACTCTCTCCCTATCCCACTCTCTTTCACCGAGTGTTGATGTTGTTTTGCATTGCCACGGTTAGGTGGTCAATGGCAGACAGACAGACGACCTGTTTACCTCAACCCTCAACGTCACTCCGGCGGCGGCGGCTGCACTTTCCTCTCCAGTGGGATGAGCTCTTTGTGGGTCGCCTTTATTATTCCGAAAAACATACATTTCCAAGCGACGGGCCGGCGCTCTGCCCCATGACGGAAGTCTATGGCATTTTGCCGTTATTATGTGGCCGTTCAACGAGTTCCTCCCTCGAGTTCCTTCCCTTCTTCCTCCCTCCCTGAAGTCGACACAGGGGGACGGGAGTACGCTGAACCGTACGCTTCGTAATCGGCGCAACGAAGTCTTATTTCTGGTGCGCGTGGAAAATACACATCCGAGGAAACTGGAAGGAAAATATACCGACTGGTACATAAAGTGAAATGTGGACTTGCAGCCAGGCCAGGAACATAAATAACGCCTGCTGAAAAGGGATACAGGAAAAGCAGCTCAAAAGTACGTTAAAATAAAAATAACACCAACAAGCGGCCGGTGGTAAGGGCAACTCCCCTTAGAGTGCCCTAGTTACATTTACTCCTCTTTCGGTTATATCTTTTATGTTTCATTTTTCACCATGTAGTCCTTTCCCGGCTTTCCATCGGAGTTCGGCGTTCTCCCGCCGACTCCACCAGAGGGCGCTTCGTGTTCCCGTTCGCGATCGGGTTTCCGTTTTCCTGGAATACCACGTGGCACAACGTGGCTACCGGAAGTGGAAGTGATAAAAAACTTTTCGGCGTTTGATTTTTCCTTTTTCCTTAAATATTCCACCGAGGACGATAATCTCCTTCCCGACGTTGGTCGTTGGCTTTCCGGGTCGAGTCTGATGAACCTCGTCTGCGACCTCATTTTTTTTTCGTCCGCTCGTATTTGCCCAGATAATGCTTCCTACACCTTTGAGATGGGATTACTTTGGGGCAAAACTTTTCCGGCTTTTCACCTTTGCCTCGACCGACGCGGGTGAGTTCGATGAACATCTTCGTTTGCTGTTGTTGTTGTGATGTGTGCGATTTCTGGTTAGGTTGAAGTACTCCTTAGGGGAGCCTGTATTTTTGGGGAAGCGAAAAGCGAAGAGTTCAATAACACAAAACTCCTTTGCGAGCCTCACCAGACAGACGTAGACAGGGCAGAGTGTCTGGGATTGAGAATTGGAAAAAGTGTCGATGTCCCCGGACGCGGTACGATGATGGAACGGTTATTTGTACGCCGGGACGTGCCGGAGCATCCGGAATAAAAGTAAATCCTTTGTTTTTCGCTTGGGAAGGAGACGGCTGAGACATATTGTCTGGTTCCAGCCCGAAACGGGAATGGGTGCGGACAGAAAGGACACATTTATGGCTAGACGAGATAAATCGCGCTGATGGGGAGGAAAATTTTGCTAGTAAAAAATCTGTTCACTGGGGATAGACAATTTTAATCATCGTTTAAGGGCCTTAATTGCTTTAAATATACAACTTATGAACCGGAGAACCTTACACAGCTTTTCCAATCATAAATGTATTCATTTTTAAAAGGTCTCTCGTATGGCTTATGGTGTATAGACAATCACCTCCAAACTTAAATCAAACTATTACTTATCTGATTGTAAATTTATTCATAAATAGCGTTGTGTTTTACAAATCTGTAGGCAAAATAGATTGATAAAAATCTCGAATCTCTGTGGCGACGAGCAACTCTTTTTCTCACTCATTCACTCTTTTGGGACTCGAATCCCTGTTAAGGATTCAAATCATAAATGAGTTACAAAAGCTGTCCGTTGGAATTTAAATCATTCATTCACTAGTATGATTCAACTCACTCATTCATTTTTATTCATCACTATTTCAGATTTATTCATGAATCTTTTGGGATTCGAATCTTAAATCATTGATGAATCTTTCGAAACCTTATTGAATCTTTCGCGAATCTTCATGATTCTTTTATTGATGTGGATCAAAGACAAAAAAAAATAGATCTCACAACCGAAGCAATGGGTCATTCTGATTCATTGATCCGAATATGAATTACACAACTCTTTTCAAAAACTGTAAAAATAAAACAATTTGAAAAATTACCGTATAATTGGAAGATTCAGAATAAAAACTCCAAAGAACATCATCAGATGAAGATGCTTTCTCGGACGGGCTTGCCAGACTCTGAGTACGCGTGTGTGTGTGTATGTGTGTGCTTAAACCTCCACATCCGATGCCGACTGTTTGAATGCGTGCACAAGAAATGAGATGATGCAGCTCGCGGCGCGTATTCAATGACCTCCGCCGGAGCAATCAACTTTGACGCTCCCGATCGGGCGTCCGGGTTTGCCGCGAAGATGGGCCCGCATAAGTACCGGGCCGTCGCTCGAAACATAATGCTGAACCAGGCAGACTTATGCTGGTTTCTAAGTGCCGCTCCCCCATCCCTCCCCACAAACTCCTTTCGTTGGGATCTCGCGGGGAGCAAAGAACGAAGGAGATGGCTGTTTGCGAAAGTTACAAAATGAAAATAAAGCCACAACAACAAAGGTTTCCTCTTGCGTCCCTTCTGCTTCACTCGTCCGAGATAGGGATGCACCACATACACACGAATGTGCAAAAGAGTACTTCCTCCATCGCCGTACAATACCTTACAAGTATCGTTTTTCTTCCCTCAAACCGATCATTTGCGACGACCAAAAGCTGTAAACATTGGCCTTCGTTGAGTTGCGATTTTAATGAGCAGCATTTATGTTTTTTTTCTTTCTTCAACATTCTAGCGCTTTGTTTTCTTGTTTAGTGATGAGTTTCCATAATAAGAGGGTGAGAAACACACAAAAGTCCTACCACGGATATATTCTCATTAAAACTGTTCATCATTGAACAAAACAACAGGTTATTCTGAAAAAAACTCCATTAAATTAGTTTGTATGTTTGGTAGGTAAAAGAGTAAATGAGGCCCCTGCCGCCATTTTACCGGTTCTGGCTACACCTCTTGTGTGATATCATACTGGAATGTATGCAATGGGCGAAACATGTATTCGTTAATTTCAACATACGAATGTTTTAACCATTGTGTGGTCCGTTAATATTCGGCTACGCAATCAACCTAGTGGTGCGGTATGAGGGGGGCCCACGGGCCCCCCTTATCACACAAAATTATAACAAACTCTCTTTTTCGGTAGACCTAGCGCAGTCCGCTCGCTGCGCTCGCTGCGGGCGCGCCGCCGTTTCAAAATCATTTTTTCGACTATTGGTTCATGCTGTCCTACCTGTGTAATATAATTTTCAAGGTAACTCAATATGTTAAAGTATATTAAGTTGCATTCAACCTCCACTACACGATTATTTTAAACCGTTATGTTCTTTTAACCGAACCGATAGCGTTCAAAAATTTGAAATTACCGCATGTTTTGCGTTTTGCATAGCTTCAGGTTTGAACCGGTAGAAAATCTGAATCGGTAGGAGGACGAGAATCTAGGCAGGGGCCTCATTTACTCTTTTACCGTTTGGTAAAAATTAAGAAAGTATGTAAATCTAAAAAGAGTTTATAAATATTGTGACGAAACTATTTTCTTTGCTTAATAAAAATGAATAAAAATATTCTTAATATCGAAACCTGACAATGAAGTATTCAAATGTGTGAAAAAAAAATAAAATTAAGAAATTAAATTATACAAAATAAAATAAATTTGTTTGACGGCTTCGTGAAAATGAAGAAAGTATTTAAACCTAAAATAGTTTTTAAATATTGTTTTCTAAATATTTTCTTTGGTTGCAAAAATAAACAATAATATTTGTAATATCGAAACCTGACAATGAAGTATTCTGAATGAGTTAAAAAAATAAAATTAGGAAATTAAATTATACAAAATTAAAAAAATTTGTTTGACTGTTTTCTAAAAATGAAGAGAGTATGTAAATCTAAAAGAGTTTATAAATATTGTGACGAAACTATTTTACTTTGCTTGATAACAAATGAATAAAGATAATCTTAATAACGAAACTTGTCATTGAGGTAACCTGGAAATGCGAAAAAAAAATAAAATACGTTAAGACAAGTAAATAATTTAAGAAGATAAAATTTGTAAAATGATTACTAACAAAACATACAAAAATCCTACCACTTACATTAAAATTAAAAGTGTTCATCATTAAACAAAACATCAGCTTTCTACAAATTCTGAACAAAACTACATCAAATTTATTTGAAGGTTTCGTAAACATTAAGAAAGTTAGTAAATCTAAAAAGAGTTTATCAAGAAACTATAACAAATGAAAAAAAGTTAATAAAGATATTCTTAATTTCGAAACTGGACATTGAGGTATCCTGGAAAGGTGATAAATTTGAAAAAAAAACACGCATAAAAATATTAAAATAAAAGCAAAATTTAGTTAAAAACGATTAAAATACGATAAGACAAGTAAATTATTTAAGAAGATAAAGTTTGTAAAATGATTACTTACAAACAAAGATCATGCTGGCCGCAACGTAAACGGAAAAACCGTTGTAAAACAAGATAACCACGCGAAATGCTTAATCGAACGATGAGCAGACTGTTTCTCACGCGAGATGCAGCGGGCCCATCATGATTCTCACCGGATGAAACGGAACACCTCTGCAGCATCACATACACACCCCCAGCCCCCTCCCCAACAAAATACGAGTTGTCAAGTCTCTGGCCCTCGATGATGGAAAATCAGCAATGCGAAAAAGCAAACCAACGGAGGTGACGAATGGATGACGGGGGGGTGAATGTAAAATGTATGCCAACAGCGGCACCCGATGAAAGCGAAAGAGCGAGAGAAAGGCACGAAAGTGAGTGTGAGTGAAAGGGGCAGCACTAGCGGCGGCCGTTTCACTCTTGCTCGTGCGTTTTATCCTGGATGATGGGGTGGCAAGGATGGGGTTTCGAAGGCCGGGAAATCGCACAAACGGCAGTGTGTTTGTGTGTCGTCGCTCCAGAAACACACAACGACGACGTCGATGATGCTGACGATGACGATGATGGTGTGGATGGAAAACGGTGGCGAATGCAGGATGTGGGATGTGTGTTGGGTAGGGTCGGGAAAGCCGGAAAGCATCACGGAACGTTGCATCTCACTCTGTCTCACACTCACTTACTCACTCACTCACCAACCGTCTCGCGTTGCATTATGCTAAGGATACAATCATTTCCTACATGTTTCGCTTTCTTTCTCTTATCGAGCGTTCTCTCTTTCGATCCACTCTGCTCTTTCCTTTTCCCGCACACACACACACATACTCACACACTCACACCAGGTGTCGCGGAGGCGCTATGAAAACCCCCGAAGGGCCTGCGGATTCCGCCAGCGTTCGTCTTCGTCATCCAGGGTTAGCACATCTTCCAAGGTCAATAGACTTTCCTCCCTCGACGCCGGCGAAGTCTGTAACCGCGCACACGTGTGTGTGTGTGTGTGTGCACGCGTCCAGCTCGTATGCTATTTGTGTTTTTATCGCTTCGTCTGCTTGTAGCGATTTGATGTTTATTTTTTGCCTTTTTGATTTATTTATATGTTTTTCTCTCTTTTGGTGCCGTTCTTCGTTTTGCTTCTTTTTGCACATTTTGCTCGTTAGTTGTTGCCTCAAGTAACACGTTTGCACGATTGTTCTGAGATATTCGATGTAGAGAAACATGTTTTCTTCAGTTTAATTAAATTTTCTTAAAAAACTGTTTGGTTTCCTTATAATTCTTTTAGATATATTTTAGTATGAATAAATATCGTATTGCAACCTCTTTTGATTTTTTTTATTAAGAAAACTTATTGTTCTTACATTAAAAAAAAATTAGATCGAATTCCACACACCTACAGAATACCAAAAATCATTTTCCCGGTCTGGGTTGTGCAGCTTTTCCCTTGCTTCTCGTAATATTTTCCGGCCCCGTTCCGAATTCTTCCGCCCCGGCGACGTCTAGTGTTCCGTGGCCGCTCCTGGAAGTCCCGTGCAGTTTATCGATTATTTTCCACCTCGCGATGTTCCCGAGGGAGTCCCGAATATGTGTGTGTGTGTGTGTGTGTAGTGAATGTCCTCGGCAGTGGGAATGCTGCTTTCCCATCCCAAGGAACTTGTCGGCCGGGTTCGAGTGAAGAAGCAAGTGGTTGAAAATGAGAGCGAGAGAGCGAGGTACGGACGACGAGGACGAAAGGGGCTGGGAGGAGGGAGGGCTTGTACCGACTTGTCCCGGAAAAATCCTTGGTTGGGGTATGCCGCGACGGAATATGCCTTCCTCCGGCCAGGGCGATTGTCCTGAATAACGACGGGAACTAGCGCCGCCGGGTTTTGTTATTTCCCGGGCCCGGCGGTCCTTGGCCTTCCGGGATACATACACCGGGCGCGCCGGGAAATTTGGGCCGCTTGCACAGTGAGGCGATGTGATGCTAATCCGGGACAATAATAAAATAAAATAAAAATATCCTTAAAAAGGAAAAACTAATGAGAGTCTTATTTTAACGTTTTATGATCATATTCTACCTTATTTAAAATGTAATTTTCTAATTTATTTACAAACAACTGCCATGTCGTTCACCACTGTGCACATACTGGCGTCCATTTTGCGGCTAGGAAATCGGAACAATCTGCGTCGGGAGACCCGCGCTCGGGGGGTCATTCCCGGTGAAGCACCCGTGCGCAGACAGACGGACTTTTCCGTGTGCAGACGCGGTGTTCGTTGTCCTGACAATAAGCAGAAAAAAACACCTCCTCCCAAGTCTAAGAGCAAGGGCCGACTTCCGGTTCACGTCCCGACACAAACGAGCCAACGAACGGGCAGCCCAACGTGATTGGAAAAACCGCAGAAAAAAAACCGACATCCTTTTCCGTAAACGAGCTGAAAGGACTTTTCAGTCAGAAAGTGGACAGGTAAAAAGGAATTTCTCCTTGTGTAAAAGGTATCCTGTTTTCGGACAATGGCCGAGAGCGATGGGGACTGAAAAGAATAAGAAAAATTGGAAAAAGCATAATTTAACATCATACCACAGGTTGGAGGAAAGAAAAGTAAAATAAATGAAACCACTGAAGACATTGATTTTCCCAAAGGAAGTGATTGGAAGGAGAGGGAAATGTCGTTTCTTTTTTGATGAAGGAATAAGAATAAATATTTGTATGAAGTTTCTTTTGGGTGTTTCGAATTTTTCAACACGTTGACTGCCATGTCACCCAAAAAGTGGCTGACAGCGACAATGCTCATCAGCCGTTTACACTCCAATAGTAGTGGATTTATATAGTTTAGTTTACGAAAACAGTTGATTCAATAAATTAAATAACCTGTCTGTAGTTCTTAAAAGTTTTTGCCTAAAACATATATGAAAATGCATCATGAAAATTATAGTAATATTAAAAACTAATTCTTTGTAATGTATTGGTGTTTAGTATTGGTTGTTGAAAACCGATTGTTTAACACGTTCCGTACCACGTCACTCAAAAATGGATGACGGCAACAATGCCCATCAGTTCTTTACACTTACATAGCAGTTGACTTATGTAGTAGTAGACTATAAAAACAGCTGAAAAGTACCCTTTGGAAGGCCTAGTTTTTGCTTAGTTTTCGAAAATCGTTGGTTTAATAAATTTGATAAACTAATTTCGTCAAAAATGATTGTACTAAAATATGTACTAAAAATGCTTGGTACGCAACGTGTTAAGAAATTTTATTAACAAATATATTCGAAAAAGATTGTACTAAAAAAGTGTGCTAAAACCGCTTAGCAGTCAACGTGTAAACAGAAATTATTGTCCTAAAAATCTCTAATGAAACAGCGTGGCAGTCAACGTGTTAAAGTTTTTTTTTCATTTGTTCATTTATTTCGAACGACAAGTCTTTTCTCAATTTGTTTTTTTTTTTATAAAAGTCATGTAAATTCCAATCTCATACATAAATCAAACCAAGTAATAAAGATTGCCAAAACAACTTGAAATAGAACAGAATTTAAGTTCAATTGGAAAATGTACAAGAAATAGCATATTTTAAAAAAAATAAGCTGAAAATGTTTAAATAAAAATAGTGAAAATCAGTAAAGAAAAATCTAATTACAATAATAATAATTTGTGTGTTACATAGGGAATCTTTGAAAATAAAAAAAACAGAAATACGATTAGCCGTGGCAAAAATGAAAGTCAACAATCAAACGCTGCCCTATTTTATGGGCTCGGCTAGAAGCGTAAAGTAATTGCGTTCGGATGTTAATGCCGTTGAAAGCGATTATTTGCAGTACAAGGGTTCGAGACAACTGCGCAATTTTGCAAATAATCGGGAAAGGGTTCGCTCCCTGGCACCAAATAGACGTTTGTGGTATGCGCGTGTGAGTCTGTGTGTATGTGGTACATGTGGTGTGTTTTTTTTCGCAACCCTCAAGCACGCAAGAAATAATGACCGTAACTAGGGCTAGCCGTGGCTTTGGGGTGCACTGCCGTGTTTGTGGGGTCGAGATGATTACGGCCGGGATTTGCGCGTAACGTTTTGACAATGAAAATGCCATACCGGAAGTGTATGTAAATTTTGCACCACACCACTCCTGGTGGTCGCGGCGCAGAAGGAGAGAAAAAAAACATCAAACACTTTTCCATTCCGTAGTATGGAATGTTGTTTGCGAAAATTCCCTTCGCTGTTGGTGTAGACTACTTTTTCATGAGGGGTTTTTTTTTGTTGTGTCTTTACTTCAAAACTAGGGAGCAACGCAAGTGAAACACCCCAAATCGAGGGACGTGTTTATGTGCACTTTATGTACGATTTAAACTGTATCCTAGCAATATTTTACCTACATTGTTTCCACCTCTTTTTATATTTCTAACTGCCGGCAATTATTTTCAATGGGTGACGAGTTAAATCTTGTTTATTGCTTTAGTTGCTTTCGACAGAAAAGGGAAATAAGCTTGGATTGATGGTATTTTAATTACTTTTGATTTCTTTTTAAAGAAATACAGGTCTTTAGACAGTATTACTGGAGTCTCGTGTCTATTGAAACTTCACCTTTCATCATCGATCGGAAGAAAAGGAAACGTCTACTAGACTTCGATCGACGCGTTTTGGAAAAGTTAAAAATCAAACAACCTCACCGTCTTTCGTTTCAAAATAATTATTTTCTTGTCTACGAAAAATAGAGCAAAGGAAGGTCGGAAACCGGTCCCACACCTCCCCATTGCGAACAATTGCAGGGGAAATTAGTATGTACTGCACAGACCGCCATCCCATGGAAACGTGCCGGAGGTTAATGTTTTTACCAACGAACACTGCAAAATGGTTCGCAAGCTCTTCAAACCGCGACGGTAGAACCGAACCTAGGCATAGTACGAAGGGCCAGCCACGCCAGGAAAGGAAATGCACACAAACACACACACATAGAACAATACCTACCAACTGTGAAAATGAGGCCTAGTGAAAATCCCGAGAGCGAGAAGCGTCAGCGAGAGGCACCGATGAAAAGTGAATCTGTCTGGAATGGCTCGGGAACGCGCTGGAGTGTGGGAGTCTGTCTGGCCGGTAAGGGGAAAACCGGGGCAAGGTAAGGCTGGTGGTGATGGTGAGAGGCAACCGGGAGAGTTGGGATTTCATTCTGGTTCGGGAAATTTATTTAGCTCAGTATGTCCTGGTTCCGAGAAAGTTTATGATGATATTTCAGAAAATCGGACAATTTTTGGAAGAAAAAATATTTAGTTAGTTTCCTTAATAAACATTTTAATTTACGTAAGTTAATTACAAAAATAAAAAATTCTCAATATTCGAAGGTGACAGAACATTTGAAAAATAAATAAAAAAATGTAGAAGAATACATAATGGAATAGGACAATAATCTAATAAATATGAAAAATCGGAAATACAATAGGATTAGCAAATGTGAGAATATAATTAAATATAAGAAAAATCTGTAGTCATTTAGAAGGAAATGAGATTTGAGGACCGATACAAAAATAAAGAAGAAATTGGAAGATACAAAATAAATTCGAATTAAAAAATATCAAATTAAAATCGACAAATTTCTTAAATCTAACCTAATAGAAACAACAGAAGTCAAACCAATTAAATAAATACTCAAAAGAAGTAAAAATCAAATATCGACACTTAAAATTCAGTCCCAAACTTCAGGGAAAAACCTATCCAGACTGGTAAATAAACCTTCAGACATAGAGACCTCTTCTTGCCTCGGCCGGATCCAAGTTAGATGAAAACTAGAACCCACTAGGCCTGAACGGTGATTATAATTCCAGGTTTCTTTTTCGTAGCAAAACACAAAAAAAAACACAACACGTTCCCTACGCTTTCCGATTTTTCGCCTGCGATAGAAAAATGGAAACTCGCCATTCTAGGGCCCGGTTCGCTTCTCGATCGCGTTCGTGCCGTTTTTGCTTTTACTTTCCCGTTCCAGGTGGTTGGCTGTTGTTTTCTCCCGACGTTTTCTTCCGCCTCTGCCCGGGAGCAAAATGTGTCTGGTTTGGATGGTTGACTTGGTTTGGTTGGTTTGGTTGGTAGTTTCAGGGCAGGCGGCAGCCCAGAACGGGCCCTCGGCAGCCCGGTTGCCTACTGAAACATATAAACGCGCGTGGAGGAAAAGTGTCGGACCCTCCCAACGCGCCCAACACTGGTGGAGCTGGTTTCGGTTCGGTATGAGTTCCCGCAGGAACGGGAACACTTTCCTACCACGCCGAAGCCATCGAAATAGGCTATACACTTCCCCCAGCCACCCACCGCCCCGTGGAAAAGCTGACACGGCCCGTCTGGAGCTATCGATTGTTGTTGGCCCCTCCACGACTCCATGTTTCGAAAAACGGATTTCGGAACGCCGGCTCACGTCGTCGGTATTGTGTTGGCTTGGCTCGCCAAGCCGAATGGCCAAAAAGTAGGGAAATTGAAAAATTAAAAATTTACGAATGGAACTGCTCTGAGATTGGTGAATAGGTTTTCGCAGCAAGTCTCGATGGTTAAATCGAATTTACGGAAAAAAGGGCGAGGAAAAATCATATTACGCTAAAAGGTTAATCATTTATCGATGCTTACACGTTTTATCGGTTTATCCCAACTCTTTTCAAACTATCAGTTATAGCATAAACAGAAACTTGCTAAAAAAAGTATTCGTTTTGAAAGGAGCTTGTATCCTCTTAGAGGTATCTCCACTATTTAAAATAATAAAACAGATTGAATTGAATTATGTTTGTGATTGTTTGGCTATTTACTTAAAATAATTGTTCAGTTAGCAACTTTCCTTAATCTTTCGAAGAAGAAGTCAATATTTAGCAATGAACAGATATTAGTTCTGATAACTTAACCATCTCATGCTTTCCAGAGATTCTCAATACATAATTGTAAAGGCATCACTGCGGAATATTCTGCATATTTGGAGCACATTTAGAATAAATGCTCACTGAGGAAAGTAGCAAGACTTAAACTCACGAGTGAGTTGTTTATTTAGTTTAAGTTTTTATTTGTGATCTCAGAAAACTCGTTAGCTCGATATTTTGAAGGAAATAAAAGCTATACTGAGAGTATTATAAATGTTAACATCCAAAAAAGAATTGCAAACCATTCGAAATTTACTTTAGATAGTGTGTAGGATAAGTGCTCTCATATTGGTACTAGTACCAATAGTGGAGGTAGTGCAATAAAATCCTAGCTCTACGAAGAAATACAGTAAAAGGCAGCGTTTGACAGGAGCGCACAACACTTTATCGTTTGCGCTCAAAGGGATCTGGCATTCAACTGGGGCTTGCAAGCATCGGTTGAGCTAATGACGTTTCGGCACAAATAATCTCGTTCTGACATTTGACTTGCAAGCCATCGCACACGAAATGGCATAACATAACAGAAGGATGACTGTTTTGTTTATGACTTGCACGCTTTCTCGTACCGTATATGAAGTTGATGCGAATTGATTTCATTTTCTCACAACACTATTACGGCGCGTCGTTTGGCGGGCAGTTGTTTTGGTTTTTGTTCCTCTATTAAAATAAGGATTTGTAAATGGGGCCTTTTGTTTTGCTTGTGTATATTTTCTTGCATGTAATTGCAACGTCTACGTGCGACCGGGATTTTTTTAAAGCAGAAATCGTCAAATTCCGATCGAATGGTGCTGATTTTCATTTCATAGATAGTTAGTCAACTAGACAGCAAATCCAATGAATATGGTACATTTGAGAAGAATTTTGTGTTGTAAAAACGCTTTATCAACTGGAGGTTAAAACATAATGTGTTTCTATTTCGGGAATAAATAGAATTTCTTCTTCTTCTTGGCGTAACGACCATCTTGCCTGCCGCATGAAGGGCTTACAAGACTTTTTCCCTATGCGTACGTGGATAGTCATTCCACTCGTACAGGAGAGGGTCCAGAACCGAATCTTTTGAACACCAATCATCACAAATAACACCATTATGTTAATGAATGACCAAGAAAATGTGTCAAATCAATGCAACTTCATTTCCATTCGATTGAAACTGAGACACCCTCGAGCTTCGTACGCTACTGGTCGTATAGTCAGAATTAACAAATCACTATACCACCGATAAAAACGTTTTGCAATTACATGCAAAAAAATATACACAAACGAAACAAACTACAAAAGCTCATTTTAATAAAACGAATGAAAACCAAAACAACTGCCCGCCAAACGACGCGCCGTAATAATCTTGGGAGAAAATGAAATCAATTCGCACCAACTTCATATACGGTACGAGAAAGCGTGCAAGTCATAAACAGAACAGTCATCCTTCTGTTCTTTCCTGTTGGTCCGCTGCCTTTGTAAATGTTGGGAATTATTGTAATCTTCCTCAGTAAAAAAAAAAAAAAAATCAGAAATTCATGATTAAATAAAACTACTTCTACTACTACTACTATCGTCTGAAATGAGTCCCATTTGCAAAATCACCATATTGAGATAACAGCGTATGAACAATTTTACTTGCTGTTAATAGTTATAAAAAGCCTGTGATTGGTTGACCACAACTTTTATATTGCAACATAAACATTTCTTTGAGAATGAAATGTCATGTAGTAGTAGTAGTAGTAGTATACAATTTATTTCCATTTTTACATTAATACATCTTGTGTGGGTGTTAGAACTACAAAATAATGGGTTCGAAACATTCTTTCCGCATTGTGGTTTAGCTTCACTAGCTGCATTGGCTATACAATATTTTTGAAATAACATAATAAAACCCTCGATTGTAATTATTTTGAAAATCTTACTCTAAACCTATGCTAACTAACTAATCTACTTATAACGATAGATTTTACAAACTATTTATCACTTACTGACTAATAACCTATATGCGATGATTTAGGGCAGGTATGTCAAATTGGCGGGCCGCTTGCCGCATGCGGCCCTTTTAGACTTTGGATGCGGCCCGCGAGAATTTATTGAGATCGATTTT
>KE525331.1:1989109-2057556 GCA_000441895.2 Anopheles sinensis
CAACTGCCCGCCAAACGACGCGCCGTAATAATCTTGGGAGAAAATGAAATCAATTCGCACCAACTTCATATACGGTACGAGAAAGCGTGCAAGTCATAAACAGAACAGTCATCCTTCTGTTCTTTTATGAAATTCTTTGTCCGATGGCCGGCAAGTCATATGTCAGAACGAGATTATTTGTGCCGAACCGTCATTAGCTCGACCGATGCTTGCAAGCCCCAGTTGAATGTCAGATCCCTTTGAGCGCAAACGATAAAGTGTTGTGCGCTCCTGTCAAACGCTGCCTTTTCCTGTAAATACAATAGCGTTATTTGTCCTTGTATGAAATGTTCGTGGATGTTTTACGGAGTGTTCAAAAGATAAACTTTACTACTCCGTAATATATTAAGGCTCCAAAATTCATATTTTCCAAACAGGTTCTACTAAAATGCTGGATTCCTTAAGAATTTATCAGGAGTGCCATGATTTCATTAAAACTATAAATCACCGCGAAAAGTATTGGTTTATGAAGACCAATAGATTAGTCTATGACCAAACCAAGGCATTGATCTATGAGCAATTTGTCGTTCTGTTTGAAATAAGCTTCAAAAATAAATTACAGTCTAAATTTTAATAAGTATTTTCCAAGTTTTCAAAATACTTCCACCACTGTAGGAACACAATAGCACCACTATAGGAACCATACCACTATTAAAGGAACAACCGGCTAGGAATAAATTACCTCTTTTTTCATGTATTTTTCGTGATAAACGGTGAAAATAGGTGTTTTTCAGAAGAATAACGATGTTTTGATCATAATTGGTATAAAAATGTAAAATATTCTGTTTGTGACACTTATAAACTACGTCATATTGTTCATAACATTACTAATCGCGCCACTATTGGTACAGTTGCCCTAGCATTTTGTATTGTCAAACTTACACATTTTTATAAGTGACACAAGTTAAAATTTGATCGATAGACATATTGTTTGAGAATCACTGGTCTTTGTGTATTAGCAGGTCGTGTAAAATAGAGCAATAGCACAGAGTAATTATTGTAACCACACTCTACCCGTAGCGTTATGCGTTACTAAGCGTTATCGTGGTATCTAAAAACTTGACGAACAGCAATTTCGATGCAACGTCGCAATGCAAGGCTCCAGGGTGGGTGGAATTATCCGCCTCCTTCAACTGAGATTCTTCCCGGAGGAGGGTGAGGACCATGAGCCTCTCCGGGAGCCGAAATCCGGGAGAGTCCAAACAGGAACGACTCCAACGGTACGGAAAACGGATAACGCTCGGACGATGTCTGTCTCCTAGGTGCTTCCAGTCCCTCCCCCCTCTGTTCCACTTCCGTCGTTCGAACTTATCCTTCCAGGCCAACATTGACCGTGGGATGAGAACGCTAGGGCTCGAACAAGGACAACGGCGAACGGCGATGGCGATGTATATGTGCTGGGGTGTTTGTACGTGCCCCGACCCCGGACGAGAGTGGGTCGATGGTGGGTACTTATTTCCGCAACATAAAACGAAGCATAACTACCTGCCATACCTCAACCTCCACCTTGACACCTCCAGGGTCGATACCGCGATACCGAGGGGGTAGAAAAAATAAATAAATAAATCGAACACGGACACCCCGTCGCTATATATAAAGACGCGTTCGTCGACCTTGCAATTTGCAGCCCGTACGGCAGACGGCAGAAAGTGACCCCGGGTTGGGGGGATGATGGTGGGCTCTGGGCGCTTGCGCACTTGGCACCGTCTGAAGGTGGCCGTGGGTGGGGTTGAGGCCATGGCCGTGCTGGTGGAGTGAGCGATGGAGAGGTCGAGAGTCCTCTGCTAGCCCAGATTCACCGACTGCACACACCACCATCACACGACGACGACGACGAGCGCGACTTTCCCGAGTATGCAATTAGTGAGGAGGAGGAGGAGGAGTTCAAAACAGGATTATTCCACGGGAAACGGGTGGAAAAGTTGCACTAGATTTTCCCCGTCACGGGTTTCACAACGAGGAACTAAGTGAGAGGAGGGTGGGATTGGGTTCCCGTGAAGCGAACACAGGAAGCGCAGACTGCTGACGTCTGCGGCGGCTGCTGCTGCTACCAGTCTCCCGCGGAGGAACGGAGACCACGCAGACATGCCTGAGGGGGGAAGAAGGTGTGGGCACGTTGGTGGAGTTTGAAACAGGACAATTCACTCGCGAGCCAACGCCGCAGACAGAGGAGTTGAAATATTCGCCCGTCGGAATGGAAGGAAAATGGAAAACAATTCTGCCCGCACGGGGGGTTCGATTTGGTTCTGTTCTATGCACAGTGGGACGATGCAGAGCATAATTGTGCTTTTAGTAGAAATAGAAAACAGAATTGTGGCATCAAAGGACAGTGGAAAGTATGAAATGCTTTTATATTAACAAGTTTTATATCAACGAGGATTTAATAAAATGGATTCTCAAAATGAAGCATTTTAATCAAATGTAGGAAGTAAATTATGTAAACTTCACTAAATGTTGTACTTATAATGTTTCGTGAAAATTTATTTGAAAGCCACTCTTGACAGATTTCTTTGTGGTTCATAAACCTGCAATTTCGAAATTCGTTAGATGATGTTAATACTTTTTTTAAATCATATCATCTAAATTATCTTTTTTAAATCATTAAACTAAATTTGGATGATAACATTTTAAAGTAAGAAAAATTTTGTGTCGATGGTGGATGAGCGAACACAGAATATCTAAATTTGTAACAAAAATTTGCTTTGAATTATCAAGGATAAGCAATCAGTAAATATCGTACAATTGGCCAATAGAAAAGTTATTACTCTACTATATTGATAAATTCTATGCTTGAATGAATGTTTCGTAATGTTTCGCAATTTAAAAATGAAACTGATGGTAGGATGAGTCACATGATCATGTCGGTGAAATAGTCAAATCTTCCGCTATGTTTATCGTCTAAAAAACAAAAACCTTATGTTCATGTCGGTGAAATAGTGAAAAGAAAAGTTCAGAAAAACAAAAATATTAAACCCGTTTGTTGTGATTCTTTCTCACGAGTAACATATGGCTCTTCTTTTTGGAAATTTTAATTTCATTTTCAAATTTATTTATTTATTTTATATCATAAATCTTATGACTAGTCTTACAAATTAAACGCGAATATTTTGTAAAAGACGGTTGATTGAAGCACCAGACAAATGAAGATCCAAAGCAGGAACAGACAAATTATAAACGTTAGCCATGTGAAACAATGGATCACGAGCCCAAAAACCATTACTACGAAAAGGAACGCCTAACATACACCTTGAAGGCTCCTCTTGGAGCATAGATTTCAGTTAAGAAGGCGAAACATTTTCAAATGAAATTATTGACCTTTCAACCGGTGACCAACGACCCACTGTGCACCGTTACCGACGACACATTGACGCAGTATTTAGCGAAGAAGACATTTATCCTTCGCCACAAAGCACTTCCCCAATGCGCCAGGATCTTTAGCGAAGGTCCAGGGAAGGGTTGGAAGTCTTGAAGTGGCGGTACAAATACATGCCGGTCGCCGGCGGCATCCCCTAACGAGGAAAACGGAATGGGAAATTGTACTTATACGGACATAGAGCGAGGGAGAGAAAAAGAAGGGATACTACTTTGGAGGTTTGGTGTTTCCTGGAAAGGAAGAACACTGGAAACCACTGATACATACCTCGGTTGCTTTCGGGTTTTAAAATATCTTCCTGAGGGGGAAAACAGGAACACGATCCCGACGGGTTTTCCATGGGGTAAGGAAAGGGGGCGGTGAATTGGAAAGCAGGAAAATGGCAGACGGAAGAGACGTAAGAAAACCGAAGTCAGTGCACGCGGTTATAAATAGTGAAATATGTCACGATGTAGCCGTCAAACCCAGTCAATCGGGTCGCGTGGCGGGAAAGCTTCACACCCCCTTTCGCCCAATTTCCACCCGCCGTTGTGTCCTGCCCAAAAGGACGCCTCATTCAATGGAAAGCATGGTCTGGACAGACGTTGCTCGAGGCTTCCGTGCTTTCCGTGGGACGTCCAGAGTTCACTTTGTTGCAGGACTTTCCGGGAAAAGAAAACCATGTCGATGGAGGCGCCTGGTGCATGGTTGTAAAGGAAAAACTGGCCGTTTGTGTCTAGAATATGGTTCAACGCTTCATATTGTACGATGCCGGCTAAAAGCATCCCGGGGTAGACGGATACGTTCTTCCCAGGAAAGCAAATTCCATCGAAGAAGGATGAGGGAAATACATTTCCTTCTTTATTTCCATCCCCTTATCGTAGACAAGAACGCGAAAATGCGTTTCCACTTTTCCGATGGACCAGACAGACTCATCATCGTCTGGCTCGGGCAAACAAACGTGTTAAATCGGTGATTAGTATGACGGGTCTTGTTTGGATGGACAAGTCTTAAGCTAGAAACTTGTTTACTAATTTACGTCTGGCCAGTTTTATAACTTAGATGAACATACACTTTTGTTTTCTATTCAGCGTTCATTTTTTAATAAGATTAAGCTTGCTATTTTTCTTTGTTACTAAATAGAATTCGAAAGCGTTGCCGTCGACATAATGTTTTTCCTGGTTTTCAACAATCCAGGGTGTTGGTGTGACAAGCAGCCGCTTCACCGAAGAGCAAGAGGATTTTTCTCGTCTTTTTCTTTTCGTAAGTTTTCCCCATTATGTCCTTCTCCCAAACGGAGCGATGATTATATAGCACAAGGTCTTCGATCTCGTTCGTTTTTCACCCGCAACGCGATAGGACCCGAAGAATTCTGGAGCTTTCGGCGGATGCTGCGAGATTCACGTTCATCCCGAGCGATTTAGGCCGGTTCCGGAGTGTTCCCGGGCTTGGGTTATTCAAGGTTACCATGAAAGCTGCACTTAAGCTCAGGATGATTGAGGAATAAAATTAATATTAGTTACAACTTGAATTAGCCGACAAGATTTTTTTATGGATCATGTGGAAACTGACAAAACATCCACTCCTAAATACACATTCTGCAAACTCCAAAATTGATTTTGAATAGGAAAACAGAACAAATAAATTATAAGAAGGAAGTTCAATTATGATTTATGCACCACGTGTTTGGAAATCACGTTGATATTTTAATTTAACTAAAAATCGACGAAAATGGAAATCGACGAAACGCAGCTTTTCAAACGAAACATTTCAATCATGAGTTTTTCACATATGAAATGTATCAATTGAAATTTGTGACGAAACATTTCAATCTACTGAAATGTGTCAAAAGGATTGTGAACAGCATATTTTATGCGTACAAGGATATTTTTAGGAGTTTTAAGGATTTAAACTTCCTCGTTTCTAGGATTTATGATTGAATTTATTTTCTTCATTATTATTCTCTTTTTAGAGCAATCAAAACGTGTGATACAATCTGTTGTATTTATCAAATCGTTCAAGGCATGAAAGATGAGACAATTAGAAAAAAACGGATTTATCCTGGAAATAAATCTAATTTTACACGTTTTTCCTTAGGCTCTAATTATTCGCCTCCTCTTCGCAACTAATCTCATTAATCGCCCAACAACTTCGATTGCGGCATCCGAAAACCGAATGGGTTCAATCATAATTTACCGATCACTTGGGGAACGCAATAAAATGCCAAAGAAAAAGGAATTTCCAAAAGGCGTTCGGGTGTGAAGCGAATTTTTCCATCCATTTGTCACCATGGAAATCAATCCAATCAAACCTATCGGGTGCCAAATATACATGTACACATCGGAGAAACAATCCAAATTTGTTCCACTTTTTCCGCCGCCCAGCCAATGCCAATGTCAGAAATCGGAATAATTAACACACAATCGCTTAACCGCGCCCCGCAAATGTCTCCTCTCCCCGAGTCGGTCGCAATGTGACCGGACATTCCGGGTTTCGATTCGATCCCGGCGAGAAATAAAATGGTGGGTGTCCTGCCTGTGCGCTCCCATTACCGCCAAGTGCCATGCTGTTTAATAGCTGCCTTTAAGGTTATGGGTCGGGTGCCAGTGGCTGTATTTGGATCTGTTTCTTCCATTCTTTGACCGATCGATGTTTGATACGTTGGGATGGAGATGATACAATCTAATTTTTACAGAGACAGAAAATTATTGCCTTCCAAAGGACAACTTTTCTTTCGTGTATCGTTTTTTCAAGAAGGAAATAGGGAAACGGGTTATTAAAAACCCGGGAAGTGTGGATGCAAAGAGAAATACCTAACATTGTTAAACATGCATGGATCCCAGCAAAAAAAAGGTTTTATTGGAATCCCGTAAAGATTAAATTAGCATTAGAAAATAACGAAAAAAGGAACGCAAAGGCCCGATTAAATCATCCACAAAAAAGGAAGCACACCAAACGGTTCTTTAAAATTAAGCAATTTCGGGTGGATGGCTTCGAACGAAAATACTTTTTTCTACCGGAATAACGTTCAGAAGTGACAAAAATAGGGTGAAATGTAAAATGACACACAAAAAAAGCCTACAAACAATACCTTCCGCTTTGATCGGCTCAATGTCGCGAGGCAAAAATTAAGGAAGCTGTAGCAAAGATTGAAGACATCGAAAAGCCAACAGAAACGAGGGAAAGTTGGCCAGTTTTTCTAGCAAACGAGGTACTCGTGGAAGCCGGAGAAAGAAACCAAACGTGCAACAGGTGTGACTTTGGAAGTGGTCGGCATCGTGGAGCGTGTTTAAACCAGCGTCCGTTGGGATTTCAAAATCAATTACGTCGGAATGGTACCGTCCGAAGGAAAAGGATTGGAACGAGAGTTGATTTGTCGCGGCACGTGGTTGACTGTTCTTTTTTTTAAATTTCCAACGTACCAAGGAGTGTGCTCTTCCGATAAAAAAGAGGATGAGAGCTTAGTCAAAACTGTCTCAAAGAAATTGTCGTTTCAGGCCAAATAAAGATTTTCTTATGTTAACATCCAAGCGCTCGGATCTTTATTTTAGATGAACAATAAAATATGAATGATATCGACTCGAATAATGCAGATAAAATTATTTCTCATTTTTACTTCGATAAGTTTCGTTTGAAACTACTTACTTATAAAATACTCCACCTTTAGATTTTCTGCAAAATTCAATTTGAGATATTTTTATGGATTGTGAATCATACTATCATAAATAAGTTTAATAATTACTTACATACAATTGATTAAGAAAAACATCTAACTTGATGACAATCTAGATACTGCAAAAATATAAATTGCTTATATTTTTTATAAACAATTCAATGAGGTTACAGAAGTTAGCCGTTAGATTTGTACCCATAAAACCTCATTAGTGCTGTATAATTCTTAAATTCATTGAAATTATTCAAAGGATGCGATATTATTTGTTTTAAAATTTCATTTGTCATATTTTTATGCATTCTAAGTTTCCTGCATTGCAAGAACATCTAACTTGATGGGAATCTAGATATTGCAAAATAGGAAATTGCTTATTTTTTTCGATAAATAATTCAACTACGTTATAGAAATATAAGCAAAGCAAGCAAAAAAAAAACAGCATAATCCATAACAACCTAATTAGTGCTGTATATTTTTTAAATTAATTAGGAAAATTCAAAGAATTCGCGAAAACAATTTAGTAAAATTCAGTAAACTGCATGATTTCGATTAAATTAACATTTTATTTCACTTTAATTATGTATCCTAACGAAAGTTTTTATATAATTGCACATTTTTGTACTAAAAATGCTGAAGATTTCATTTCCTTCACGTTTTTTCAATACTTAAATGTCATATAATTTACGTAGACTCCAATATTGAAAACGAAAACAAATGTTAGAGTAGTTTGACGATGCCCATGTTATTGAAACTTTTAGAATATGTTTTGCATGGATGGATGATTTAAAAAGCAATGGTTTCTTTTCATCTTGCTTTATTACAGAAGTCATAAATCTGTGCAGCTTTCCTTTTAGATTTTTCAAATTACAAACTCTCCCCAGTTCAAAAGGATGTTCGATCCGTTCGACCTTTTCACAGTTGTTCGATGTCCAGTGCGCTTCCCGGGCAACGTTGTTGGGAACAAATAATTAGCACCATTCAACCAACACCATGGGGAGGGGGACAGCAGAGGAGCCCGGGGTAAAGAGAACGGCGCGAACGTATGACCACCGGAACCGCAACTGATGCCACGCGGAATTAGGATTTGTTTGTTTTTACGAGCCCCGTTTACAACCCACGCTTCCATCATTCGAGCCCTGCTGGAAGGGAACATTTCCCCCAAGGGGACAGATGAGTGGGGTGAGGGTGGAAGGTTTGGGAGGCATTAATGGGCCAACATTAGCCACCGATCGTCGGGCTGTTGCGCGTCGGTCGTCCACTTGTGGGTGCACTTTTAACGCCGCTGCAAAACAGCTTGTGTAGCCGGTGTCGTTCGATGTACGATGTTGGCATACCTTTCATGTGTTTTCCACCCCCGCTTCCCGACCAGTTCCGCACGCCATCAGACCAATTGAGACACTTCATCATTAAGGGTCACCATTTTGCCGGGCGAAACCCAACATGGAAGCCACTTGAGCCCGACTTCCGTTTCCGATGATTTGTTCTTTTTCGTCGTGCGGTCCCTTTTTCCCTCCCCAGACTTTACGGCTTCGACACTCTGTGCTTTCCAAGGGTGGCTTGGAGATAAGAAAAAAGAGGGGGAAGTGGGGGAGCCCGGGAGGAATCAATTTTTTATCAGAAAAAAACAACAATCCCCAACGCGGGCTAATTGATAATTTAATGCACTCAGTGTGACAGATTGGATAATTTCTAATCCCATCAATATGCAGCTTGCGTCTGTTTGGAAAACGGGTGAAAATTTTCACTGCGTGGGGTGCAAAGGGGTTATAAAAACCGCTCCGAACAAGCGAACACTAGTCGGCGCCGAATGTGTAGGAAAATTCTGTCGGGTTTTCTTTTCCTCTTTTTGCCTGTACAATGCATGCACAATTTAATGGGCCACAAAAACTCTTCCTGCAACATGGTGGTGCTTCCACGAAGCATGCATTATCTTTTGATCAGCGGGAAAATTGGTGCGGAATAGAGATGAAAATGCGTGTCTGTAATTGCTGGTGAGCGCGCTGCAAAAATAAATAAAATGGGAATGTAATTTATTCAACAAGATCAACAACTTCGACACGTCGGTAAAGTATTTTCTACTGGAATGATGTGTATAACGGAAGCCTTTTCAACAACAATTAAAGTACAACATTTCTTAACCGGTGAAAATTTACTAAGACAATTTTCTCGGGTTTTGAAATTTAAAATTAAATTGCACTAAAAAGGAAAAATAAAATAGAAACTTCCAAGTAAATTAAAAATTTAAAAAAATAAACTAACTTGATGAAACTTTACTTTATTTAAATAGAAACGATGATATTGATGATCAGCATGAAAAATAATAAGTAGGGGATCATTTGATGGTGAAAAGAAATCAAAGTTATTGATCTATTATGAAAATTAAAAGCCTAACATATTTTCGGAATTTATCACGGTGACGAGAAGAATATTATCCAACGTAAAATATCATGCAGAATGTTTTTCGATATCTTAACCGATTCGACACGAATATCTTTAAGTGTCACTTCATGGATAGATAATAGGAGTTACAGTTTAAAATGATGAATAATTCTTTTTCTCAAATCGATTTTTTTAAGCTATATTTTCCTTCGTTTTTCCATCGTTTCCATCCTTTTGGATGCAATCAGCTGTATCGGTGGCTTTCGTTAATCCTGTCACCTCTGTGATGATCGCGGTTGTTTTATTTTATTTTCTTCTTCAATTATGCAATCAATTAACACCGCCATCGGTGATGATCGACGAGTGATGATTTCCTTGACGTTACCATTCACACGAAGTATTTCCAACAAGTGGGCCCAATGTAGTTTCACTTCTTTAATCTGTCCCATAGCTTCGGTTCAGGAATAACATTGATATAATTTTTCATTTGCTTAATAACACCCCTCCATTTCCAAATATTCATTTGCATTCTAAATGTTAAACAATATATTAAAACATTATTGCATGCAGTGCATTCAATTGAAACTGAAAAATTCGTCGGTGGTAAAATTGCCTCATTCTGTTGATGTGCACAGCGTGGCAGAGTTGCCAGCTCAACCGCCTCAGTGAATCCTGCCTGTGAAATTATAAGCAATTTAAGATGAGAACCGTGCACAGACATCTTCACGGGAGATCGGAAACTTTATGAGTCGTCGCACTCAAAGTGGTGTTCAACGAAACTTATTATGAGCGTTAGATATGTATGCAAATGCATATGGAAAGAACCATAATTGTAAATTTCGTCAAAAAAACATGAATTAAGTTTTTATGAGGTAAAAATATTCTTAAAGATAAAATTTATTTGTAGAAACTGAAACTAGTCTGAAGTAGATATTACAGAAAATCTAAAATAGATAGAAAGTATATACATTTCTATTCCATTGTTTACGAAACTCAAAAATCATTTAACTTGACTTTGTCTTTAGAATGAAAAATATCTTATCTGTAAAGATACAGCATTTTAAAGCTTTTGCTCTTAAATTTTGCTGACTCTTATTGGGTTTTACTATCAACAAGTCCGATAGATTAAATCACATACACCAGTATGTCCAATTTCTTACTATATAATGAGAGTTATGATTTGAGAAAATCGAAAAGAAATATTCATGCGATTAAAAAGAAAAAAGAAAAGCGTACGAACTAACGAAACATTACAACTTTCAACAGCAAGTCATGTGCAACAAAAAGTTAGTCATAAATTCGTCTGCTCACGAAGTTGCGATATGTGTAGAGACATTGTAATAACAAATAAAAATGTTGTTGCCGATTGAATATCACTGCTGCAATCATTAAAAAATATTCCTTATTAAAAGAACTGAAAGTATTTATTTTGAATTTGATTTTAACCAACTTTGTTGACCAGATTTGTAACGCTTTTTCCAGCATAAAAAGAAACAAAAACATTGTAAGCTTTACGAAATAACTGTGTTAATTATTTTTATAAAAAGTCTTCACAACAAGATGCACGAAAAGCTGTTAACGGAAATGTAAACTGAATTCGTGATGAGCTGCGCGAAAAAGCAGTGAGATGCTGGAATTCGTGACGAATGCGATTCGGCATTCGATCGTAATCGGCTGTGATTGGTTGACGAGCGCGTTACCGATGTGAGAAAATGCTCCAGGATGCGATGGCGAGTTCGATCGATGTGAGATAAGCATCCTTCACAAGCAGCCACGCACTGGTGAACCATCAATTCACCGCTCACCGCTTGTTGCGTGAGCTGAACCGAACGCGGACCGTGGTTTCGTTATTTTTTCTTTCTTCCATTAGTGTTTTCGCATCTGGTAGTCGTCGTCTTCGGCGTCGTCGTCGTGTGGTCGTGTGCCAGCTGGTGGCGTAGTGGTATAAAAGCACCGGTGGCGCACTCGAAAGCGCAACAATCGTACGCCAAACAGCAACCGTTGTGCATCGTGTTCGCATCCTCGTGGCCTCGCCGTGAAAGTAAGCCTGGTGGATAAGTAGGAGCAGTGTGTTCTGTAGTGAAATTGGGGGAAAACCAAGCAGGAAAACATCAAAACGGTCCGTTTACTTCCACCACAGCACCGTCGATAGTGATCTTGCCGGTTGCTCCTTGATCGTGCCACCCATTCGCCAGTTCCCGATCGTCCGAAGCTCGGCTGCCCCGATTAAAAATGGTGAAGTTCCATCTCGTCTGCGGCGTGTTTCTGTTCGCCTTCCTCAGCTGGGCCCACGGGCTGCCGGTGAAGGATCAGGAGCTGGAGGAGGTGCTCACCAAGCTGCAGGAGCTGAAGCGCCTCAACGATGGTAAAGCATAAACGCGAGCGAAATTTCTGTCGAATTTATCCCATGCGTGTTACACTTCCTTACGTGAAGCACCTTCCGTGGGTGCTCGTACTGTTTGTCATGTTCTTTTTCATATGAAATCCTACCGTTCTAATGTCCGTTTTAAGATGAAGATTCGTTCTGTTTGTTCTGTGCCTCAAAAAATCACGTGTTAGATGTTCGTTTGTCCAGTTCCGGATGTGTACGTGTTATTTCGTGTGGACCTGTTGATGTCGATGTCTCACGTTTTCCACCAATAGTATTTAACCTTTTTCGTAGAATTGTCTTCTCTCACGAAATGGCCAAATTTCAAAAAAGTTATAACCATTTTTTAACGAAGTGACCAACGAAGCCGTTTTTGTTTGAAAAACTAATTTTAAAATTTTACCCCAAAACTATTTGTCCAGCGTCGGTAAATTAAAATAATTAGGACTAATTTTTATAACTAATCAACTTGAAATTTCTCGCTCGTATTATTTTCGAATAACATTAAAATTTTCAAAAATGAAGCACATTTAAAAAAAATTGCAACGCCTTGCAAAAATTACATCTTCAAAAAAACAGTCAACTCCACAGTTCCCTTGCCTTACTTGTTGCGCACCGGCCCGTGACACAGTTCACTGCCCACGATAAATAGGTTGGACATTTGTGCATTGCCCTGTTGTGCAGTTGTGTGCATTTGTGTATTCCTGTAACATGCACTCCTTTTACTTTTAATCACGAAGGCGATACGAAATCATACATCATGTTGCGTCCCGGGGCAATGAGTCACCTCATGACCAGCAGCCAGCAGGGAAAACACTGCCACTAGTCCTACCACTTTTCCAGCTCTACCCCAATGCCGTACCGACTCCCAATCCATCATGGAGGCGCCCGGTCTTTTATGCCGGCGGCGATTTCCTGCTCCATTTCGAAAAACCTGCTGCGGAACAGGAACTCATTGTGAATGGAATGCAGACAAGGTCATCTCGCTGACCAATTGTCAAGGATCATATTTAAAAAAAAAGATGATTAAAGATAAAATGAAGCAAAAAATGTTAACGACCCCCTTTGGATAACGGCAAATCAAGCGAACGAATGAATGACTCAATTTTGTGCTGCTATTTAATTAAATTTGATACACATTCCTACTGCATCATGGAGGATTTGCAACCCTCGACCAGTCGAGTAGACATTCGAAGTGGGTCAGTTCGGTGTGAAGAGAGCAATAGAAAAATTAAACTCCACTTCACGCAACGTGACCAAGCATAAGACATTTAATTTATGCTTGCGATAAAACTTATTAGTACAAAATAAGTACGATAGGACATATTTTCCATATTTCTTCGCATGTTTATGATGCAGGAAATAGAATTTAAATTTTGTTTCCAAGTTAAATGATTTATCAATCAAAATTATAAGTCTTTTCTATAAACCTTTTATTAGTAACCATTTTTAAAACACCAGCTCACCAAATTAATATAAATTAATTTTTGATAGTTTTGATAAAATGCCATACATTAATGTCCTCAATATGCACTATGATAAAGGAGGGTTTCTGGAGATTTGCGTTCGACACTTGCCACAAAACCAGCTCCTTCCTAACACAATTAGGAAACGCTGCAAATCGTATTCCAGGCCAGACAAAAAAGATGATTTTAAAATGGAGGCGCCTGGTGTTTCAACTGGTGTTTCAACCAAGTTTGAATAGGAACGTGGTCGTCGTCGCCTTCCCCCGACGAAGACAATCCATCCGGGAGTAATCACTTCCGAGCGTTTTTCCCAGCGAGCGTCCTCGGTTCAATTTCCCGCTTGGTCGGAAAGCCTTTTTCCGGTACCGATTGCCTATTTCCCCGATGGAGTACGAGGGGAAAAAGGGGAGTACAGGGGAAAAACCCATTGCCTACTTCCATCATCCGATCGTTTTGTTTCTCGGAAGCGGAAATATTTCTTAAAGTATAATGAAAAATGGACAACCCATTTTTCGGTCACCGTTTTTTTTTCGGAAAAGTGTCGCGCAAACAATAGACCGCCGTTGGTGCATGAACTCCCTTTTCTTTCCGTTGCAAGATATTACCGGGGTTTGTTCAGGTTTTTCGATTGGAAACAAAACGTACCATTAAAGTCACCCAACCCTAACCTTTTGGGCAAAACGCAAAAAACAACATTTGTTTTTCCAACAGTCACAGTCAGTTTAGTACTCGCTCCGGAGTTAGTTCGCCGCGGGGGATGAAGGGAGGGGGTAGGGGGAAACCACCCGGTAGCAAAATGAACGTGGAGCATCGGAAAATCCCAGTCCAACCGACCGGTTGGTGGTTAGAAGTTCGATACCGCTCAAAGGCGGAGGTGATCGGGCTCGGGATCGGGCGAAAGGCAAACTTAAAATTACATGAAAACATCATCAAAGCACGCAGCATGGTTGCTGTAGGTCAGCGGCATAGGGCAGACCGGCCTGATGGGCCTGAAGAGCGTGTGGTGTATCACATGTTTCACGCACCACAACTGGCACCCGCAATCCTTGGCCGGCGGCATTGGCGTCCGATTTCCTGTTGCTTTTCCCAAACCCGGTTATCATTGGACTTCAACCAGTTGCGTCGACACTTGGAAGGAACGTAGGACCAAGGTCCTTGCGTACGTAGAGTGTCATTGTTTGAAGTAGAATAGAACCTCCACAACCACCAGGGTATGCAGTTGCAGTCGGGCGATACTTGACGCCTTCCTGAGCCCTTTGGTGAATCATTTCGAGAGCTCTGCATACTTCACACCGATCGATCCGATGGTTCAAAATGTGTGCCAATCCACGTGTAGGCGACAATTACGAACTTTCACACTTGTTGCTCCTAGGCGCATTTCCATCCATTTACATCGGTGTCAAAATACATCGACCACGAACGCCGAGTAAGAACATTACCATCCGATTCACGTAACCGAGTTCCGACGTTTTTCCACATCACAAGAAATCGACTCATGGTTTAAATACTACGAACGATAGAATGTAATACGGTTCCGATATTCTTTTACTCCCAGATCTCCCCAAGCAACTTTCAATCAACACCTCACGATCGTAATAAATACAACTTCCTTTTCCACACACAATGCGAAACTTGGCTCACTGACCTTCGATGCGTTTTGTTGCGATTTCCTTTGGCCGTGTGCCGGCAACGTGTTTTCTTAGGAACGCTCCCTACTACGGTAGCACCTTTTTCCTCCTGCGAAAAGTTTGTGTACGAAAATGTGCTAACGAATTGCACAACTCTGCAACACAGTAGGGGCGCCGGAAAGTTTGTTTTCAATAAGCAAAGAAATGTTTGATTCTTTTTATCTTTGCGTAGCAAAATAACGAAAAAATATCTCCGCTCGTATTTGCTCTTCGGTGCTTCTTTTATTACTTGTAGCTGACCGAAAAATTATTTGCTTCCTTCCTTTTTTTCCATTCTCAATCAAAAGGGATTTGGTTTGCAACACGAGTTCTCCCGCTGAGTTAATGTGTCCATGTTCTGTCAAACACAATATTTTTCATAAAGGAGAATTGCAAAACTACTACTTTATTACTTTAAATCACTGGTCCTTGTTATTGTTCGGAATAGGTCAATTTGGAGAAAATTGTTGATCGTTATTACCAACCAACGAGTGTAAGTAAAATAATCTTCTGAAGAGGGAGGGATATAATAGAACTAGGGTAAGTGAGGTAGTTTTTACCCACTTAGTGCAAGGACACCACGAAAAAATTCGTTGCACTCATTTTATCGACCATAATCGATAACGAAAAACTTGGTATGATAATGTAGAGTAGTTATCTGACCATGTTATAAAATTAATATTTTTGAGTTTACTAGTTGTTTTCACTGAAAAATAATCAATTTTTGAAAACGCTTTTTGCCGCTATTTTGGCCCACTTTGTTGGTATTTTGGTCCACCTGTGCACCAGTTTTGGCTCACTTAAAAAATGCTTATTTTTTATATTTTATGATTTAAATAATCTTTAAAATATTTTAGAAACTTCTAAGGTACATAGCACATATTATTATTGGAAAAGTGAGATTAATTTCTTAATTTGCTATTTGAATATTCACTCTTTAGCACCATCATCTCAATTCCGTCTAGGAATTCTTTGACAGTCAGCTGTCACTGTCAAAATGCATAAGAGAAATTTCATTTCAGTCTAAAGTAGATTTCCTTGCATCTATTTTGGCCCACTTTTAGAACGAAAATTAAATTTTTTCTCGAGCCCAAAAAATTCAAGTAATGTTTTGATAATGTTAAACCACTCTATGTTTTAGAAAAACATTACTTCCAATTTTCTAGTGCAGTGGAACTATCTGCTTACAGCATGAAGGGCCAACAATCTGACAGCGTCGTAGATTTTAACGATTTTCTCGAAAAATATTGATACAGTCGCTTTCAAACTTGGCATTCAACTAGAATAAATCGATATCAATACAATAAAAAAGGCAACAGAGTGGTTCTATTTGAAATCAGTGTGATAATTGATGTCCTTTCTAGGTGGGCCTAAATTACACGCATGGGCGAAAACTCCCTCACTCTAATGGGACCAATCAAAATTTTTTTGTTTTCCAATACATTATTACCTCGAGTTATAGAAGAGTAATTTAAATAAGACAACTTATTTGACAAAAAACTGAAATTATTATGAATTACTTATTTGCCAAAAGAAAATAAACAACGGAGAGTCACAGTACCAGCACTTAAAGTATTTTCCAAGCACATTGAAAGCACAGACGTATGCTTTAACTTAAAAAAATAATAAGATAAACTGAAATGTGAACTTAGTTGGTGCAGGAAAATCACTTAAAGATCGCTTAGGAAAAATGTTTCCACACAGTTTCACTCAGAGATATTCCGTAAAAGATGCATACAGAGCCAATTGTAAGTTGTTACGAATAATTTAATTTCCCATATGAAACGCGACCCATGTTGTGGCGGGGTTATTTTCATCCCAGACAAAATGGACGCTGTTTGCGTGGGAAATAATTGGTAAAATCAAATGTCATTGCTCTATTCAAGCGCTTTTGACGATACCGTGCAGAAAAATTACTTATGCTTAGACTGACTAGGCTCCAGTTGTTAGGATGGCTAACTTTAATCAAAGAAATTCTACCTAAATTTTGCGTCACGAAGCATTTTAAGTAACGACAACGTGACATGAATGATGAAGAAGGGAACAAAGTGCAAGGAGGACTTTGTCGAAGGTGTGAACACCATAATCAAGTTGTATTTACACGGTCATAAAACAAAGTTTTTTATTTTATCGATCCACCGCTCGCCATTGCGATCGTTGACGAGCCGAACAGCAGCGCCATCTAGGAGCGTTCGTTTATGACGTTCGGTTTGAAATGGGTGGCTTTACTTAAGGGAAAAAAGTGCCCAAAAACTCATCGAAAAAAGATGACACTTATTATTGGATGGCAGGGGCAACATGATGGAGAGTTGGCCAAAAATGGCGCCGAAGCTGAGCAGCTGATGCTCAATTATTCATCGCTGCGTCCTATTATTATCATCATCCGCTTGTCAGCGGCGAGAAAAGTGTGAACATTTGGTTAAATTTTGTGGTCGTCATCGGTTTAATTAGATCAAGCATTAATCAATCACCTGGTGGTCGGCGTGAAGATGTGACGTCCTTGTGCGTGTGTGTCTGTGTCCTTATGTCCGTGTATCTCCGTGTTTGTCCGTGACGTCCATGATGTAATTGTTTGCCCCGTCTGTTCGTCCATTGTGGTGCAACGAGTGTCGAAAAGAAAAAAACACCAGTGTCCTGTCCGTCCTTGTGATTCGTCGAACTCCTTAAAGGATTATTCCCGCAAGCCCTTCACTTGCTTAAAGGAGCCTTTCACTTGCCTTTCACATGCTCAACCTGCAGAGTACCTCTTCTACAACCGCATCCTGCTGAACTCGGCCGCTGCCGGTGCTTACGACGGAGTGTTCTCGGCCGTCCCTGGGCGGAATGGGAGTCCGTTCGGACGCAACCAGCGCTCGCTGGACTCGATCGGTGGCGGCAACCTGCTGAAGCGGGCCTCGCTCGACTCGATCGGTGGCGGCAACCTGCTGAAGAAATAGAACCTCAGCTGGCAGGTCGAGGGGAGCGCACGGGGTGTCACCGTCGGGGCGCCGGGTCGTGAAGAGGTTGTGACGCACGCAATGGACCATGGAACACACCGGCCAGAGTAATCTACATCATGCGGGCAGCTTTTCTACCGAATGAAAGAAATACTTGGTTTAATTTATTCAATGGTCTCAACCAAAATTTCAAAGAAACAACACTTTACTTATTTAAAACCTTATAGCAAATGGTCAAAAACGGAAGCTGAAATCCCTGCAGCATGATAAATTTATTTACAAAAGTTATTTACCTCTGAGTCGCTCTTCTCTCGTCCACTCTAGCCAGACACCGATCCAGATTGAACACAAAATAAAACGCCTCGGGATAAGAATGTGCTGGAACAGGTGCATGTGCATGTGTATTTAAAATCGTATCGTTTTTTCCGGACAACTTTCCTTTTACGAGCCTGTTTGCCTGAACTATTTCTTGTTAACCAAAGTATGAGGTTATTGTGAGTTACAAATTGAACAAACGGAAGAAACAACAAACAACAACATATATCAACCAGCCAAACGATGTACAATAAATGCGACAAAGCAAAAGTCTCTGATGAGCAAAATGTAAACGAACCGGGTCATGTCAAGTATGTCCCGGTACCGGTGAAGAAGGAGTGTGTTCGATTACATCCGAATATTTCAAAAGGAAATTTATAATTCGATCTTACATCAACCACTGCGTTCGTATCTAATGCATACTCTTTAACTCCCCATGAACTGCGAACGGCAGGAAAACTGACCGACGAGAAGCTACAGGTAGGCTCGAACAGCGGAGGACAGCATGGCTCGGGCGCCCAACAGACGGCAACAGCGACCGCCGGGTATAAGACGAAGCGATCGCTGAACAACTCGGACCGCCGGACGCTGCTGTACAACTACTACTCGCGCGGACTGGCCCCGATGTACGACAAGCGAAACTTTGATGAGATCGACCGATTCGCCCGGTTCAACGGCAAGCGCAACCTGGACTACGAGCCCTCGTTCACGGGATCCACGGACCACGGCTACAACGGTCGCTTCAGCAAGCGGAACTTCGATGAGATCGATCGCTACAATGGTAAGTGACTCGTTAATATTTAATTCCTAGCAGCTACTTCCTAACTTCCTTAAAGTACTATGGTTTTAATATAAGCGAAATGCCTAACTTCCTGAAAACTTATAGAGCTCAGTCCAGAATAGCTCTAAAACCCTGAAAGATCTGAATCCAAAGTATAATTTTTATATCTTGTTTACTCTGGAAATCACTTAAAATATACAACATCCTTTAGTATTACTAGACATAGTCTGTCTGATTATAGCCAGTATTCGTCGTGTCTATTGCCTATAGATCCGATTTACCTGCGAGGATATAGACGAGCACTTCTAGACACAATGTCATATCTGCTATAATCTTTAAGTTCTCCTCAAAATCCTTACAGGATTACAATTTAGAGATACACTTAACTACTGGAATGTTATTAATTAATCTTTCAAGTAATAAATATCTTTCTTATCAACCAGAAAGATCTGAACTCTTGCATCATATTGACAATGCAACATAGATATGTCTAATATCTAAAATTCTTAAGCTGGACGGTTGGAAAAACGTCTGAATCAATTTCAAACATTTATAACCTTTCATTTGATCCTCCCTATAGGGTTGTCTTCTTTGATAGACACTTTTAATTTGCTTCTTATGTCTCATGATCTGATCATAAGTAACCCTCCTGCTCAAGCTAAGTCATCTTTGCTATCTTCTGTACCCTCTTCCACAGCAGGTTTTACCTACCGCCTCAACGGAGACGAGCTGGGCGCGATCGGCAAGCGGAACTTCGACGAGATCGACCGGTATGGCCGGTTCGCCTTCAACAAGCGCTACTTTCCGGAGGTGAACGAGCTCGGCAACGGAAACAGTCTCAAGCACGACCTCTCGGAGGACATGGCGGTCATCAATGAGTACGCACAGTAAAAGACGCAAGGCACCCGGGAATGGAATGATTTGTGTGTTTAGGACTAACGTTAAGACTTTTCAAACGATCACCAGTATAAGTATTGCGCACCGACACCGGACAATTTCCCAACACCCACCAACCGACCCCATTTAGGCAGCAATCAATTATAAGGGAGGAAGAATTATACTGAAATAAGTATTTGTACTGCTACTACTACTGTTGACTCTGACAAGTTTACTCCATTGTACGAAAGTGTTAGTAGGAAGTGGAAAACAGAAACACATACACACACACGCCAAATGTACCAGACTGGACTGCCGGGGAGGATGAAAGGATGAATTGTTTTGTGCTGTTATTTACCCTTTGCCCTAAGGGTGGTTCAAAGATGAGCTCACCATATTATGTTGTCACTGTCTTCGTAGAAACTAGAGAAACAAAAAACAAATAAAACACAATTGTAATACGCAACAATGTACTATTATGTAAGGAGTGAACCATGGGAAACCGGTTGGATAAGGGAAGAGTGACCAGTTGTGTGTGAACGCGTGCTAAGCGAACTATGTAACTAAAGGATTGGAGAGAGTGCAAATAATAAAAGAAAACAAAACTAAACAAAAGTTTCGAAAAAAAGGAAACATTCTTCAAAATGAAACACATTCTTATTACTGAATAAACCAGTCGCTCGTGGTAAGGTGTTTTAGCTCTAATTGATTGTGTTCGAAACTTTGTGGTGTTTGTTCGTTGGGCAGCTTCTAGCTTGAGAAGAAAAAAGCATTCGAAAGAATAAAAAAAATCAATGAGCCAAAATAATGTAGCCAAAATGTAGTTTAAGCCGCAACTTGAAATGAGAAATGTGTTGGTTTATTCGGAGTATATCACAGAATAGTACAATATTTTATACCATTAAAATCCAATAAAACACCTTAAATCTCCTGACTGTACAATAACAAGCGTGAGCAGGGGTCGGCAAATTCCGGAGATTTCTATAAAACCTCAATATGGTAAAAGTATTTGAGTGGACGATTTATTTCAATGATAATGAAAGCAATTATTTTACAGTACAATGAACTATTGATGTGCAAACTGATTGAGAGTGAGTGAGTGAGCCAATTAAGCGCAATGAGTGAATTGAGTCAATTCATCAAGAAGATTTATTTTGGCTCATTTATGATTTGACTCAGTGAGAATGATTTGGTTCAGGGAGAATAATTAGTCAAATCACTCTTAGAGAGCCAATTAACTCTCCCGGGACCAATTCAATCTCACTGATCCAGTTCAGTCTCACAGATCCAGCTCAGTCTCACTGATCCAGTTCAGTCTCACTGAGTCAATATTGAGTCACTGAGTCAATTCAGTCTCACTGAGTTAATATATTCTCACTGATCCAATTCAGTCTCACTGAGCCAATACATTCTCACTAGGCCAATACAGTCTCACTGATCCAATTCAGTCTCACTGAGGCAATACATTCTCACTGAGTCAATACAGTCTCACTGATCCAATTCAGTCTCACTGAGCCAATACATTCTGACTGAGCCAATCCAGTCTCACTGATCCAATTCAGTATCACTGAGCCAATCCAGTCTCACTGATCTAATTCATTTTCATTGAGCCAATACATTCTCACTGAGTCAATATAGTCTCACTGATCCAATTCAGTCTCTCTGATCCAATTCAGTATCACTGAGCCAATCCAGTCTCACTGATCCAATTCAGTTTCACTGATCTAATTCAGTCTCACTGAGCCAATATATTCTCACTGAATCAATACAGTCTCACTGAGCCAAAACACTCTAACTGCTCCAATTCATACTGAGTGAATTAAAGAATTGACTCTCTATTCCAACTCACTTACTCTGAATTGAATCGCGTTACTGAATCTTACTGAATGAGAATATCACTACAATGAACCAACATGAGAAGAAAAAGTACAATATTCAACGAAAATAACACCACATGGTTCAAATAGTAAAATGTTGAAATATCAAGTATTTTATCTTATACCACAGTTTTATGTAACTTAAATAGATACTCGAGTTAATGAGGGTTTTATACTACTTTCAACACATTAAGCCATCGTTTGAGGTATCCTGCCCTTGCTTGCGGGTTCTTTTCCATCATCTAACCCTTATTAAGAAACGCATGCCGACCCCTGATTTAAAGTGTCGAGTAACTTTGGCAAATCACAGCTTTATTCAAATGTTGAATAAATATCCATGGGTTTCTCTTCCACAGGCAACCACATTCCCGGAAACTCTGAGGTATTGCAGGAAGCTGGATTAATAGCTTCAAGAGTCTGCTCACTTTCTATCCACTTGAAGGTAGCTTGATAGACAGCTTTCCACAACAAATCATCGTCTTCCTTGTCGTCCTGCTCACATTCTTGGATCAACCACTCCAGAAACCCGTGGGATATTTGTTTGTCTGCTAAGTTAGCATCCTTTAAGATATTGCAGAATGCAACCGAACGTTGTTCTTGGCCTTCGACCGACCCTAAGGCCGCCTCAACCATGAGTTTCGCCATACCAAAGTGGCGGTTCAGTACAGCAAGATATAGAACGGCGGTTCCGTTCCGATCCCTGATGTGATGAGCTTCTCGACCCGGGTACTTGCGCATCAGATAACGAAACAGTTTCAATCGAGCCGGTAAAACCCAAGGGTGAAGGCGGAACGAGTCCTGCGATACACACCAGTGGAGTGCGTGCTGGGAGTCGAATCCTTTCCGCTCCATCAGGTACCTCCCGACGCTCGTCCATCCGGTGGTAATGGCCACTTGCAACAACGTACGTCCATCGTGGTCAGGTGCGTGCAGATCCTGACACTTGCTGATTAAAAAACCGAGCGGATCGAGGCAACGTGTGTGGATTTGCTGGTCGGCCACTGCCGTCATGATGATCATGATGAGTCTACTGCTGACGGAAGTTCTAGTGAATCGGAGAATATGCCTCACGGCGTACCTACTCCCGGAAACGACTGCAGTGCACAGAAGACGCACGAAGTACGAGTTGATCGGTAGAATGTCTTCAAAACTCCACGGACCAAAGTTTTGCGTTTCGTAGTACTCATCCGGTTGCTTATCGTCAACTGGGGACAACAACTGACTAAGAAACTGTTTCACTGGGTTCCGCTTCAGAACGCAGAACCGTCTTAGCAGGATTGCAAACAGCTCCATATAGTGACATTCGATCGCTCGCGTGAGCACGGGGAAGAGTCCCATCCCTAGCAGGTTCACCGGTGGGCTGCAACTGCACTCGACCATCAAATACTGGATGACGTTGACCGCCTGGTCTAGGAACGCCTTGCGAAGGAGTCGATCCACCGGCACCTTTCGATGACCTCCGGCTAGCTTCACCAAGCTGCGAAACATACCGGCAGCGTCCTTTTCCACGCAATATCCCAGTGCCGTCCTATGACATCCCCATGCGTTGGGGAGGTTCTCTTGCATGTCGAGATGCTGTTCGTGCACCAGATACTCGGCAATTTTCCGTGGAACTTCGCTAAGGTATCGCCTCGAGCCTTCGGAGAAGCGAAAGTTCCAGAGCTGATGTTCGTAGCTCGCCGCTTGATGTAGGACTTCCTCGACGTTGCTCCCGTTTGTCACGATCTGCTGGAACAGTGTGTCCGTGTTGACGGTAGCGCCTCGCTTTATCAGATATCGGGTCAGTGTCGTGTAGTGAAGCATAAGCGAGTAGTCTAGCGCACTCCAACCCCGCAATCGATCGCGACTATCAACACAAACCGTGTCAAGCAGCTGCAAGACGTCGAAGAATTGACCAGGAGTTCGTTTAAACTGTCCCTCGTCCGTGTATAGCGTTAGCAGGTGAAGGAACGTGCGTCCACCGGCATCGGTTTCGAGCGCCCTTTGTCGATCTGCCTTCAGCAAGCTTCGAATGTCCGCCAGCGAACGGTTAATGGTGGCCAAATGAATCGGCTTGCTGCCACCATCTCGGATGAGCATTCGATCGAAAAACTCGGCCACCTCGCACCGCGAACCTCCAAACCACCGCGGACCGACCACCGTCAACGTTTCGGAAAGCATCCCACGCTTATGCCGATATATCCAGTCCGCGGCGAAGTACTCGACAAACACCCGATGAATAAACAGAGGTACCTGTCCGATGATTCCTTCGATCAGTCCGGACTTCACCGAGCCTTGTCGCACTTTCTCCATGTACTCGAGGGCTTCCAGTTCGTCGGTCTCCGAAAGCAACCTCTTGCGTTCGCTCGTACCGAACATCGCAAATAACGCCAACGTGGAGTGCATCCGGTGTGCCCATCTGTTGAGGTCGGCTGCATTGTCCAACGCGTACGCCGTCTTCTTGGCCGCTTCGGTCATTTGCGGCTTCTCGACGCTCGCAATCAAAAGCTTCTGCTCAATAAACGTCTCCACCATGCGGAGCTTCTCCAAGCTCGTGTTAATCGCGTCCAGTATGCGCCCGGAGATAGTCCCCTCGGTAAAGTCCACGTATTCCTGCACCAAGGGAAGTATTATTTCCAAGCCCATGCGAATGAACAGCGGAGTGTTCCGTAGCTCGAACAGATAGCACCGGACAATTGCCTCCAAACTTCCCAGAAGGTCATTCCGCGCCGATTCCTCACAGACTCCATATAGCGGCACGTGGCTACGTAGGAAAATATGGATCGAAATGAGTCGGGACTCTTTGTTGAACGGTAGCAGCTGGTGGAACTGAACCCGTTCTCCGAACACCCGGTCGAATTCACCCTTCAACTCGTACGGGCGGCTTGTGAGATAGATTTTGTGGATCCCCTCGAACGCCTGCCAGCACGTGAACAACCGGTACACTATCTCCTTGTAGTACGGTACGATCTCATCGAATCCATCGAAGAGGATCACCAACTGCTTACCGTTGAACTTCTCCCGGAACAACCTCAACTCGATCCGCTGAATGGTGGTTAAGTGTATGCATTTGGCCTTTGTTTCATCCAGCACAAGTTGACCTGCCTCTAAGCGCATCAAGCTTGCACACTGTTCGGCCTTTGCCCGCTCACGATCACTCTCTTCGATCGATCTCCTGTTGATATCTCGAACGAAAAGAGCCAGATGGACGAGTTGGAACAGTAACCTCAAAGCTTGTGTGTCATCCATTCCCTCGTATCCGCTTTTTAAAATCTGCTCAAAATCCGTCGAGTACTCGATGGCGTTGAACCGTACGATCCACCAGGAGGTGCGTTCCTTCCGTAGATACCAACCCAACCAGGTGAGGTACGTTGACTTCCCGAAACCAGCCTCATCCAGTACGATGTGCACTTTCGCCTCGTCGTCGCTATCTTCCAACAACCCGGGCGGATGGATAGCCTCTCCTTGTTCGTGCCAGTCGATGATGTGCTTGATATGCCAATCGTCAAACAGCTTGATTCCGAGTGCCCGCTTTAGGGCGTTGAAAAAGGTTCCGAATTCCATTCGTTCGCCTTCCCGGAAGTGGGTGGAATCCAGGGATCTTCTGACCGCCCACATTGAACTCAGTCTCGACTGATACGGTCGAACGTTGCGCTGGATGTACCAGTCCCGAATGGTGTCGTACCGTTCCTCCAACAGGATGGGTTCTGCGGTGAGTTGCGTTAGGCTGTCCAAAACTTCCAGAAGACACGCCAAATCATCACTTTCGTCTATTAGGTGCCTAAGCAAGGTCTCCGTACCGAAGAGCTTGAGGCAAGCATTGCTCCCTTGAAGGAGTTCTTCTTTGGACTCAGCGGAAAGATCGGACACCAGTAGCAAATCTTCATCTTTAGAGCTACTCTCCTCTATTAAGATAATTTTCTTCGAACAACAGATCCCGGGATGTGACTGATTGTACTTTGCTAGTTTATCCAACAACTCGGGATGTCCACCGTTACATAAAATTACTAGAATGATGCGAAAGTTCTTCAACCGCAAAACAGCCTTGATCGACTTTTTGATTTTCTTGAATATCGCACTGTCTAAGAATAGAACTTCGTACCTTCCCTCATTCTTTTGGAGTGCTTGAAACGACTGAAGAAATTGCTGAACAACCATCGAAACGTTTGTCTTGGCGTACGGAGAACGTACACGAAATACAGCTTCCTCGTACGGTTGACATAAGAAATTAAATAGTGGCAGTTGTGCCACACTTTCAGGCTGTATTTTTATAAAATATTTGTCAAGTTCTAAGCTTTCCTCGAAGATCCTTCCGACGCACCGAAGTTCTGGATATTTTATTCCGAATGCTATCCTCTCGAAGAGCTTCTCGATGTCGACCTTCGTGAGTGGCGTCGGTGGTTGCTTCTGTTCCTTCATCCAATCGAACACGACTTTGAGCATTTCGTTGTACGCGGCGGTCTTATCACCATCGTCAGTGTCCTTCAGTGGATGTTCTTCGGTGTTCGTTTGCTTCCAAAAGTCCATCACCGTCTGCGAGAGTTGGTCTTCACTGCGGGAACCACACACAAGGAGAAATCTATCGAAAAATTCGTTTATTATCTCATCCGTAACCAAGTTCTCCGGGAGGGAACTGTCTCCAGGATGATCGTCCCCTTGAAGATCTTTGGATGGCTTTAGACCTTCCTTTAGTGTGATGCCTTTGGCTCTCGCGTCATCCCAAACATCGGAGTTACCGCCGGAAAGTTTTTGGTATTCACTCTCGAACACTTTCCTTAAATTAGACCCACCGGATGGCAATGTTCCTTTGCAAAACTCTTCCCTCAGGTGATGTACCGTCTTCTCTCTTTTCTCCCCCAAGATATGCTGCACGATCGCATTGCGATAGTTTACCAGCAGTGGAGCTCGCTGAACATTGCGCGTGTTAAGGTCTAGTCGCGTTCCGTTGTAAACGGTACTTGCGAGAAGCTTTCCCAAGCCATAACAGTCCGATGATTCCCTCAGTAGATCTACGATTCGTCGAAGTTCTTTACTTTTCTTGCGCTCCGCCGCGCCAAAACTATAACACGACGATTCGATCCGTTTGAAAATGTGACAAAGGTCGGTCTCCTTTAGCATCTCCGTGTTGTGCTCCTTTAGAACTCGTTTCACACACTCATCAAGCACGGCGTTAGTGCAAAGAACCAACTTTTGTTCCGCTTCCTCATCACGCTTCCTCTGCTCGAGAAAGGAGGTGAAGTACTTTGCGATCGCAAACGGTGCGTTCGGCGAACTGTTGGCCAAATCCTGCCATGATAACTTCTGCTCCGGGCTACTCTTGTGCTTCGCTTGAATGCTAAGGATGCGCGGCGTACCTTGGAATCGGTACCGGAACACGATGTCATCGAATTTACCCTCGTCCGGATCCTCGGTTGAAATGGTACAGGTGAAGTTGGCATCTTCCTGCATCATCCTGCCTGCCTGCAGGACAACCATAAGTAGCAGCTTCAGCTGGTAGGCTACACCATGAAGTGAGTTTTTCAAACCACCATCCTGGGGTGAAGGGGTTGTCGTTTTACCAGCATCCTTGTCACATTTTGCTTCCACTGTTTTCTTTGCCTGTTCGGTCATATTTGGAACATTCAGTTCGAATTTGCACTGATTCGCTTAAAAAATACTGCTCTTGTATTCCGTATCCTGAAATAATTTCAATTTAAACCATTATTATAAACCTCGTAATATCTTTAAAGTAATTTCGTCTTAAAAAACACGAATTCACAGCATCACTTTTAACTCCATTGAACAAGCGAAGTTGTCTCTATCCCTAAGACAGGCAAAAAGTAAGTCTAGTAGGGATGGCTGGGGTAATATGCACCTCTGAGACAAAACGCACCCTTTCCAATTTCTTATTAGTCACCCTGCAAGAGTGAACTAAAATATGGTTACCATGTGAGTTTGATAGCTCTACATCAACAGAAACGTGAAATAAAAGCAAACAAGAACATCACCGGTTCGGACATGATCCGATATAATGCAGACCACCCTGCTAAGGTAAAACTAGTGCAAACATCTCTGTTCTCCGAGAGGCTCAAAGTCTCTATAAAAACCAGCAAACAACATCTCTGTTTTCATACATGGCAACATAGTTCTGTTTATTAGAATCAGAGCTTCAAACTGCATAAAAAAACCTTAACTGTATAGATGTAATCGTTTTTTAATAAAAAATAAATTCAATCATAATAGATAAAGGCAACCGAGAGGAGTGACTATCCACGTACATACGGGAAAAAGTCTAGTAAGTCCTTCATGGGGCAGGCATGACCAAGAGGTCGTTACGCCAAGAAGAAGAAGAAGAAGGACAAGGCAAACTGATGCAGTTTGTGAACAAACTAAAAAGAATTCTTATCATTCAAAATAAAAATGTTGAATTGATGAAAGAATTGATTCCTTGAATTTCAAACCGGAATTTCGGTCAAACCTCAGAAAATGTTTGAACACTTTAATTGATCCAAATTTGGTTACTTGAGGAAGGGTGCATTTGGCTCACTGTTTTGGTGCGTATTGCCCTTTTGTTATGGTGCATTTTGCCTCAACCAGATAAGATCTGTATAAAAATTAAAAAAAATTTTAAATTGATAATTTTAAATAGTTTGAACCTTAGTGAACCAAATGAATTGATAAAATCAACAATCACTAGCAATGTTCATTGAAAACTCGATACTTTTCCTTAAGAGGTGCGTATTACCCCAGCGACCCCTAGGCATGATCTAAGACAAACGTTAGAAGAACAAATAGAAAAATGAATATTATTTAAAGAAAATCTTTTAACAAAAACACATTAATCTCTCCAGGTAGTGAATATAAACAAAAAATCACAATCATCGTTATCGGCTGCTTGTAACAAAATGCATAAAGCCATACCACTCGACAAGTTTAAATGTGACGTAGCTTTTCCCCACTCCTCACCGATGATGACTGATAGAGTGAATCGTGCTATTTACTCTTCAAGCTAGAAAAATGCACAGCTGCACTTGGTTGAGTCACACAGTTCCGGACGCATACATGCGACAGTATTAAAACTAGCATAATTCACACAATTCTTTACAAATCCAGCTTGATCGATCGATTAAATCCTTTCAGCGCAATACTTTCAACAAGAAAAATTTGGCCTGTCTGTCAAGGATACACATTTGGTACTCTTTAGAGAACATTACGCGTTCTTTTCGCAACAGACTTACCGAGGTTACGTCCTGTTCGATCAACGATTGCAGTTAAACTATCTACTTTCACCAGGTGGTTGAGTGATGCCTAACCTTATCAGCGCAATAGGATGGCCTCGGGGTAAGTGTTGACTCAACGTGCGATTGCAAGACACCGGTATTCGCGTACCATAGAGAAAATATAAAATTTAAAATACTTAATTCCTTATTATTTCTCAATTTTCAAAATGATTACTTTAAAAATGGAAGCTTTAAGAACGAACCGTTCATATGGTTTTGCATTTGCTTTTGTTGTTGCTTTATTACTGCTCTTCAATGTTGCTACTATTGTTACCTGTTCACCTTTTTCCCCAGCCCTATCTCTCTTTCTCTCTCTCTCACACACACACACACTCACTCCCTCCTCTCTCACTCGTTGGCCAACGACGCTTTCGCTTTCCCTACGCGTTGATCCTCCACTCGTTTACGTCCTTGCCTAAACGTGTCTTACTAAGCTTATACCGACTTATACGACTACAAACCACCATACAAGCATGTGATTTTGGGGGATGGGGGAGGGGGGGGAACTCACAACACAGGTGGTGCCTTAGCTTGGTTAGAGATTGTTATTACATTGTTTACATTGCTCTTCGTTTTCAAAAAACCCGCTCGTGGTGCCGTTGACCTCGCCCGAAACGGAAAAAACGCCATGCACATCGAAACACGGTGAAAAAAACTCCTGGCAGTTCCTGGCAAAAAAAAGTGGCTGCCCCAAGGTTGGAGGCATTGGAAAGGTTCATGGAAATAAAAAAGTATCTTAAATAAGAGAAGTTAGAACGAAAACTCAACAAAAAGAGTGAGGATAACATATAGTGATTCAAGAAGGACTGAGAACATTATTCTGCAGGAATCAGTTGGAAATAAGGAGCAGAAATTGCGTCCCGTGTACAGTTTGTGTGCGCGCATGTGTTCCGTCCGGTGAGGACACGCTCTGTATCTCACCCAAAATTGCGATTGTCGTGTTCGAACACTCTCTCTCCAGTAATCCGGGACAGAAGAACAACTCCTTCCCACCACAACAACAATGAGAAGGGAAACGGAAACCATGTGTTTAGGGTGCGTGTGTGTTTTGTGTAGTTTTTTCCTTTCTTTGAGTCGCATTTCCTCCGTCCGTGTGTCATGATCTTTAAGCTACTCTTTCAAGGTAATAAGGCGCAATACTCTAGCAACGTCGTCTGTCGTTCGGTTGCTTTTGCTGGCAGTGCACGGCAGTTCTTCATTCTTCCTTGCTGGCCTCATCCTGCCTGTCATTTGCTGCTAATCCCTATCAGCGCTTCGTCCAACAGATCGTCATCCAGCCCAACAACGCCCGGTCCACCAGCTGCCCCGACCGCGCTTCCACCACCAACACCACCACCGTGGTTGGAGGAAGAGTTCGAGTGCGGGGAAGCGAAGGGAAGTGGCGACGGGGCGGGCGATTTGACGATGTGCACCGAAACGGACGCCGGTGAGGGATGATTTTTCAATGGCACCCCACTACCTGCTCCTCCTCCTCCGGCCATGAGATGATTGTGATGGTTGTGGTGGTTCAGGTGATTGCTACCGTGGTTGAGAAGGCCACCGCCGCCGCCACTTCCACCTCCCGCACTCTTCGCCGCCAATGCCGCCATCAGCTGCTGGGTGCTGGTGCTGTCCAGCTGAATCGGGGACTGGCCACCGGTTCCACCGGCGAGCGCGTTCATCATCATCATCGACGCCATCGAGGGACTTGGTTGTCCGCTGGCCGCCGCCGCCCCATCACCCATACCATCCTGGGACGAATGGGAATGGTTCGAGATGGTGCTGCTCGGCCGAGAAGGTGGTCTCATGAGGGTTGAACCCGCGAGGTCACCAGCGTCGTTCGAAACGGGCGAAGGAAAAGGTGGCAGTACCATCGGCGGACCGGACGTTGTCGTTGGTGTGCCCGGGGCGGACCCACCAGCGCTGCGAAAGCCATCGCGACTCCCACCACCACCTGAGGACATCATCCCGGGTGAGGCACGTCCGGGAAACATACTCCCGTCGGAACTGTTCGACTTCGAAAGGAGTGATCCGTCACTGCCGAGCATTTTTTGCACGATGTTTGGGAGAAGCGGATGTAACGAGGACTGTCCATCAGTTCCACTCGTGGCGTTCCCTGCTCCTCCACCTCCGGTGCCCATTTTGGAAGCATTCTTAGCCGCCGCCGCTGCACCGAGAAGATCGGAGAGAAGGCGCGTGCTGACGTTGCTAGCCGATGCCAAACCGTCGTTACTTCCACCGGAAGGTGACGGCGTAAACTGCCTCAAAGCGGACGGTCCAACCGGTAATTGTTGCTGAGGGGTGGAGGACATTTGTTTCTGTTTGCGTCCTCCGTCAACCCGGACCGATGCCACCTTATTCCCCTCACTGGAACCCGGATCACCTCCAGGGAGGTTAGAGGCCGACGCACTACCACCACCGGTATTCCCGCCACCCGTCGTGTTTCCCCCGGTGCGGGCGGAAAGTTTCGGTATCTGAAACTTGGTATCGAGCGACTTCGCGAAGCCCTCCATGTTACCGAGTCCACCCGCCGGGAAGCCGAGCATCTTCATGATGGACATCGGGTTTACCAGCGTGGAGGAAGAGGTGCCGCCGGCGGTGGTGGCGGCGGCAGAGGCAGCAGCGGACAGCATCGAACCGGCCAGTGACGCGGTGGAGGATGACTTCGAGCGTCCGGCCGACAGCCCCGAGGCGCCCTTCTCCTTCGCTCCCGACGACGAAGAGTACGAGGAGGACGAGTTGCCCGGATTGGAGGTCGACTTGGGTGAGCTCACCTTCGCCTTCATGCCACCAATGGCTCCACCGCTTCCACTCAGCGAACCGAACGAGTTCGACTTCTGGAACGGTGTCTTTGAGGAGGAGGATGATCCGGTGGTGCTGCTCGTGTAGTGCGGACTCTTCGTCGACGATGGGAATGCCCCGCTGAAGGAGGTAGTGTGGTTCGCCTGCTGCTGCTGCTGCTGCTGTTGCTGGAGGCCCTTGGCCGACATTGGACCACTGGAAACGCCCGGTTTGAGGCCGGATTTACTACTACTGCCACCGCCGGAAGATTTGGAACCGCCGCCAGAGCCCTTCGAGCCCTTTTTGTTCTGTATCGTCAGCTTGATGCCGTCCGAGCTCGGCTTGACCATGTACTCGGACGCCTTACTGCCGCTCGTGAGGGCCGCCGTCAGCGAGGGCGCACTGTTCGACATGGATGATAGTTGCCCAGCTGAAACGAGGAAGTGGAAAAGAGGTCAGAAATTTGCCAAAAAATTAGCTTTAAAATCAATCACAAACAAGATAACAACACAAGTGTTGGAAAATGTTTAGAGTTGTGAAAAAATGAAAAGGCATAAACGTAGAGAATAGTAAAGCCAAAAACATGGGAAAAATGCACGTAAGACCCCTTTTTTTGTCGTCGGCAAGGAACGAATCGTCAAGATCCATGAAAGATTCATCTCTAAAGATTCATGAATCAATCTGAATGAATCTTAGATGGAAGATTCATATGAATGATTCTCGCCTAAAGATTCATTTGTCATAACACTAATTAGGTTATATTTTGATCGTATCATTTAACAGTTGTCATGGTTTCACAGTTGGCCACAAAATTGAGCTTACATCTAAAGAAGAATTGATTTTTCTATCATAACTCGAGGAAATATTGACCTATTGCAATCTTTTAAATTTAAGTTTGTAGCTTATTTATTGTGCAAATGAAACGAGCACATGTTGCGTTATTACAACTGGTTCCTGATTATTTTATAAATAAGTAATTAGTAAAAACAGGCTGTTTTTGGAAACGCAAAATTGAACGTACACCTTCGTCTTTACTAAGCATAACTTGACTTCGGAAACTTCTCGCACTTCATGTTGCACTATGTGTCCAACAATGTTCATTTTGTAGTCTAACCATCTTAGGAGCCTGGACATTGTATAAACTAAGCTCATTGGCAAGTTTTTGTTTAACAAAATGGGACCTAAACGGATTTTGCATCTTTTACTAAGGATATGTTTTGCCACGAAAAGTTCTTACTGGGACTAGAACTAGCGGTTGGTCCCGTTCTGAAAATCAGAGAAGTGGTGGACAAGTGAAGAATAAAGGAACACTATAAAACCTCACCGACAGACGACGAAATTGATTTTTATAAAAGCCGACGAACGAGGAATAGCTGACGCACTAAGAAACAATCCTTAACAAGCATTCCAAAACAGTTCTAGAAATTACTTGACACTCTAGGAAGGTGCGCCTGTGCTAACACCAACTGGAGAATTCCTCACAAGAACATTTTGCGAGGTCGATTGCTTCAAAAAAGCCTGTCTTTCAAAAAGAAAAAAATGATGAAGGAACTGTGATTTGGAAATGAAGTATGTTGTCACGTCAAAAGGGTTCGGAAATAACGTTTTGTTCGTCGATTAGTGTTAAATCAATCTATTTGAGTATTAAAATAGTCACATGATATGATAGAAACATGACTCGATGCCATTTTTCCCCTTAATTAGTGACTACTGCCTTCAGCAGGACAACGATTCAAACCGCACTGGGTACGTCTTACAGTAAAGTCTCTACTTTATAATGTCCTTAAATTACTCAAAATACTTTCCCAAATCAATGGACCTCATTCCCATGCCACATTTAGGGGCATGATTAAAGTACCAGCAGTATTACATCGGGCGACCAATGATCAATGATAAGGTACAAAAGAGAACTGAAAACAATTTTTTTGTTCTTAATTTTACCAAAATTAAGTATGCTCGATTGTGCGTTGATGAAAAATTCTTTCACTTGTTACTTTACTATTGTATAAAAAATCTGGCAGAAATATACCGTCTTTCGGTCACAGTACCTCTCTTCGTAAAAAGCCCTAGTCCCACAGCCAATTCAGAGAAGAAAATTGTACAAAAAATACAACAAGTTATGCAAAAACAAAGTTTTTGTTTGTTTTCTTTGCCAAATTTATTGTTAAACTACGTTTAAACAGTGGTGTTTCTCATTAGTTGTGTTCAGTCACGACTAACGCGAGCCATAGCCCAAAACCCATCCAAAAATCCAAAATTCAGTAAGAAAAAAACCCAGCCTCGCGCCACCTCGTGGTTCTTGAGCCTGTCAAACTGACATCCGATCCCGGAAGTTGTGATCTGACAAACGGGAGGATACATCCTCCAAGAACGAGCTTCTTTACATGAGTTTCGGGATACATGATGAGATTACGAGTAAGGGAACCTAAGGGTTCGACTTAGCGTAGGAGGATATTAGTGCTGAGAATAACAACTCTTTTTTGAGATTTGAATCAGAGTGAACAATCAGAACGATGATTCGTATCATTAAGACATTCTTTTATGATTTGAAACGTGTAAAATGAGATATAAGTCGTCGAAGAGATTTGAATCCTTCGCAGAGATTCGAGTCCCAATAGAGTGGATGAGTGAGTAAAAGAGTTGCTAGTCGTCACAGAGATTCGAATCCCAAGTTGAGATTCGAATCCTAAAGAGGGATTCGAATCCTAAGAGTGTGTAAAAGAGTTATTAGTCGCCACAGAGATTTGAATCTCATATTGGGACTTACTCTTTTACCCACTCGTGGGATTCGAATCTCTGTGGCGACTAGCAACTCTTTTAATCACTCATCCACTCTCGTGGGATTCGAATCCCTGTAAAGGATTCAAATCATAAAGGAGTTACAAAAACTGTCCGTAAGGATTTAAATCAATCATTCAATAGAAAGATTCAATTCACTCTCTCATTCTTATTCATTACGCACATCACTAGAGCATATACCCCGACTCGCTTAATAGAAGAACTACGTTAAAAAAAATAAATTAGGTTAATTTTTAGCAAGTTATAAAAGAAAAACCAACGCTCGTATAGGTGTATGCTCAACATTGTGGCTGACTGTACATGTTATTCAAAGTGGAAAGGACTAGGTTAATTCATGTATAATAATACATCAAACAATAAGTTATTTGTATTTTGTAGGTATATTAATTGTTAAATTTGCAAAAGTCGCAGAGAAATAATAAACTTAGTGGAAAAGGAGAAGAACCGTTGGCAACAGGGCAGCCAGAACTTACCAGAACTGATCCCTGCGGAGGTGCAGTTGGCAAGAGACGTCGCAGAGAGCAGACCACCCTTGGCGGAGTCCTTCAGCCCGCCACCGCCCAGTGCCCCGAAGCTGCCGATGTTCACACTCGCCCCCATCCCGCCCATGGACGCCGTCGTTGTCGTCGACGCGCTCTGCTGAGTGATGGTCATCTCCGGCAGTACGAGCACGGCGCCTCCATCGTCGTCCACCGACTGGGCCGATTTGAGCTTATCGATCACGGCACTAAGCGAGCCCGCTCCCACACCACCACCTCCTCCACTCCCACTTGCTCCACCACCTGGTCCACCGCCGGCCGATGGTTTGCGGGAGAATTTGGCCGCCTGAAGCGCCTGCAGCATGGAGCTGGCCGTGTTCGATGCGGAAACGGATGTGGACCCGATTCCACCGCCCGACTGCAGTGGCGAACCCATCACCGGGCTGCCGGTAAGGTCGATCAGTGGAGCGGAAGCGGGCGATGGTAACTCACCCGGACTCATCGAGATCGTGAGCGACGACCCGGGCGACGTTAGGTCGAGTTGCTTCAGCTTCAGGTTGGAGTTTTTCATCTTCGACGAACCGAGGGGGGACCCAGTGCCGGAGGACGAGGAGGAGGAGGAAAACTGTAGCGCTTTCTTTTCCGAACGTTCCTTATCGCGCTGTTCCTTGGATGAACCGGTGCTACCACCTCCGCCGCCAGACGACGAGGCTCCTCCTCCGCCGTCGGATGACTTCGAACCGGGTGAGCTTCCACTGGCGGCGGCCGATTTAAGGGCGGACATGCTCGGTTTCCCACCCCCCGTCGAACTACCGCCCGAATGCAGCGGATGCTTCGGGGACGCCGACGATGTAGCGCCCGTGCCGTGCTTCGGACTGTGAAACCCCAACCCTCCTCCACCATGGTGTCCCTTGGGACTGCTGTGATGGACAGGACTCGAGTGTTTCGGGCTCGATTTGTTGCTACTACTTCCACCTCCGATGCCACTCCGACTCGGGGACGATTCACCGCCCGTTTTGTACGGCAGCTTGTTCGGTGGTCCCATCGCCGCGTCGTCCGCTTTGCGCTTTTTCTTCTTCTCCGACGATTTTCCACTCCCTCCTGAAGAGCTCCGTTCGCCATCGGCGCCCTTCCGATGGCTCGAAGAGGATGAGCTTTTCTTCGACGACGATGAAGACGAAGTGGATGTTTGCGCTGTGGATGTACTCGTCGAGGTTGGAATCGGTGTGATCGTTACCGAAGAGGTAAGGCTTCCACCAGCACCGACCACCGAAGTTGTCGGTGTTGCGAGAGGAATGATCTCAAGGCCACCACCCGAAGGAGTCGTCGTCGGAGGAGCAGGAGCTACAACAGGCCGTTTGTCTCCGAAACCAGAACTCCCCAGTTCACCGCCGACGGCCGCCTGTGGAGTGATACACAGCGAGGGAGCCGTATCCTTCGCGGCGGAATCATTTACCACCGCCGACGGCGGCGGCGGCGGTGTATGGTCGTTTCCCGTCTCGGAAAAGAAGCTGCTCATCTCCGCCTCGACCTGATCGACCGTCTCCTCGACGTCTTCGGAGCCGGAACTGCTTGAACTAGAGCTCGAGCTGGAACTGCTACTGGAGCTGGAGCTGGAACTGCTCGAGCTGTTCCTTCGCCGCTTGGTCGGTGGGCGAACCGCCGCTTTGACCGCCGCCATCGGATCCCCCAGCAGCTCGTCGTTCGGGTCGTCCAGGGCGGAAAAATCCAAACTCTCGAGCAGAAGCGCACCGGCGGATCGGACGTTCGCTTCCGTCGTTGTCATGGCCGGGTGGGTGGAAGCCGAGGAGGAGGTGGAGGAGGTTGTAGTGGTGTCGTCTTTCGTGGTGACGCCTGGAGGATCGGTTTTCACCATCATCGTCGTTGCCGCCGTCGTCGTCGTCGTCGTCGTCATCGTTGCGTTGGTAGTTGTAGTTCCACCCAAAGAGTTGCCCTTGGAATCGAGCCCACCGGTGTCCCCCTCCGTGCCACCGACGGTCTGCTCGTTCCCTCCCGCACCGAACGGTTCCGCCCGGTTCGACGAGGGAACGCCGGTTCCCTCGTGTCCGTCCGAACTCGAACCGATCGTGGCGGTGCTGTTGCTGTTGCTACCGGGCGTGCCAGTGTCCGCACCCTCCGCCGCGCCACCATCGTTGCCAGCAGCACTAAGGTCGCTATCACTCTTTGGGCTCTTACAAAAATCCACCATGCGTCGTTTCTTTGCCATCCCGCCGGCCAACGGTTCCGGTGGTTCGCGCGGTGGGACGGCCGTCCGCATCCCAGCGCCCCCCACCACCGTCGTCCCATTCCGTCCGGTCGCTAACATATCACAAAAATCCAACCCAAGGCTGTTTCCGCCACCGGTGAGGTTGTTGTTGTTTCCGTTTAACAAAAGCGCCCGTTGTTGTTGTTGTTGTTGTTGACAGTTTGCTGCACCTCCCCCACCGTTCGTTGTTCCACCTCCTCCACCGCCATCGAGTGGTGTTGTGCCGGTTCCAAGCGAACCTAAGCTGAATCCATTCGCCCCACCAACTCCATCCTCACCAGTACCGGCTCCTCCACCTTCGCCATTCGGTAGTCCACTTCCACCACTTCCTCCACTGCCTGACGGTCCACCTCCACCACCACCACCGTTCGATGCCGATGAAGAAATGGACGACGTCAGCCCCGGAACCGATTTCGGTTTGAACTTTTGCTCGTGTTGCTCCTCCCAGTGTTTCATGAGGGCGCGCAACGTCACCGGGATGGACATGCAGCGCTGCAACACAGCCGACAGTCGCTCCCCGGTCTCCTGTTCGCCACCGTCCTGCTCCTCACCTTCACCACCACCACCGCCATCACCACACCCGTAGATGCGCACGGCAATGTTGGCAATGTTCTGCAGATCGAACTCGACCGTCGCCAGCGACTCCTCGTACGGGTGCATCAGCGAAACGGTAATGTACTGGCAAGAGAGGGCCGTCACCTCGAACACGAGCGAACCAACGGTCGACAGTCCATTTTCCGGCTCGAGTGAACCGTTTCCCATCATCCCGCTCCGGTTGGCCGACGTTGTTCGAATGCAACTCGCGAGCAGTTGATTGAAGACGGCCGCTTGCCGTAGGAGCGTGAGTATCTTGGGGACGTGCTGGGGTTCGGTGAACGGGATGCTGCTTACCATCACCCCCTGAAGGGCCGGATTGTCCGTCAGGTAGTAGCAATGGTATTGATCCGGAAGCGTCACCTGCAACCCTCGGGAAAGGTCCGTCACGAAACCGCCGGACGCGTGGTGTGCGATCAATGCGAGCAACGACGAAGGTACCCTTTCGCCGGGTGTCGCTCCTCCTTCTACCGGCGGCCCACCACCACCCGTTCCTCCGGCTACGATTCCCCTTATCGTGCGCATCATCGCCGCGTTAATGGGCATCGGTTTGCTGAGCCGCAGCACGAACGTGGCCGGCAGTGAGGTAGAGTTATGCTTCTCGATCGGCGTGTAAACGGGGGTTGTGTTCGTGGCGGCGGAGGAGCCCGTGCTTGGGTTCACCACCAGCAGCGGTTGAATCTGCAGCTTGTTCGCACTGGCCGCCTCGAGCACGACCGCCACACTGCACCCGATGCGCTCCTTCGCGATCAGCTCCGCCGACAATACGTTCATCGTACGCGTGTCCAGATCGAGCAGATCGTACGGTGCGACAAAGTACGTTAGGCGCATCGGGTGGCCACCGCGACGCTTCTGCACGACGCCGAGCGGGGACTTTAGCAGCAGCGAGTGCACATCCGGATACCGTTGGGCCGACAGCGTGTAGAGCGTGTGCAGATCCGTCTCGAGGGCCTGCAACGCCACGAACGCGTTCACCTTGATCTTCTTCTCCGCGTTCAGCTGGTAGATCGAGGCCAGTCCCTCGAGCTGGGTGGTAAAATCGGCAAAGTCACCGCGCTGCAGACAAGCTACCAGCTCACTGCAGCTCTGCTGCTTCATCTTGCACTCGTGGTGCACCTTCACGTCCTGCACCGTACCGCCGGCCGGATCGAGAATGATCTCCAGGTAGAACATGTCGGACGAAATGAACAACCCGGACGTATCTTCGCTGAGCTTTAGGCTACAAAAGAAGAATCACGATGGTGTTAATTTGCACCACGAAAGCATCGGAGTATCTATGCTTACCCAAGCTGCCGGGTGAGGCAATCGAGCCGCTCAACCAAACCCTGCCGTGTGGTCACTTTTATACAGTACTGCATGCTGTCGAGCGTTTTCTGTAAGTTTGACTTTTCCACCGCATCCAGGGCGTATCGTTTTTCCTGTAAATAATAAAAGGAAATCATAAGTAAAAGAATTGTTTTTTTTTTTTTTAATTTAAAAACGACTGTCTGGAGGTGAATTCTATTATATAAAATAATAAATTAGTTTCCGTTTGAGTTACATTTCAGGAAATCTACTGCAAGTTAACTTTTGATTTTTTTCTAAATTTTTCTTCATTTTGTTGACTTTTCAAACTCTGGAACAGATAGTTTCTTAAATTTATTTTTAAGGTAAAATTCTACAAAGTGTACATTAAGAAGAACAATAAAAAATCGATCGTAAATGGAATTTCAAATCGGCATTCAACCATAAAAATTGTTTTATATTATGAACCCAAAATATAAAAAAGGAAGGAGTACGTCTTTCAGTTTAGTGAAAATGAAACATCATAAAGTGTGTGCAAATAATTTAAATTAGTTTTACTTGATGCTTTATTTTTGGTACATTTGTAACTTGCTTTGCGCTTTATATATTTGAGGGCGAACGAAGTTGACATTTACGTGTGCAGTGCAAAAATGTTAAAATTGGATAAATTGTTAATATAATTGAATATGGACCAACATTTTAAAAAGGAAAGAGAACATCTTTCAGTTTAGTAAAATCAAACATCTTGAAATCCGTGCAAATAATTAGTATTCGTGTTAGTAGGTGCTTTGTTTTTGGGTTCATATATAACTTTCTTTAATTTACATATTAGAGGTGGCCTGTTAAATCTTATGACAGAGTTTTTCTAGGCAGACGATTGGATTTATAAACTATGAAACAAATTGTTTGGCAAATTAATTAAAAAGGCAAAATCAATTTTACCAACTTAATTTAAATTTTATTTGAACCAAGTTGACATTAACGTTTACAATGTAAAAATGGTTCGCAAAATGGATTTAAAGTCGTCATTCAATCATATAGTTTTTTTTTTTGCTTCATAAAACCAAATAAAACAAGTTTGGAGACCATTTTTCAGTGTAGTAAAATGAAATATCATAAAGTGTGTGTAAATAATTAGAATTACATAGCTCATATCTAACTTTCTTTGCTTTGTAAATTAGAGGCCGCATGTAAAATCTTATGACAGATTTTTTCCAGACAGACGATTACATTTCTAAACGGGGAAACAAATTGTTTTGCAAATTAATTTAAAGGCAAAGTCAATCTATCACCAACTCAATTTAAGTTTTATTTGAAAGAAGTTGTACATGTGTACAACATAAAAACGTTCCTAATTCGATTTAAATACACAATCAAATCTTATGAATCGTTGTACTTTATAAAACAAAATAAAGAAGAGAAAGAAGAACATCTTTCAGTTTAGTAAAACAAACGAACTTGAAATTTGTGCAAATAATTAGAATCAGTTTTAACAGAGGGCTTGTTTTTGGTACATAAATAACTTTCTTCGCTTTACATATTGGAGGCTACATTCACAAAAATCTCATAAAATTATAATCAGTAGGGAAACAAACCAAATAACTTTATGAACAGGAAGAAACGAATGTGTATTATTGAATCGTTCATTATCGGAATAACCTTTCACGAAAATTTATCACCATTACGTTAAAAAACTTGCTGAGCTAATTACCACCAAATACCGCATGTTTCAAAAGTTAAATTAAATATAATTGTTTCTTAGAGCTACCGTTTTTAAGTAACATCCTGTTTCAATATGCTTCCTCGCAAAACTGATCACTCACCAGTAGCGACATCCGTACGGATTTGGACATTTCCGGGAACGATTTGTACTGGGCGGATTTGGCCTTCGTCCGTAGCCGCTCCATCAGCAGCTCCATCTGCCACGTTTCGTGTTTGTCCCCGCCGAGCAACACCTTTCCGGGAGCCCCACCACCGCTCCCACTGCCACTGCCACCCGCACTACCTCCACCACCCGCCCCGGACGAGGAGCCCAGACCCGTCTTTAGGTCCGGTTTGCTGCCGGTGGGACCACCGGGTCCCTTGCCACCGCCGCCACCCGGTCCGCCAAGCCCGGGTGGCCCTCCACCTCCGTTCGCCATCAGTAGCGCCGGAAGACTTCCGCCGGTCACCGCACCACCGGAAGCAGACATCGCGATGCTGCCGGCCGTCGACGACGACTGTTGTTACTGTTGCCGTGGTTACCGAACAACACCTTCACCACCACCACCACCGTCGTCGTTGCTGTGCGGTAGGTTTCTCCTACTTCACCCGAACTGCCTTGCTTCCCTCGCCCGCCCGTTGAGATACCCTGCGAAAGCTAGGCCACCACCCCGTGGTTGCCCACTACTGCACTGTCACTGGCGCCACTGCTGCAGCTGCTGCACTTAGTCATCCCGAGCTCCAACGACGACGACGACAACGTACCACCGATGCAGTTTATCAGTTTGGGGCACATTTTCCCGGTGCGGATTCCTTCACAGGTTTCCCCCCGCCGCCGCTAGCCCCGGATGGTACCGTTCATCTAATTGCTACCATTTAAACCGTATCGGAAAGCACACGCGTGGCAACGAAGAGAAAATGACGACACTGACTACTGGGCGACCCCCGTTTCTTGGCTCTCTTCGGCGCTGTTGCGTTAATCGTTTACGGGTTGCGCGAGAATCGACCCTTCTTTTCGCGATCGATCCGATGTTTTACCAACCCCGAGGGCGGATCATTGACCGCCGAATGTGGGACACTTTTTCACACTCGCACGCACCGACGCGTGCCGTTTTTATTTCGAGACACGGGGCACTTTTTTGCACGGGAATATATTATTGGGCACACGCACGCCTGCTGCTGTGAACGAAGGCGAAGCGACACACACACGGTACGCACGGCTTCGAACGAATATTTCGGGCCACGCACGAATATCACGACCGGTTTTTCTTGTCGAACCGAATGGATGGATGGTGAACTGAACGGAAAAAGAAGTTGGAGCACGGAAAAAAACGGGCCAAATCACGATACTGGATAGCACACGCCAGTGCAAAAATGGTGCTACGCGGAAACAAGCAACGAAATTCTTCTTCGCGTTCAATGCCGAGGTGAGTACAGTTTGAGGTATATTTTATTTACCTTGCCTTTGACAGGGGAAAGTGTTTGACGTTTCAATCCGAACCCAGATCCATCCGTTCCTTTTTCTTGCCTGATTTAGGTGGTTCCCTCAAATAAATATCGTAAAAATTCACAAATTCCCGACTTTAACAATTGAAATTGTAAAAAAGAGTAACAGAAAACCTCTAGATTCAGTTGAATTACTCAAACGCGATCGTAAAGTAGTTTTTTTAATTTATAATAAAATTACCGAACCCACTTAAGTTCCGCATTGCAGAATCGCTTGCCCTGGTGAAAATGAGTTATATTATTAGCTTACTGTCTGCTTGTTGGCAACACTGGACTATTTTTCGAATCGGATTTTACAAAACTATGGTTTTCAATTTAATTTTGCATTTTATTTATTAATTAATTCACCAAAAGTGTCCTTCAAGCATCTAAATTTTCATTTCAAACATTTTTCTTTTTGTTCCTTTTTTTATCAGCTTCTGTTTTCGCAATAAAAACAAACCAGTGCCACATTTGACAACATCCCGGTGTTTTGTTTACGTTTTAGTGAAGCGATTCTTTGGTGTTTTCTCGAGCTGGTACAAATTTGGGGGCCGATCGGAACGAGGCCAATTTCGAAAGAAACCGCCGCCCCCGTAGCCACGATGAACCAGAGTGACCGCAGGTCAGTGCAGTGCAGGAAGCATTACGACCAACCCTACCCACAATGGAGTGCAGAGGAGCACCGCGAGGCATGAAACGGATTGCCCGCTGGTCCTGCGCGTCCGGTCTGAGGAGTGGAAAGTTCCGGTTTCGGTGCTGCTGTGCGGTAACCGTTCTGGCGCTGCTCACGTTTTCCTACATAATCGTACACCTAGTGATAACGGTATGGCAACGAAATGGGTTCATTGGTGGAATTGGTTCTATCGCTTCACTTCCCTTTCAGCATACGTCCAAAAAGAGTTGCCACCATTGCTACGAAGTGATAGATGTAGTTTACACCTGGGTCAACGGAAGTGACCCCCGATTTCTCGACGATCTGGCCCGTTATTCGACGACCCGCGACAAAGCGCGCTACGATGACAAGAACGAGCTCCGGTACTCGCTTCGTTCGCTGGAAAAGTACGCCCCGTGGGTACGCAATGTGTACATAGTGACGAACGGTCAGGTGCCGTGCTGGTTGAATCTGGAAAACCCACGCATTCGCATCGTAACGCACGGTGAAATTGCCGATGCGGACACGGCCCTGCCGACGTTTTCCAGTGCCAGCATCGAAACGTTCATACACCGCATTCCGGGGCTATCGCGCCATTTCCTGTATCTGAACGATGATATCTTTCTCGGCGCTCCACTCTACCCGGACGATCTGATAACGCTGGCGGAGGGGGTGAAAGTGTTCACCGCCTGGATCGTCCCCGATTGTGCTCCCGACTGTCCGTGGATGTTCGTTGGGGATGGATCCTGCGATCGGGATTGCTTCGTCGAGGACTGCCAGTACGATGGTGGGGACTGCGAACATGCCGACTACGAGGGGGACTATGACCATCAGCACCTGCACGACGCTTATGGGGACGTGTCCGCCCCGGAGCCGGTCGAGGAGGAGGGTGAGCAAATGTTTATCGATGTACCGAAAATGTTTCCCAAAACCGGTAGCCTAAGAGCGTCACTAAACATACGGGACATTCACGACATCTTTCGCGCGAAAGAGGCCAACGGAACGTCGTCCACAAGGCAGCTCGTCGAACGGTTTAATCATGAAAAAATGAACAGTAATAAGTTGAATGTGAAGAAACGAAACGTACGGAATCATTCACGCCGGAACGGTGTGGTGGCCCACAATCGGACGGCGAATGCAAATGGAAAGGATGACGCAAAACTACCCTCACCGGCGGATTCGACCGTCAACTCGCAGGATATCTTTGCGAACTCGCTCATCCACACAAACCGGGTGTTTAATCGAGCGTACGGATTCCACAACCGTAAGGTGCTGGCCCACGTTGGTTTCCTGCTGAACGTGGACACAGTCGAGCGCATGTTGGAACGGTTTCGGGATGAATTTTTCATCACCAAACAGCACCGATTCCGGGCGAACAATGATATGCAGTACGCGTTCAGTTACTTCCACTTCCTGATGAGCGAATCGAGGAATAAAACGGTCGGAGAGATTTTTGACGACTTTGACACGGACGCATCGGGGTAAGTGAGGGTTTTTTGGTGCTCCAAACTCTATTATACCTGCTTTCTCATCTCATGTTTGCAGTACATGGTCCGATCGGGAGATTCGTACACTGTTGGCGAAGGTGTACAAACTTCCGCTCGATTGGTCGGCCGTCCGATACTTCGAGGAGGTCGTCACCAACTGCTCCCTGCAGCAGAACAACTTTCTTCCACTGGAACACCAACAAGAGCAGCGGCAGGTGTATCCAACCCTTGTATACGAACGATACGAGGACTCAACCATTGTAAGACGCCCCGTTTGAAAATGGTTTGAATTGATCTCTCCCTAAATCGCACCTTCGCTCCGTTGAACCTCTTCCAGCCAACCGTCACCAAGTCGCTCGTGGTTGCGTGCGGCGAGCTGGCCGATATGATGCGGGCCAACTTTGGCCGGGTGCCCCGCTATCGCTACCACGTCAGCGCCAAGACCGGTATCTACAGCAACTTTAAGATGCTCACCTCGAACATCACGCAGGTCGTCGATGCGCTCGACGAGCTGCGCAAAACGCCAAAGAAGTTCAACTGCATCAACGACAACCTGGGCGAGGATCGGCCGGAGGACAACCAGCTCATTGCGGCCCTGCTCGAAGACTTCTATCTCAGCCTCTTCCCGGCCCGGAGCGCCTTCGAGCTGGAGAGCGCCTACCGGAACCGGTTCCAGTATTACGACGACTATCGGTCGTGGTTGCGGCGTAAGACAATGTTCCGCAACGCGGTGTACCTCGCGTGTGGGGTTATTTTTCTCATCTGCGTACGGATGTTGTGCTTCCGGCATAAGGGGAAATTTGCCCGAACGCTGCTACTGCTCGGTGCGACCCGGTCGACGGACTATTCCAGTATGTCATAAGCCACTCCAATGCTCAAAAAGACGGGGCTGTTGCAATAAACGGTAACAATTCGGTTCTACGGTAACAATTAACAAATGGCTTTTATTTCGTCACAAAAACACATCACAAACAAATTGAAAACAACCAAAAAAACAAACAGTCGTAGGATAACACACAGGAAGCAGATAAGGTCATTCTATTCCACATAGATGTCCGCTTGGTTGGTTAGCGAATCGAAGCCTTCCTACCTTCAACCTCTCACGATTGATGCGAACCGTTCGACATATTCGACATGCTGGACGAAACGGTGTAGGAAGGACCGCTGTAGCGCCGGTTTAGCTTCCGGTAGGCGATGAATCCGACGATGGCAAGCACGATCGTCGCGCTGATGCTGATCGCTATTATAACTCCAACGCTCATAGCTAAAACATACCAGGGAAGACAAGTGTTGGGTTGATGAAATGGGAGGGAAAAAAGTGTGCGAAGCAGAAATAATACAAATAAGTTAATGAAATGAAAAAACATTCATGGAAACCGAGCTCATTGTTAGAGTTAAGTTATTGAAATTATTCCAGAATTTATAAAATATTTAACCCTTGTTTCGGTTTCACACACTTTCAACTTTAGGTGTTCGTTAATTTTAACAAGAAATAGTTTTTTTCCAAAGAATTAGATTTTGCAAAGCATAAAGAAGAACGAAAAGTAATTAATTAAATGATAAAATAATATCTAAGAAATAAAACAGCAATAATCGATCACTATCGAAGCTTTTAAATGGAATAGATAAACAATTCAAAAGATAGGAATTAGAAGAAAAAACAGTTGGAGCACAAAGGATCAAAAAGAGACGCACACCTTAACTCTTCCTAAAACCAACAATGAGCCAAAGTCCCAAAGACATTCACACTGAACACGGACGAAACAAGTGCATTACCTCACCTTCTTCAACGACGTCCAACGGTATCTCGTACTCCCGGTTCTGCACCTTAAACAGACACTTCCATCGGCCAAAGTCGCGTTCCTCCAACTCGACAATCTCCAGCCCGCACTCCCCTTCGCGCAGTCCCGCCCCGTGATACCGATAGTGAGCTTCCGCCGACGGTTTCATCATATCCGACAGCCCGTGCACTTCGCCGGACGGATCGACAAACCGACAGATGTCGATCGGGAGCTCCAGAATGGTCTTGCAGAGTAACCGCTGCTCCCGATCCCCAGCACTTGCCGTCAGCTGGCCAATTACGGCCCGCCCGGGCTGCTGGTAGACGCTCACATTGTAGTACGTCAGGTGATCCTCCGCCCCATTCAGATCATTAATGCCACAGGCCCACATTCCGGTGGTTATGTTGGTCACCTCGAACTGGCACACACCGAGCGACTTGAGCCGATCGAAGCGCTGCGGTGCAAAGTCTCCACCGGTCGGTCCGGAAAGGTAGCAGTACTGCAGGGCGTACGGTACCGAGCAGGACAGTTCCGTTTTGGTCGTCACGGCCGTGCGCGGGTCGTGAAAGATCTCGATAGTTTGCGCCTCCAGTTTAAGGCGGTCGTTTCGGTTGGCTAGGGCTTTCGCTCGTATGTGTCCTGCTTTGGCCACCACAGGCATTAGGTCAAACACGCAGCCGGTGAAATCGGTCGGGTTGAGCTGCTGGTAAATGCGCCACACGCCAATGTCCCCCGCGATAAGAGGTTTTTTGATCTCGAGGGAGCAGGTTCCTTTAGAGATTCTACAAAAAAGGGAGAGGGTTAATTTATTGGGTGAAATTAATCGTGGAGCTGTATAAACAGTATTGATCAAAAATTAGTTTTAAGCTTGATAAGACAAACAATCTAATCAATTCTATGTTCTATCTTTACAATCAAGCAGTGCAGATACTTGTTGGTGGGTTAAATAACGAAAGGAAAACAGGAAAAAAAGCCGTAAGATAATAGATCCGCAAATCTGTTCCCAATTACTTTGTATCGTAGGCTGAGTAGCGCCCCGATAGATGGCCATCGAGCAACATCAGCTGCCGATTATCGGACTCCGATAAGGCGCGGCACAGCGAAACCGACTGGCGATACTGGCATGTCAGCACAATGTGGTCCCCCGTTTCCTCCACCGTCGCCGTAATGTCGCGATCGTTCTCTGCAATTAAAAGCCGATTAAAAATGACGACGATTGGGATTGCGGTGATGTATGCCCTACCTACCTTGGACGATAACGTTGATTTTCGTGACCCGCTCCGCCATGTCGCCCCAGAACAGCGCATGGCACCAGAAGTGGCTGTACGGTTGCGTGACGTCGATCGACTTCGTGCACGACTCGTACACGTTTGCCTGCGCGTCCACGATCCGGCAGTAGCGGGCACTATCCTTGTCCGGGCAGTTGATGGTCGCCATCGTTGACGAGCCACTGACGGTTACATTGAGCTGGTCGATGAATTTCGGTGCTGCTCGGAGAATAAAACATTCTTCACTTATTGAAAACCTTACCGAACCGAAGTTGTATTTACTTACACAAAACGGTCACCTCCAGGGTAGCGGTACTCGCTTCCGCTGCTGCATCCGTCCCGTAGAGTGTCCATTTGGATTCGAGTGCCTTCTGAAGGTTCTTCACGCGCACTCCACACCGAACCGGATCATACCGTTCCACCGTCGTCTTCTCGCCGATCCGGTGCACCTGATCGCTGTCCAGGCTGTACTGGTTGTTGTCGATCTTGACCGAACAGTGAATCCACTGGCCAGCCCTGGGAGCCGTGCCGGTGTCTAGGAACGCCAAAAATCCGGCCCCTTCCGCTATCGACAGCTTGTCGGATGGAAAGATAGCGATCGAGTCGGCTGCTGCGATGACAAATGCGACCAGCAACGCCCCAACGAACATCGTGGTAGGCGATGCTGTTCCATTACGTTGCTTCATGTTTTCAGGAAGCCAGAATTTCCGGTACACAGGGTTCACATCAAACGGTGATGTCTCTTGAGCTTTCTTTGTTCTTTAACGATGTAGGAGAATGAACCTAGAAGAAGGGAGAAATTATAGAAGCACACAAACGAACCGATTAGGCTCCCGATACCATCGAGATGCGAATTCGATCGGTATTCGCGAATATGATCACGGCGTGGGCTGATTCAAATAAAACCGCGACACGGCGTCTACAGCGATGTGCTATTTTCGTACCGTTTTTTTGTTTGTCGGTGTTTCCGTCGACCAAACGTTTACGAGCTAGAAATGCAATTGGACGCCGACCTCCGAACGCTACGATGGCCCACCACATACTGATGGCGGTCGGACACAAATGGGACACATTGGACGTGTGAGGATATAAACGTGAGCAGGGCTGGGTATGGGTAAATGAAGGGCGGATAAGCCGCTGCCTGACACGAAATACAATCCACTATTGCCGACAACAGGTCTGGGTTAGAGGACTGCTTTTCAATCCGATAAAGCCAATCGAGAAGCAGTAGGGAGAACGATTTAAACAAAGCGAAGAAGGCGGTTTGATAATAACAGGCTCCATGATTGGGCGATGGTTGGTTGCTATGGTTATCTCTAGGACACTGCGTGTTGTACGCAGTTGAAGTGATAAAAAGGCAAACCAAATGAAAATTCTTCAGAGAGCGTATTTTGATTTTTCCATGCTTAAAAATAGGAAGGTTTTCAAGATTATAATGTTTAGGGGCACGTTTTTAATTTAATAGGGTAACTGTACCAATAGTGGCGCACTTAGTAATGATACTAATAATATGATGAAATTTATAAGAGTTAGGAACAGAATATTTTACATATTTAGACCAATTGTGATTGAAACACCATTATTCTTCAGAAAAACAACAATTTTCTAAGTTTATCATGAAAAATACACGAAGAAAAGCATTAATCTCTTCCTAGTCGACGATTGTTCCTATAATCGTAGTATAGTCGTGGCGTTGGCCATAGACCAACGCTTTTAGCGGTGATTTATAGCCTTAAGGAAATCTTGGCACTCCTGATAAATTCTTAAGGAATCCATAATTTTGGTACAACCTGTTTGGAAAATATGAATTTTGGTGGCTTAATATATTACGGAGAGGCAAGGATTATCTTTTGAACATTCCGTAGAAGAGGAAAGAACATTGCATACAAGGACAAAAAACGCTAGGGTATTTATTTCTTCGTTGAGCTTTTATTCCACTACCTCCACTATTGGTACTAGCACCACTATAGGAGCACTTACCCTACTAGAATTAACTTATTTCTTGTCTTTTTAAAATTTGTATTTTGGATATCATTGCCTTCAATGCCAGTACATTCCGAGCGTAGTTTGTGGACCTTTTTTCTTCCAACATTTTTCACAAAATTTTACCACTAGTAATTGATCACGATTAGAACACAGGTGACCTTTCTTTAAATTTAAATTTCCCAAGGACATCCCACATTGTTTTGCAGTAGAGAAAACAATTACCATCTCTCCCCAAAAACGTGATCATTGCTGGAAAATCGAAACGCGCTTCCGTGAAAACTGTTTACCACCACCTGTTTGGATGGGAAATTCTCTGGATGTGCGTGTAAAAATAGTGCAAAAACGGCACCAGGAAAACTCGCACGACGCGCCGACGAAATTCAAATCCACCCCGCATCTGCTCGAATAATTCATGCGGAAGAGACGATCGTCTGGAAAGCGGCGGGACGGTCTCCTTAGCACAACACCGGGTTGTAGATTTGGCCGTCTGTTTCGGGCGCCCACACGAAGCATAAACGGTTAAATATAGTTATTGTTGACGATCATGGTCAGCTCCGTGACGTTGTGCATTCGATTAGTGCACTGCAACTGGCAAACCTGGCGTCTGAAGGATGTAGGGAAAGCATATAATTATTTTTCTCAACGATTTTAACGGATGGGCGTGGGTTTAATAAATATTTGGAAGCCAAAAGGGGGGGAGGAACATTTCGAAATTCGAATAAAAATAACCACAACGCTTAACATGTCAACACTAACATTTTCCATGAAATAACACTGCATATCCTTTATTCTCAAAAAGCTACCAGTTACTCATTTTATAGTTCACTTGCACTTGTCCCCCCCTTTTTTTCAACAGGATGTGTCTCGGGGTTTCCTTCTGTTATTATACCTTTGTAACTTCCCTAGCTTTCCATCTACTGCGCTTCAGAGCTCTACACAATTCGATTTCGTGCACCTTCTCTCATAAATCTTGTCCGGGAATATCGGTGTTTGGAGGATGGGGAGGGGATTAAAATTCCGGCTCTCCCTCGACGGCAATGTGTGACTCCGACGCCTTGGGACGCCAAATGCCGGGCAACGGTACGCACTGGATTCGAAAGTTAGAAAATAATCACAAATAACGAAAACATCGAACCCTTTCGCTTTTGGTATGTGGCCATTACGCGGAGCGGGTAGTATGGAAATGAAAAAGCTGCCACGGTGGCTTGTTGATTAATGCCCCCGAGGGCGTTAATGGCCGGCCTTTTGAAATACGGAAGGGATACGGAAAGGTCAGGACGGTGGTGTCAGGATACAAGTGCTTAAAAGAATGCACACGCAAAGAGAAAAACTATAGGCGATTGTTACTCCTTTGTTTGTTTATCATCTATCAACTAAACTGATTTTGTTCTACTACGATTAAATTGATTTTTCGCCGCAAGCAGTTTTACACCCGGTAGAGAAGGGAAGGTAGATACAAACACAGGGATAAGGGTGAAGGAAGAAACAGGCAGGCGATAACGCAGATGACGGTGTCCGATCCATCTTTCTTCCGTTTTGTTTTCCGAACGGGGAAAAACTCTCATTCGACCTGACGATTCTTCCGACGAGGCCTGTTCTTTTTGTGAATCAACGTGATGTTCTCGGCGTTTTAAGCTATGTATTAGATAGTGCGCTTACTAGTTTACGATTGCTTTAGATGATGATATCGACGCTTGATCCAGCAGCGTTTGTTCGGGGACGTTTTTGCTCCCCTTGTTCTCCCGCGCCTTCCGCTTCTCTACCGGTGAAATACGCCCTGCCCTGCTAAAAAGGAACCATCACGGACGACCATTCCTCCTTTGTGCCCCCTCCCTGCTGTTGCTTGGTGTTTTTTTGTTTTTGCTTGCCATTTACTCCAGATCGTCGTTCATTTCCTGAAGCTTGATCCGTTCGTTTTCGCTCGCCTGATTGCCGTACTGTCGCATGCGCGTGATCAGTAGCGCGAACACCTGAGCTGGCAGCGTTTGCTGGAGGACCTGCAATGGATTGGGCAAAGGGTTAGAATGAGCATGTTTTTGCGGGGGGTTTAGGCTTTCGTCTCCTACCTGTAGCAGTTGCGTTGGCTGACCGCACACGATGATGGCGTTGGCCAAATGCTCCACACCGTTTTCGATGTCACCGGCGGCGATGAGCGATTCGCCGGTCTGGATCTCCTGCAGGAAGAATCTGTCAAGAGAAAAGGATTGAAACATTTTTAAATGTATTGTAAAAGAAGTTCCAAACTTTTTGTTTTTCCGATGGCATCTTATCAATCCCATGCATTTTTTTTGTTGTTGTACGAAGAATGTTTCTCCCGTTGCGATTACATAAACATCGCACTCCATAAAAAAAGGCGCACAAGCAAACAGATTCGATTGACAACACGCGTCCGAAAAGGGAAGAAGCTCGGAAAATCGATACACCACTTCTTGGTGAAAAGTGCCATCCCCGTCGTGTCCACCTACCTTTGCACCTCTTCGTGATCTGTCAGATTGGGGAGGGTTGTCCTTGGACCACTTGAGCCTGCCACCTTCTTGGCCTTTCGCCCTGTGTTTTGGAAAGGAAGAAGATGGGAAGATTCAATTAAAAAAAAAAGAATCGAAAAGAAACAATCACGGCACAGTAGCACAGAAAACGATGGGAAAGAGAAATCTAGCAAACATCGACCGCTCCGGAAGCGATGGTTACACCATTGATACACACACACGCGTACACGCGGCGATTGAGGGGGTCTCTCGGTGGTTCCAAAGCATGATTACTTACTCTCGCGCAATTTCTTCTTGAAATCCGGGTCCTTCCTTCGCTTGTGGTCGAAGTATATGCAGTATCCGAGGAACAGCGTACCGGCGACACCGGCCGCGATGCCAATCGTTTTGCTCATTTCCATGTTTTCCTGGCCAAATGCAACGACCTAAAAGCACCTCCGCGAAACGCTACTTCGAGCGAAGGAAAACCACACCGCACAAAACAAGCAGACCGAACGAGGCCTCGACAGAGATTCAGGTTCGACTGAGCGGTTGTTCTTGACAGTTGCCTAGCTTGCTGTGACTCTCCAAAAAAGGCCTTTTCCTATGAGGCTCGTTTAATTTCTTTCGAATTTCGTGTTTTTTGTATCGAAAAGAATTCATTTGAAACGACAGTCTTTTAGTTTCAGTTGGTTTACAGCACCGCAGATTCACTAAGCATTTTTCATGTGCCGTACGAAAGTTAAGTTAACCTTCAGGTCAACGACCAAAAATACCTACGTTAATCAACAACCGCCTACCCGGGTAGACCATACGTTTTGTATGGGAGTTTGCATTTTTCTGTACTTAAGACCTTATATCTTTTGTTCTAGACGCCGTAGCGAGTTGAAATTTTCAGTGAGGATACTTAAGAATGTTTAACAACTCATCCCATTTACATAATAATTTAAAAAATTCAAGAAGTATGTATTTTTTCTTTCAAATATATTTTACCCCACACATCTGCAACCACCAACTTAATAAGGCAACTAGATTAGTTCGTGGTCAAATTGACCTACTTAAGCTAGTCTTTTAAAAGATTAGATTTAGCAGGCTCAGTTCGCACAGATGACCGCCATGAACAGAACGTTTAATAAAGCTTTTTCGGCTTTCGACTTCGATCTGTCCATTGACATCTTCTTGCTGATCTGCACTTTACGTTAGATTGAGTTGTTGCGTTCATTGTAATATACGTTCATAAGTTACAGTAGTAGGACAAGTTTTGTATTTCTTTGCTAAGACAGATTGCAACGCAACTACATTTGACTAAGGTCAATAGAAAATCTAAAGGCATTTATTCTAGTGCACAGTTTTACTTCTCCTGATCACCATCATACGCTCCATCGGAGTAGTTTTCGATTGTTAGGGACTTATTTCTTCGTATGACAACGGCAATGTTTTCGGCCCGGGGCGTAACCGACAGGATCTCCACCCGGGACACAATCAGATGATTCGGATTGCTAGGGCTCGGTCCGCGCACCACATCAATTTCGTCGTCGACATCAACCGTGGTGCTCTTTTTGGTCAGCTTTTTACCGTTCAGCCGTATCTTGCTGCCGTAGAATAAAGTGTCCACCTTGTTCCGGGCAATATCGAGACCCGCTTTCAGCAGCACATCGGCTCGCATCGAGGTGACCACCACCTTCGTCGTACGGTTATATTTGTCACTGACCATGTCCTCGTACGCGTCTCCCCGGTCGTGTTCCGGCTCATCGTCATCCAGATCGTCCTCGTTTCGAGACTCTCGCTTTCCTGATTTCTTCGATTTCTTCCGGATTTGTTGATGATTGTATAACGATCGGTAGGCGATTGCAGCGAACTGATGATTCGCCGCGGAACTCAGGTGGTTCAGGTGTTGTTGACTATGCAGTGGCACGCGGTTATTAATTATCACAGAGGCTACATTATATCTTAATAGGCTACACAGCTTCATCCCTTTTAGTATATCACGTTTTAAACTATTCAGGCAGGTATTCAACATGTTATTGTTTTGTGCTGTTATCGCAGTCAACTTTCCCGAGCTACCAACAATGTTATTTGATTATCAGATGTTTTGTATGTTTACAATTTTCGAGCATGCTTTGACAATTGTGCTGCCGGGTAGAATCAAGGCATCTATAATCAGGTGAGTTTGTTCACCAGAATGTGGCTTTTCGTGGCTTGAAACATCAATAGAATTTCCGTTTGTTTTTAAATTATCATGCTCAAAAGATATTTTTGCATAAATTTACACAAAAGATGTTGATGATTTTCTATGGAAAGTTTCTATGGCATCAACATTAGCCAAATAATTCCGTTTGTCTGTTTACAACCATGGGGAATCTATTCAAACGTCAAAATACAATATGCTCAAACCTTGTAACGAATTTACTTTGGTCGTTTGTCTAAAGTTTACCGCCGACGAAAGCGGATACATTTCTGGCGAATCAAACAGTTGAACAACAAAGGGACAAAAGTAACTTTTTACCAAACCTAACCCCTACACTCAACGACGCGTGCTAATTCGCGCAACTACTGATTACAAGGTAAATTATGATTTGAATCACTAATAATCGTACAATGATATCTAATCGTTTACTTCCTCTAATTCGATCGCAACCATTAAAACGCCATTTGTTGTAGCGTTTAAAAAACCTAACCACAGGTAAGCGAAAAGTTTGGAGGTTCGAAAGTGAATGTTTTCTCTAGACGCGCTTTGTTTCTTCTGCGATTCAGAACCACACTGACGTGCCTTACACCGGCACAATGGCCGCCATAAGCATCGGCCATTTGTTGCACACCGAGCGGCCCCTAACCTGGCGCCCGCAGCACTGTTGCGCCAAGTGTTCGCTACCGTTCACCACCAGTACGAGCGAGGAGGGTGTAAAGTGTGTGCCATATCTTCTCGAGTGCTTCCACCTGGTGTGTAGTCAGTGCGTTGAGGAGAAACGCAACCGGCGCATTACGTGTGAGGTTTGCAAACACCGGACGTCCGTTCCGGAGGAAGGCTACAATGGAGCGTGTACGGCGCCACAGCCCAGCCTCTATATGCTGGGCGTCCTGCAGCAAACGTTGGACGATATGGCCGACGTGGCTAGTTTCTGGCAAGGCGACGGGCGCGAAAGTGCCGCCAAACGGGTGCCAGATCACGCCAAGGAACCGCTCGCCGCCAAGCTGTCCCGCTCGGAGATCGACACACCGAAGAAGCTGCAGGCGCTGCTGGAAAAGGCGTGCCATGCGAACGAAAAGTCGAAAAAGCACGTCGAGAAGCGGGCCAAAGTGCAGCAGGAGAACGTGACTGTCGTGGTTGAGCAGATTAACGCCCACTTCGTCACGCTGCACAATGCGCTCCAGGTGGCGGAACAGCGGGTACTGCTGGAACTGCGCCAGGCGTACCTCGAGCGGTGCCAGCAGAACAAGGACGACCTGCACCAGCTGCACCGGACGAAGGATCGCGTGAGGGATTATCTGAAGCAGGCGAAGCGGTTCCCGGATGGGGTAGGGAGCAGCGCCGATCCGGCATGGGCTCACTTTCGCTCGAAGGTGAAGGAGTTTCTCGAAAGCGAACCGATTACGATGCACGGGGATTTGAAGAAAAACCTGCAGCCACCGTTCCACTACAAGGCGCGTGAGTTTTTCCTCAAAAGCATTCAAAACTGCCATAAACTAGAGATCGATGATTGGAAAAAGTATGGAAGACTGGTCCCAACTACATTCTCCTCAGAGGACAGGAAAGACGAACATCTGACAAAGCCATCTTCTTCGTCCTCGTCGAAGCATTGCAAGGAAGAGGAGCGCAGGGAGGACAAAGCGAAAAAGTCATCGTCACACACACCGAAAGAAGTGAAAAAGGAACGTGATCGGTCACAGGAGCGCTCGTCGAGAAAGCAGCATCGGAGCGGCGCCAGGGACGAAGCGAAAGGTGGACGGGATCGGAAGCTTTCCGAAGGGGAAATCGCGAGCCCGAATTGCACGCTGGTGACGGTAAAGGTGGAACCGGTGGAAACGTCACATGACACGACACAACCGACCGGCTGGGATCGAAACCAATCGTCGGTCGATCGATCGGTGCTGAGTGAGGCGCCAAGCTCCTGGAAGTGTCCGTCGTTGCGGCGTGCGTTGGAACCGGGCGGTGGGTTGAAGTGGCGCACGGTGATCGTGATGTGCATTGTCAACCCGCGCGAATTCTACATCCAGGACGAGCTGTTCGGCAAGGCGGGGGCCGCCAGCATGAGCGAGCTGTGCAATGCGGAGGCGGAAGACTACGAGCGGGTGCTGCTCAGTGAAGGTTCGTCGCTTGAAATAAAGCCCGGAAAAAGGTATCTCATACGGCCGGAAGAGTTCCTAAATAGCGGTCACCTCTTGCATAAGCATTGGTACCGGGCGGAAGTGCTGTCGTCTGTCGATGATCCAGCATCCACCGGAGCGCAATATCGCGTGCAGTACATCGATTTTGGCCATTACGACACGGTCGGGGTGGAGCAGATAAGACCGATTTCGGTGGAATTGGGCGAAAGATCGCCAATGGCGACACGGTGCGCCCTTTACCAGCTACAACCGACGCAAGATGATGGCCAGTGGTCGGAGGAATCTCGCCAGCTCATGACGGACATCATCAACAACCAGCCGATGGTGATGTGCGAGCTGAATCCGGCCTCAGAACGAGCCCTGCTGGTCGATCTGTTCCTTCCGCCGGCGCTTTCCGCGAAGGAATCGAAAGACAACTTCATCCCGGGCAAACACTGGAAGGGTCGGTACGCACCAATGTCGCTCCGGGAGGCGCTGATCTATCACGCCCTCGCCGAACCATCGGGCGAAATATTCGAGATGCACGAGGACGTCCGCATGCTGAAGAAAAGCACCCAAAACCTGCAGCACTGGCGCAAGGAGATGACGAACCGGAAGCTGCGCCACTCGATCCCGGACATTCCGGAGCTGCTCGAGCACGATCAGTTCGATTGCATCATCACGCAGGCGGAGTCGCTCGAGTCGTTCCACATCATGCCGACGACGTGGAAAACCACCGCGCTGGAACCGTTGCAGCAGCATCTTGCGGACGTCTGTTCGAAGCGGGACACGCGCAAGGTTTACTCACCCTACGTCGGGTTGGTGTGTGCGTTCGCTCGCCCCGGCAAGGACGGAGCGCTGGAATGGATGCGGGGTCGCGTGCTAAGCCTTTCGCGCGGCATTTGCCTTCTGCATGCCCTCGACACGGGCGAGCAGTTGGAGGTGGAGTGGAACAACATGCGCCTGCTACCGACGGAATCGGCGGCTTTCCACAAACATCCCCTGGCCGTGCCCTGCCGGTTGGGGTACATTTGGCCGAAGCAAAACACCGCCGGCTGGACGACGGGAGCCATCGACGAGTTTCGGCAGTATGCGTGCGGTGACAAATTCCGGTTCGCCGTTTCGATCGGCCGACCGGAACCGCACGAGCGTATCTACAACGTGGTCCTCTATCTCGTCAACAAGAGCGACCGCGATACGTGCATCAACGGGTTGCTGGTGCGCAATGGACACGCCGAGTGTAGCGGCTTCGAGGCAAACATTCAGGTATGAACTTCCGACCGTTGTGTTAGTTTAACAATTTATCGTTTATGCCTAGTTTACATGAAGCGTAAACAACTGAAAATCCTTGCGAAAATGTCACTTTTACGGTCATTTTTTTTCGTTTCGTGTAGACGTTAATTTTTCGTGGGCCGGTGCAAATGAAAACGCATTCAATATTGGCTTGAGTGCGTGAGTGTTTAACTTTAAAAAAAACAGCAGAGGGGTTATTTGTTCACTGAAATCTTGTCAAAAAACATTTTACATCTTCACAAACAACCAATACACGGTGTGCACGATAAATTTGACAGTTTCTGTGGGAATTGGAAAAATTTTTTTTTTGCTTTAATGAAGCAAGTAAGAAAAAAATGTTTTTCTACGAAGTTTAGCTTACCATGTTGGCTGCACAAATTACTCGAAGTAGCCACCCTCGGCATCGATGACCGCCTTAATCCGCTTCCGGAACCTGGAGCAAGCCCGGGCCACCATAGTCCTGGGTAGGGCCGCAAAAACGGACTTAATTTTTTGCAATATTTCCGGCTTGTTGTTACTGGACGATCGAATAGTGTCACGTTCAACTTTGCCACAAACAAAATAGTCCATAGGTTTAAAATCCGGCGAGTTAGGAGACCACACACTCGGCGCGGTGAAGTAATACAAATTATCAGTCAACCATTTTATGGTTTTGGCAGCCGTATGGCAAGTTGCGGATGTTTTAATTAATTATTATTAATTTAAGCTATTAATTTAAACGTTTTAACAGCGTTCAAAAAACATTGCGCCCACTTCATGATGCTTCGGTTCTAACTTCCGGCGCGGATCATCATGATAGACGTTATTCGCTTCCATAATTCCGGCGGGTTCCACTTATTTGGTTCGCTCGACATTTTTTTCACTGTTTACTAACACTGGTGGCTTTCGAATGACGTATCGTTTGTTTTGATACGATTACTCAATCACCCACAATAAACGAAATGGCTAAGTGTCAAATTTATCGTGCACACCCTGTATTCCATAAGGTTGAACAAAATACCACTAGCGCAAATCTTTGTAAACCGTGTTTATCACTCGCCGACCCATAAACAGTTTTACGCTTACTTTGACAGTTGGCTATCATTTTCGCATGGATTTACAGACTTTTACGCCTCGTCTAAACTGAGCATTACACTTAATGTGTTTTGAAAAACAAATGTAAACAACTTGCATATTAGTAACTTCCTTCTTGCATGCTTTGAACACATTTTTAGTTAAATTTGCGGATGTGAATTTATAACTTAAATTTGTGTGGCCTCATTGCATGGTATGCAATCTACACGGTGTGCAAAATATTTTCGTACACTTTTTTACACAGAAGATAATGCACACGTCACAGTCTATACACTTTCTACATACACTGGGCCAAAACCAAATCCGGATTGTCAAAAAAAGAGCAGATACCCAGCTTTCCGCTCAATTTTAGAGTGCTTAAAATTAATAAAAACATTTTTTGTTTATTGCATCTTCTTGGTGCACCTTCCTACGAAGTACGTGCAATAAGAACGGAAAAAATCGTCACCAAACGGTGCAATGAACAATAGAATGCCAACGGTCCGAATTTTGACGGCCAAATGGAAAGTCGGACAGTTAGATTTCGTAGTTATTACTTCAGAAAAAGTATTGTAAAAGCTAGTTTCGATTATTGATACCTGTGTTTATCGATGTAGTTGATTCTTGGCCATCGTAAGAAGCACTTGGATGATTTGATTTATTTAATTATGAATGTTTTTGTTGAAATATGCGTAATACAACTTTGCTAGAACGAAACATAATCATTTTTCATCAGAATGTTGAAAAAAATGTTATATGACATTTTTCTTACATTAGCCAACCAACAGTGTCAAATATCATTTAAAAATGTAATACCACAAAAAAATCGTTAAATCTCTAAAGAACTGCTCTTTACAGCACAAAATTCAGGCAGGGGATGGGAGAATGATTCGAAACACCATTTAGATTCAACCCAATAAACAAAAATTGTTCTTATCCATTCTAAGTACTCTAAAATTGACCGCAAAGCTGGACAACTGCTCTTTTTTTTACTGTCCGGATTTGGTTTTGGCCCAGTGTATTTTTTAAAATATTGTTAAGTGTTTCTACGGAATACAAAAATTGTTGTTTGGTTATTGCCATTCATTGTTCATATTAACTCTAGAACTCATTGCTTTGGAATCTTGCCCGAATGCTTTTTAGCGGACTTTTTGACCGCTCTTTTTAACACGCCATAGCTTCGTCTTTTTTGAAGATTGTTTAAATCGGCAAACGATAATAATCAATGGATCGCTTGATTGTTCCACTAGCTCGCTGTAAAGCAAAATAGATAGACCCGGCTTTCTTTTCAACTTTAATATCATCGAAATCAAAAATTGTAAATTAAAAAAAGTTTACGCTAGAAAGCTTATACATCAAACAAAAAACATATTGCTAGCTGAATGATGAAGAGGTGCATAAAAACCCAAAACAGCAAAAACACTTAAACACACTTTAAGAAGCAAAATATATCAAAAAGTAAGCGAATATACTAAAAGGCGTTTATATATTAGAAAACTCTACAGAAATAGTTATGTTATTGCGTATTAAAAAGAGCGGTAAAAAATGAGCTCTAAAAAGCATTCTGGGGGTGTTCAACTTCAGTTCTCAGAACTGGACAGACAGAAATATCTAAAATTTTCGTTACATGGCTTTGAATGTTGAGCAAAGCCTTGTTTTTAAAATATTCAGCCTTCGCTTTCGTAAAACGTTGGCAGAGTGATTGTATTGTCCGATGAAATTGTATTTTCGATGAAAGATATTTCTCCTGTAGCAATCCCAGTCTGTTCAAACAAACATATTGCATTCTTATAGGTCCATGGATCTTCTGCATATTAATAGAAAAATTCTATGCTTCTAAAACCCCGCTTTCGCTGTACAATTAGTGTTTAACTTATAAAAAAGAACTGGAAAATCCGACATGGTGCTTAGAAATAATTAATGTTGATAAATGTGTATGATAATGTGTTGTACACCATGTAGAATTTGTTATTTACAACTCTTCAGTCCGTTTTTTTTATTTCATGGATAATTTTTTTTAATGGCGTTATGATTTTCACTACTTTCGTTTTTTTAAATAGTATTTGAAGACGATCTTTTATTTAATTAAAAACTAGTTTTATTTGCTTGACTCCATTCAACATACAATTTAACAAAAAAGTTCAAGTTAGGCGCATAAATACTCATCAAAATCCAACGTTTGAATATATTGCATACTTCACAGGATCGTGTCCGTGAGCTAACGTCGGACGAGTTGGAGCAACAGCTGGTGGAGCAGAAGGACCGGGAATCATCGAAGTCGGCGCCGGTGCGGGTGCCCGATCCACGCGTTCCGGTGACCCTGCTGAAGATGGTTTCGCCCGGCGAGTTCTACGTGCTGATCAGCTCGCAGCAAGCGTGCCTCGAGCAGCTCCACCAGGTCATCCAGGAGCACATGGACGATCACATCGAGGCAGAAGCTGAGGAGCTGGAGGACGGTGAGCTTAGTAGCCGGGCCCCCGGTGACGTTTGTGTTGTGTTTGCGCGTGTCAACGAGGGCGGAACGTGCGAATGGCACCGAGCTCGCATCGAAACCGTGCTCCCGGACGGGTTCCACTACGAGGTGTTCCTCATCGATCGGGCCGTGAAGGCGACGGTGCACCGGGCGAACGTGGCCCGCCTAACACCGCGCATGGCACAGATCCAACCGGGTGCGGTTCGGTGTCGGCTTGCATGCCTCGAACCGGTCGGCGGAAGTACCGTTTGGCACCAGTCGACGCTCGACCTATTCGGACGGATCATCGCCAGCTACAACCAGCACGCCATCTCGCTCGACACCAAACCGACGACCGATGGCAACGATCTGGTGCTGTCGGTGCTCCTGTGGGGTGTCCATATCGAAAACCGGGATGCACTGGCCCCGAGCCGTACCGTTTACACCAACCTCAATCAGGTGCTGGTGCAAAAGGGTGTGGCGCACCTGACCGGGCGCTTCCGGAAGTTCGCCACGAGCGGGGTTGGAGCCACCGAGGAGCACCAGCTGCTAGAGGACGCCATCGAGGCCCAGCTGCGGGCCGAGTACGTGCAGCTGGAGCAGTTTTTTCGTACCGTCGCCGCCGTCAAGAGTGCCGAAGCAGGAGGAGCAAGAGCAGGAACAGTACATGACGGCAGCGAAACGGCGCAAACTGTACTGAACAACGGTGGGGAGCTGGTGAACGGTGAGCATGGGTGGCTGAACGCACAACACTTCAGCGACGAGTCGCACGTGCACGTCAGCTCGGAGGAGCAGGAGGGTGAGGTTGAAGCGTGGCTCGCGGCCGAACCGCTCGAGAAGACGGTCTTCGTCGGCGTACCGTCGGCGGTCGGCACGAATGGGATCGTGTACCTGCACGACGTCTGCCAGGAGCCGGTGCTCGAACAGATCCGCGCGGTAATTGAAACGTTGGTAGCGACGAAGGAAGGTGCTGCGCCCTCCGAAGGCGTCCCGGCGCGCAAGTATGCCGTCGGCAATCCGTGTCTCGCCCGGTTCCACCTGGATGGATGCTTTTACCGTGGCACGGTACAGCAAGCGCTGGCCAAGGGTCGATACGCGGTGCTGTTCGTCGACTACGGTAACGTCGAGGAGTGCGCCCAGGACGAGTTGCTTCCCGCGACGGTGTGCGGGAACGTACCGGTACAGGCGATCCAAGTGCGGCTCTCCGGAGTGTCGCCTAAGGAGACGGATTCGAAGGGGAAGAAGGGGGCGAAAAAGGGGGAATGGTCTGAACAGGCGCTCGATACACTGCACGCGCTGATCGTGCAGAAACGGTGCTCGATTCGTATCGATCCGGGTGAACACACGGTTCCGTACTGTAAAATGCGGCTCATCGATTCCGGTGGTTGCGACGTGGCACAGGCGTTGATCGATATGGGAATGTTCGAGAACGCATCGGCGCCTTCACTGCCGGTGCGATCGTACACTCCCACTTCCAAGCCTCCGGCGGTGATGCCAGTGACGCAACCGGAATACCCACGGTTGGAGCTGCTGCAGGAATCGATCTCCACGACGTGCGCCAGTCGCACGGTTGAACCACAGGTAATGAGGGCCGAGCAGCGTGATCTCCTGCGGTGGATGGAGGAGATCGATTCGCAGTACAAGGCGACGGTGCAGGACGAGTGCATCGAGGACCCGAACGAGTGGAAGGATGACGACGATAGCAACAGTCCGCTAAACCGGGCCCAACTGATCGATGCGATCGATCCGCTCGACCCGCCGGAGATTGAACCGGACTGGAACGACGAGCCGAGCGGGTTCCACTCGGACCGGTCACGCAACTCGATCACGGTGAACAACTACGACGACAGTTCGATTCCTTCGCCGGCCACGCTGCACTCGGAAGACTTCGAAACGTCGACGCGCTGCTCGGGCGACGGTATCGGTGGTCACGGTGCCATGATGGCCAACGGCGTGCAGCTGTCGGCGGAGTGTCGTGCCGCCAATCCGATCCTACGCAGCTTCCCGGTGCTGCCGACGGTCGAGCGGTCGGCGCGCGGGTTCTTCGCCGAGTACACCAACTACGGCGAGGAGCTGACGGTGTACGTGTACCCGCATCTCGAGGGCCATACGCGCCGCATGGCCCTGGTGAGCACGAAGGTGCAGGAGCGGGCCCGCTCGATCAACGAGCTGCACCGCTGGCAGGCGTCCCTGCTCGAACCGGGCGCCCCCTGTCTGGCACCGTTCAGTGAAGACGGTCTCTACTACCGGGCGCTGCTGGAAACGCTCGACGAGGAGCGGCGCGAGGCCACCGTGCTGTTCGTGGACTATCTCAACCGCGAGGTGGTTTCGGTGGGCGATCTGCGCAAGTGTCCGGTCGACCTGCAGCGTGCCCCGCTGCGCAACATTCCCGTCCAGCTGGTGGGCGTCCGGGCGAACCCTCGACTGCGCGACTTCGACATCGCCCAACGGCTTATCGCCGCGCTGGAGCGTGCGTTCTACGTGAAGCTGCTCGGCCCGCACAACCCGGACACCGGCGTACTTCCGGCGGAGTTTTACACGAACCCCGAATGCACCACCCTCGTCTACCAGCAAATGCTTGACGAGCGGTACTTTCTCCGAGTGGATCCCGAGGACTCATTCTAGGGACACTTCTTTTTCCTATCCCTTATTTCATTCTCTACATTTTCTTTCGTTCTTAAACTTTCTAGTTGAAATATCTACTTATCACTTTGTTAAAAATTTAGTTTGAAAAGAAAACAGTGATCCAAACAGAAGATCTGGGAGAAGAAGAAAAAAACATTATCGTTAACCATCTCGAAGAAAATAGTATGAATTGTTTATTTTGTTTAATGAAAGCGATCGAACGCTTAAAGCTGAGTCGCAAATGTTAAACAAAAACGCTCAAATTACGGAATTTGAAGATGAAAAAGAATTATCTAGTATGTAAGTGGCGCGAATTAACTTGAATACCTGAAGGTACAACGATGTATACCAAATGATGACAAAAGATGCTGAAAATATCATTCAGTTTCGAGTGAAAGTTTATACTACATTTTTCTATTAATTGGAATAATAAAAGAATATTGAATGTGAAGTTCAAAATGCAGATTCTTCATTGCCGGTCGCATCCGATGTCTCGCTGGTTCTGCTCCACTTGGTCCATCCGGGCCAAATCCGGGCTCACTGGGTTCCTAGTTGTCTAGCTAACGGATCCTGCCGGCTTTCTCCACCGTCATAATTGTAATTGTAATTGTTTATTAAATTAAACGGACTCCTTGAATCAAATAGTCTTACACATAAGCAACAGAACGATACAAAGCCATACCTCTAGTTGGTCATTAACGGGTGCTAGGTTACACCCCACGAATACAATTAACAAACGCGGATCGCGACATGTCTAGTTAGAAACGATCACAGACAGCATTGAATTCGCGGCACATTAAAAGTAAAAGATCTGAGGAGCCAAAACGGGTACGGCGAACCTCAACGTCAAGATTGTTCTTACTGGGAAGTATAAGTAGAGCCCAGAGAGAAGCTCAGGCGCGTCAATGCGGTGGTCAAGTAAGCCCGCAACGAACAATCTTACGCTGCTTCAGCGAGTCGAGGCCAAGTAGCGCGCATCTTCCGTTGTAGTCAGCTCGGACACTCCAGGAGCATATAGCTAGCCGCGTAACCTTCCGCTGGATCGATTCCAGGCGCGCCAGTGGACGAGTGGTCGACGGCCACCACACCACAGAGGCGTACTCCACGGCAGACCGAACTAACGAGCCAATCAACTGGTTGCCCTTAGCGACGACGTGTTCCAGCTGCGTTTTTGGCGACCTGCGTGAGCAGAGTCCAAGGTTCATCTACGGTATACTGCACACCTCGTGCGTGGGAGAAGTCATCTAGAACTCAGGAGTTTGTGAAGCCCATAGTAGGCACGATTCCCCTGAACCATGTGCCTCCGGATTTCAGAGCTTACGTTGTAAAACTCCTCCACTACCTCAAGTTCGTCGCCGTCCACTGATGCACTGCTCCCCAGCCTGACTCTGTTTTCGCGCATTGATCATCAATCCAATTCTTGCGTGTGAGTCGTGTGAGAGCCTCGCACACCGTCCTGGTGTTCCGATCGATGATGTCGATGTCATCCGCGAAGTCGAGGAATTGGAGTGAGCGGGTGAAAATCGTGCCACGAATGTCGAAGCCCGCGCTTCGCATGACACCCTCCAGAGCGATGTTGAATAGAAGGCAGGAGATTCCCTCACCTTGCCTCAGACCCCGGTGAGATTTGAACGGATCCAACAGCATGTTCGAAATTGTGGCCTCTAGTAGCCGTACCAGCTTCTCAGGAAAGCTATACTGCTGCATGGTCTTCCATTACTCCTTTCTGTCTACGGTGTCGTAGACCGCCTTGAAGTCGATGAAGAGGTGGTGCGTCAGGATCTGATACTCTCGGAACTTCTGGAGGATCAGCCGTAGAGTGAAGAGATCGGTCGGTGGTGGATTTGCCTCTAATAAATCCAGCTTGGTAGCTTCAGACGAAATTTACCGATCCCATCTTGAATAGCTCTCCCCCCAGCCCATCGCTGCCAGCTGCTTTGTTTTGCTTCAGTTGTTTGATGGCACTGGTGACTTCATCCAAGGATGGTGGGAGCACATCGTCATCTACCTCCTGGCTAATGTTCTGCTCTATTCTGCCTGCGCCGTCACTGGCCTCCCCTAACTCCGCTCCGTTCAGGTGCCCGTCGACCACTCGCTGTATCAGTAGTTCATCAGACTCCTCGAAGCTGCAGTTAGCTGCTGCATCAGTTGTTCATTCGACTCCTCGAAGCGACGCTTCTTGCTCTCGAAGAGCCGGTTTTGCTAGGTCCTCAGTCGTTTGTGATGTTCCACGTTCTGACGGGTTTCGCGCTGCAGCATTCGGGCGCGCGCTGTGTTCTTCTCGGATAATGCCCTCCTGCACTCGTCATCGAACCACTCCTTGTTCTGGTTGCGTGGCTTATGGCCTAGTGTCTGCTCGGCTGTGCTGCTGATGACTCGCTCCACCATACGCCAGTAGTCATCGAGGGTCATAGTGGCGGTCGCGTCCGGTAGCGCTTCTCCAAGCGCTGACGCGTAGCCCTCGGCAACAGCAGGTGTCCGCAGCCGATCCGTGTTTAGGCGTGGGGTAGGCCGGTGACGCAGTGTGTTGACAGCGCAGAGTTTCGGCCTTAGCTTCACCATAACCAGGAAGTGGTCCGAGTCGACGTTTGCGCCCCTGTACGTCCGTGTATGATGTCCGAGAAGTGCCTTCCGTCTATTAGAACGTGGTCTATTTGGGAATATGTCTGTTGGGGTGATCTCCAGGTGTAGCTGAATCGAGGTTTGTGCTGGAAGAAGGTGCTACGGATGTTCATGTGCCTCGAGGATGCGAAGTTTATGAGCCGGAGGCCGTTGTCGTTGGTTAGCTGGTGGGCACTAAAGCTTCCAATCGTTGGTTTATAGGCCTCCTCCCGCCCGACCTGAGCATTAAGGTCACCGATGACGATCTTCATCGATCGATGACGATTCACATCGGGTTGTGGGCAGCAGTCGTATTCCCTCTCCAGCTGCGTATAGAAGGCGTCCTTGTCGTCAACACTGCTCCCAAGGTGCGGACTATGCACATTTATGATGCTCAAGTTGAAGAACCGACCACGTATCCTCAACCTGCACATCCTGTCGTTGATCGTGCCGTGCCACCATCCGGTCACACGTTTCCTCATAGCACCCATAACAAGGAGCGCCGTACCGAGCTCGTGCTTATCTCCACCGCTCTGGTAGATCATGCAATCGCTGCGGTAGCGTCGCTCCATGACTTCCTTCCAGCGAACCTCTTGAAGTGCTACTATCTCGCAACCGCGGGCTCTTACTTCATCTGCGAGCATTTTAGTGCTCCCGGGTCCTGTGAGAGATCTGCAGTTCCATGTTCCGAGTTTTCTTTTTTCGTTACATTTAACAAAACAATTAGGAAAAATATTGGCCACACTCCAAGGTGTCTGGGCATAAATTCTATCCATAATCGAGCTCTAGACTTGGGGGGAAATTTCCGTGACGGGAACGAATAAAAGTAGCCCAGTTTCGACAGAATATCCAGCGGGAACGAGCATATACGTCCGATCTGTCAAAGTGAGATCAAAGTCAACAAAGAGTTTGTTTACGTGATTGAACCTGGCAGCAGGTAAAAGTGGAATTGTGAATCATTACCAAATATCAAGTTTATAAATGTTATTTTCTTGCAGATAATAAAGTTTTCTAGTGAAAACATGAATAAAGAAGTCGAAAATATTGAGCCAACTGAGCGTTCCCGCTTCGGTTCCCACTTGACGTAGTTTCGCATTTTCTACACATAGCGAGAACGAAATCAGTTGTTTTTCATATGGAGTTTCCCGTCGCCCCGCTGGCCGACGGGAAGTTCCCGCTATGTGTAGCGGACGCTATAGTAGTTTCTTCGTTCAGTTATGTTGGGAATATTTTCAAAAAATATAAGGTTAGCAGACACATGCAAATTAAACGCCCGCCGTAGCACCACCGATTTTAACTATCTCGAAGCTAAGCTAAGAGAGCAATGGAAAACACAAAAATTCCAAAAGATAATCAACAAATATACTAAAATGTAGCCGTTTACGGGTTCGACAAAATTTCAAAAATGACGAAGTTATTGCGTCCGCTCAAGCGACCGCTAAAACACATTCAGGTAAGATTTCAAAGCAAAGAATTATAGTGTCAGGCCTACATGCCTGTATAAACGGATGTACATCGTATGATAAACGTACGTTTAACGTTATCACTATGTTTGCCCTCGCCCGTCAACTCGATAGCTCAGTTGAATTCCACGATTCACTGAGTGTGGTTGGGTTCAGCAAATACTGTCCAAATCGTTTTTATACGCAGAGCATAAGCGGATGGAAACACTGTCGGTACTGTGGAGATAGCTTATTTGTGAAAAGGACAATTCAGGTAGAAATCAGTGACGAGGCAGTTTTCAGCAAGTTAAGTAAATTACAAAAAATCCTTTTTTCTCATGTGTTATCTGGTTTTTTTTCTATTTATAGCGAAGTGAAGTATTTTAAAACAGTTCTTTTTGAAGCTGTTAAATCATTATACGGTATTGGCAGAACCAGAACGCTCGTTGTTCGCCGCACCGCACGCCGCACCGCATCGCACTGTCAAAAATTGTATGGGATTTTTTTATTCGACGCCGTTATGTTGGCTACCTTCGCAGTCGATTTTCGCAGTCGCATCAACGCAGTTGATTTTGCCGCACAAGGTAGCCAACATAACGGCGTCGAAAAAACAAATCCCATAAGGGCCCGTTAGGGCGCGCTCGTTGTTCGCCGTACGGCACGCCGCACCGCACGCCGCACCGCAATCGAATCGCAATCGGT
>KE525331.1:2066021-2076024 GCA_000441895.2 Anopheles sinensis
CAAGAATGTATTTTGTACAATGAATTTTCCACTCATTTTAGTGATTGATTACAAAGGGGAAAATGCTGATCTTGGTGAGTTTTCAAAATGGCATTCCCAGGACAAAAGTTTTAAAAAGATGATAATAACAATAGAAACGTCCTACAAACCTGAAGATGCTGAAGAAAAAATTTTAATCGACCATTTGACGGATGAGAGTAGAAGTGAAATAACAAACAAAAGTACAATTTTCTTCGGAACACCCATTTTGTACGATGAAATTTTCCGCGAAGAAGATGGCCTGAATTTTGTTTCAGATGTTGAAAGTTTTCCCAATCATTCAGCAGTAAAACGTAACATTATCGAAGAAAACTACAACGAAATACACGACGTGTACATTCAGCGCAAATTGCAACAATGCGAGATGGAACATGATTCAAACTATTACAATGCTTCTCGTTGGTTTTCCCATTATGGAGCAATTCTTTCTAGTGTAAGACTTCACCATTCTATGGCCGAGAAGTTAGGCAGAGAAGCAAATTTTGATAGCTTTCTAAGGCATTTAGATCACTATTTTCGCTTAGGGTCATATGGAATTGAAAACGATCTTAGTAGCTTAAAAATAGATTTTGATATGAAAAAAAAAGTTCGTCTTATTTTTAATGAAGCCGGAATAGGGAAATCTTTCTACGTAACATGGTTAGCTTGGCAACTTCAATCGAACGAAGATCGCAAGGATTGGTGGATTGTAAAATTAAATTTTATAGAATTTTCCACAATTTTCGATCAAATGCAAGCAAAATCTCCAAAAATGAATGAGCTTGACGCCATCAGACTGTTTTTTGAACTGACTTATTTGGTTTTCCATCTGGACAATAAATTTGATCCAAAAATAAAAGAGAAGTGGGAAATAGCAAAGAACATTTCAGAACTGGTCCTTCTCTGCGAGAAAAATATTAATATAGATAAAAGCAAACTGCAGTCATTGACCTCGGAGCAGTTGGTATTCCTTAGAATATTTGTAAGTAAATTCAACAACAATAAACTCTTTGTTTTGATGGACGGGTTTGATGAGATTGCTCCGGATTACAAGGATATGGTACTGAAGCTGTTAGAATATCTTAAAAACTTTGATGGGATCTGTAACATTTTTATTACCAGTCGGCCGTATGATTTTAGAAAGGAAATGGCAGATAAATTAGGAGAATGTGGGTACTATCGATTGCAACCATTAAACGAGAAGGATCTATTTACATACACGCAACGATTCGTTCCGGCACGCTTTAAAAGTGTTCAATTAGAGGAAGAACAAATGCAATCTAACATTGTGCGAATGCACGTACGGCTACTGCTAATATTTCTGTACGACATTGCATATATTCCTCTGTTTGTAGCGGTAGCACTCGAATTGTTGCTGCCTATAGTTGAAAAACATCTGAATATGAGCTATGTTTATCCATTAGAAATGCTTAACGATTGTGAACAACAGTTCGCTCGAGTTAGCATGATGGAAACTTTCATAAAAAATAAGCTGATCACAAAAGTAGAGAAATCGGGGACTCGGACTGACACTGTTCATACGAAAAAGACACTGAAAAAAGATTATGAAGAGATAAAAAAATCACATTCTGTTTTAGGTTTGTACGCGATTTTGAATAAGAGAGAAGTTGGGGAGCTATTATCACCTGTCCAAAAGGAAGAAGCAACCCGTTATATGAATGAATTGAAAACCGGGACAGAAAGATCTGGCATTGTGGACGGAGTTGTGGATGAGGTGCCTATTTTTGTTCATCGTTTATTCGCAGAATATTTTGCTGCGCTTTGGTTCTTCACGAATGTTGAGCAGGACGGCGTAATAAACTTTTTGAAGCGCCATGTAATAAAGAGAATCGACATGATTGAAATTAAACAATTTTTAGATCGAATTGTTTGCGAAAAAAATGATTTCCATATGGCGGTTCTCGATAGTCGTGGATCAAAAGTGAAAACCCTACTTATTGAAAACCCAAACATAATCAACGAAACCGACTTTTGGGGAAGAACACCATTACAATTGGCCTTCATTGATGGACCAAAAACCGTATATTTTCATAAAGATTGGATGAGAATTGTCGAAAGATTATTGGATCGAACTGATGAAAATGAAATACTTCTCAAAGACAGATATTTTAAATGGGATGTAACAGATTATGCATACCATTGGCTTAAAACAAAAACAAATACTGGTGATAATCATTTCCAAGACCTGTTAAAAAAAGCATTGGAACTTGAGCACGTTTTGTTCAACGAACATTTGCAAAGTGTGCAACGAAATCGGAGGGCAAATTTTTTGAAATATTTGTTTACTAAGCTAACGTTGAACCTAGTCTACGAAGATCAGTTGGAAGACATAAATCTTAGTACGAGGTGTAGATCCGTCGATTTAGAAAAAGCAGAGCTTCTATTAGAAATAACCACAATCCTTCGGAAAGATTTTGACAAGAAGGAATCAATAATGCTGCAAATCCTCGTTGATAATGTTTTTCTTAAACTTGAACCTGAGCAAATAGAACGGTTTGTAGAATTAGCACTCAAGTACCGCTGGGAAAATGTCCTGCATTGTTTGGTTAAAAAGCAAATCACTTTGCCCGATGAGACTAATTTTGAACATGAATTGTTGGTATTAGTTACGTACATGGAGCATGATGAAAAGAAGTTTAGAGAAATTTTTCATAAATACTGCGTGAGGCACGACATCCCGTGTTTAGAAGAAAATCAACTTGAACCAGTCTTAATGGCAGAAAGATCCGAAAAGATCATTTTAGAACCATTACATCGTGTTCCAACTGAATTTCAGTTCACAAATACAAACGGTATCGATATTGGTACAGAGTTTTTGATATCTAGAGCATTACAGACCAATAATTTATCGATAGTGCAATACTTGATTCGTAAAACAGACACTACTGTAAACAATCAGTTGATAAAAAGAATTGTGCAGATTCATAGAATAGACTGCTATTGTGAGAACTTTAACTTTCTTGTGGAGAGAAGTGAGGACCTTAGTGGTATCGATGTAAACGGTCAAAATCTTTTACATTTCGCCGTTGAACAGGGTCAATTTAATTTGGTGAAATGTTTGATTGAACATAAAGAATTCAAACCAGCCGATATAAATTCAAAGGAAAAAAACTGGAATGCCTTTTTTTACTGCGTGGTAAAGCGTGATGAAGACTACCGCTTACGTGAGGAAAAGATGAAATTGAATATCTTCAAATACATGATGGATTTTACGAACGAGTCGCCATTGAAATGTTTCAAACTGTTAGACTCAGATGGAAAAAGTATCTTCCACTATGCAGCTCAAAATAGCCAACTTATTCTAGACTACATTATATGGAGACATTTTAATACACCGCTCCATGAATTCAATGAGGAACAGATTATTCGTTTAACAGAGCTCTTTTTATTATCCGACACTGATCCAGTCGGGATATTTAAATATATAAAAATTAAACATTTGTCGAACGAATCGTGGTGCAAAATAATTTGCAAAACACTTGAAGAAAACAATTGGCTTCAATACAAGGATTCAAAGGGTAGGAATCTTTTGCACATTGCTGTACGAGAGAAGTGGCTTGTTTTAGCAAAATGTCTTATTGAGCATTTTGAGTTCAGCGTTGAGGAAACTAATAAAGAAGAAAACGATTGGAACGTATTCTTTTATTTGTCAGATTCCGGGGCTTCAGAAGAAAAGAATCGTTTTGTTTCTTATATCATGGACAAGCACCCTGAGTTCGATTATTTCAATCAACTGGATTCGAAGGGAAAGAGTGTTTTTTACTATGCTGTTATGAGTGCTCCTCAAGATTATGCAGACATCATCATTCAAAGAAAGTTTGGTTTGTCGCTTAACGATTTTAACGAGGATCAGATGATTAAGCTTTTGCAATCATCATGCTTTGATTTGACTGAAATGTTGAAAGTCCTTCACGACAGAGACTTGTTGAATGAAACGTCGTGCAAAATAATTTGCAAAACACTTGAAGAAAACAATGGGCTTCAATATAAGGATTCAAATGGTAGGAATCTGCTACAACTTGCCACACAAAACGGGTGGTTTGTTTTAGGGAAATGGCTAATTGAGCATTTGAACTTTGACTGTAATGAAGTTAATGTAGCAGAAAACAATTGGAATGTTTTTTTCTATTTAGCGAGATGTAAATACGGTAAAGCAAAAGAAAATTCTCAATTTTTTTCTTATATAATAGATAAGAATCCTGATTTCGATTGCTTCAAGCATCTGGATTCGGACGGAAATAATGTTTTTTACCATGCTATGAAGAATAATAAACGTATTGTCGATAGTATTATCATTAAAGAGTTTAATGCAACAGGCACAACTTCAATAGAAAAACAATCTGAGCTTTTTCTGCAACGCCTGAAAGAAACAAAGCATTTAAAAATAGATGTAGTTATGTTTTTAAGGTACTGGTCGCTATGTTCTGCATTGAAATCAAAAAATGAAATTCACGCAAAAATGTTAAGCTTGATAGAGACGGAGTATTGATGAGAGCTTCTACCACGTAGTTATTACCGCATCGTTAGTTAATGGAGAGGAAAACGGCCTATAAAATTATATAAAATGTCAAATAAAACTAAGGAAACTCTATATTTGGGAACTCGGCAATACTTAATATGTAAGAGATGGCATAGCAGCAAGTATCATTGTAAAAATAGTCAGAAATTCATTGTGAAACGTCGTAAAGCAAGGCATGAAAAATAAATTCTTAAGCCAAAGTATACACATCGTTCCACTTGATTTCAATAATGGGCTGGTATTGTCGCTACGAAAATAAAGAAAATTTAATGGACAAATAAAAAGGAGAGCGAAATCAATTCGCTTTAGATGATCCATAACAGGTAAGTCAAACATTTGATAAGGACATCTTCGATGTTCTTCCTGTCGCGGCTTGCCCTCCTCGCAGAACATGATGCCCGTCTGCCCATTATGCGGCTTCACGCCGAATAACTTCTCTATGGGTGGTCATGTTGGAGGTGCATCAGATTGTTGATGGTACTGATAATAAGTCATCGTCAGCACTGTGCTTTTCTGACGTTTGGTATCCGTGCAGCCATCGGATGACCGTCGATACATCTTGTTGCAGATCTACTCAAGATGCAGAAATTGTGACATCTTACTGGTTAAGCACGACTCGATACGAATTAGATTACTTGGTCTCCGGTGCATGAGTCTTAACAATCATTTAACTATTGTTGAAATTCTTTTTCTTCTTTGTTGGCCCGCTCACGGTTGAGCACGTCGTGCTGGCATGCCCTGGTCTCCAATCGCTTTCCAGGTTACTCGGTCCATGGCTGCAGCTCTCCATCTCCGGTCGCATCCGATGTCTCGCAGGTACTGTTGAACTTGGTCCATCCACCGAACATGCTGAGCTCCTCGTCCTCCGTGAGCAGAGTCCAAGATTCATGCCCATTGAGAACGACCGGTCTTATCAGCGTGCGGTATATGGCACACTTCGTGCGGGGGAGAAGCCATCTGGACCTCAGGAGTTTGTGGAGCCCATAGTAGGCACGATTCCCCTCAACAATGCGCCCCGGATTTCGCAGCTTACATAGCAAAGGTAGCCGAGGTAGCAAAACTCCTCCACTACCTCGAGTTCGTCGCCGTCCACTGATACTTCTTCTTCTTGGCGTAACGACCTCCATCCACTGATACACTGCTCCCTAACCTGACTCTGTCGCTGTCAGAGCCACCAACGAGCAGGTACTTCGGTTTCGTCGCATTGATCATTAGTTCAATCCTTGCGGTCTCGAATTTCAGTCGGTCATTGGCCTCGCACACCGTCCTAGTGTTCCGCCCAATGATGTCGATATCGTCCGAAGCAAAGCCGAGGAATTGGAGTGAGCGGGTGAAAATCGTGCCACGGATGTCGAAGCCTGCGCTTCTCATGACATCTTCCAGAGCGATGTTGCATAGAACGCAGGAGTGTCCATCACCTTGCCTCAGACCCCGGTGAGATTCGAACGGATCCAACAGCAAGTTCAAAATTGTGGCCTCTAGTATCCGTACCAGCTCCTCAGGAAAGCAATACTGCCGCATGGTCTTCCATAGCTCCTTTCTGTCTACGGTGTCGTAGACCGCCTTGAAGTCGAAGAAGAAGTGGTGCGACGGGATCTGGCGGTTTCGGCACTTCTGGAGGATCTGGCGTAGGGTAAAGATCTGATCGGTGGTGGATTTGCCTCCAACAAATCCAGCTTGGTAGCTTCAGACGAAATCTGTAGCAAGGGCCGCGAGTCTGCAGAAGAGTATTTGGGAAAGGATTTTGTAGGTGGCATTAAGAACTGTGATGGCTCAACAAGCTCTACCGAACCCATCTTGAACAGTTCTGCCACCAGCCCATCGCTGCCAGCTGCTTTGTTCTGCTTCAGCTGTTTGATGGCACTGGTGACTTCATCCAAGGATGGTGGGAGCACATCGTCATCTACCTCCTGGCTAATGTGTTACTCGATTCTGCCTGCGTCATTGCTGGACTCCCCTAATTCCGCTCCGTTCAGGTGCCCGTCGAAGTAGCACTTCCACCTTTCGATCACCTCTCGCTCGTCCGTGAGAATGTTGCCCTTCTCCCCGACTGAGAAAGCTGCTGCATCAGTTGTTCATCCGACTCCTCGAAGCGACGCTTCTTGCTCTCGAAGAGCCGGTTTTGCTGGGTCCTCAGTCGTTTGTAGTGTTCCACGTTCTGACGGGTTTCGCGCTGCAGCATTCGGGCGCGCGCTGTGTTCTTCTCGGATAATGCCCGCCTGCACTCGTCATCGAACCACTCCTTGTTCTGGTTGCGTGGCTTATGGCCTAGTGTCTGCTCGGCTGTGCTGCTGATGACTCGCTCCACCATACGCCAGTGGTCATCGAGGGTCATAGTGGCGGTCGCGTTGTTGTCCGGTAGCGCTTCCCCAAGCGCTGACGCGTTGCCTCCGGTAAGAGAAGGTGTCCGCAGCCGATTCGTGTTTAGGCGTGGGTTAGGCCGGTGACGCAGTGTGTTGACAGCGCAGAGCTTCTGCCTTAGCTTCACCATAACCAGGAAGTGGTCCGAGTCGACGTTTGCGCCCCTGTACGTCCGTACGTCGATGATGTCCGAGAAGTGCCTTCCGTCTATTAGAATGTGGTCTATTTGGGAATATGCCTGTTGGGGTGATCTCCAGGTGTAGCTGAATCGAGGTTTGTGCTAGAAGAAGGTGCTACGGATGTTCATGTGCCTCGAGGATGCGAAGTTTATGAGCTGGAGGCCGTTGTCGTTGGTTAGCTGGTGGGCGCTAAAGCTTCCAATCGTGGGTTTTGAGGCCTCCTCTCGCCCGACCTGAGCATTAAAGTCACCAATGACGATCTTCAAATGGTGTTATGGGCAGCGGTGGTACTCCCTCTCCAGCTGCGTATAGAAGGCGTCCTTGTTGTCCCAAGGTGCGGGCTGTGCGCATTTATAATGCTCAGGTTGAAGAACCAACCATGTATCCTCATCCTGCACATCCTGTCGTTGATCGACCACCATCCGATCACACGCTTCCTCATAGTACCCATCACAAGGAACGCCGTACCGAGCTCGTGCTTATCTCCACCACTCTGGTAGATCATGCAATCGCTGCGGTTACGACGCTCCGTGACTCCCTTCCAGCGGACCTCTTGAAGTGCTACTATTCCGAAGCCGCGGGCTCTCACTTCGTCTGCGAGTATTCTGGTACTCCCGGGTGATGTCAGAGACCTGCAGTTCCATGTTCCGAGTTTCCAATCGTAGTCCTTTTTCCGTTGCGTGGGTCGGGCATGATTGGTCCAAATCGGTGTATACTCTTGATGATTATTCGTTGCAGTGTTACAGGGGGTGGCTTGCAAGGCCTCTCCCCCCGCCTCCTATCTCGTCGGTGGAACAACGCATCCTAGTTGTTTACGTCCCGTAGGATGCCAGGACAGGAGAAACAGCCGCCCCTAACATGGGGAACAGACGCTGGGTCGAGCCGCTCCTAACATGGAGGACAAACGCTCGAGGATGAACTGCCAGCAAGTAGCATCCCATTCCCCCGCTCAATTCGGCCTTGCCGCCCAACCCGCCCAAGGTGGGTTTCCCCGTGTACCCAAGCTTGGATATTTAGGCGACAAGCTACCGTTCAGTACGTCGCGGACGTATTGAGTAAGAGTTGAGAAGGAAAGTCTAGAGTAGCTGTCGCTGACAACAGCAACCGACCTAGACTTGGGTCAAAAAAAAACTGACAGCAACCGACCTAGAACTGGGCCAAAAAAGCTGCAACGGCAGCTCGCTAGCGCAACGCTTAGCGCCAACGAAAAACAATGAAAATTAAACAAACTCGGGCATAAACAGATCGACGCGAAATTAATACAGGTCGAGTGACCATCGAGCGAGCAAGGTATAGTTCATAAGAAAGAGATAGAATTAAGAACTTTAGGTATATAAGAACAAAATTTTGACTAAAAAATCGCCTTTTAAACGCAAGACCGAAGGGTGTGTGATACGGAATAATAGAGTCGGAGGCTTTGCTTCCGGGCTCTATTGAAGTCAAACAACTTCTTCAGTAGCCTTCAAGAGGCTTCGGATCCAACACGTTACAGAACAATTCTTATATAGTGTAAATATTATAATTTAATTTCAAATCAACTACCAGCAGCAAACATTTGCTTCATGTAATGTATGTGAAATATAATGACCAAAAATCAATTTGGCTAAACTTATTTGTTGTTTGGAACGAACTGCGGTCAAACATTTTACTAGAAGATTCATGTTCAAGCTCGAATTGTGGACTTTTTATTTGGCTGAAGAATGTTCAAAATGTTTTTTTCCGTTAAAATATAAACTCCTATGAAATGATGTATGGTTCTGACCGACTTTTCGTTTATAATTTATACCAAACAATTTTTACAACTGGCGGCAGCCACTATCATGATAGTGGATCCATCCAACCTTTTTCTGCGGACGCCGCTGCATTTAACATAACAATTAGGTAAGTTGTTGACCACACTCCAAGGTGTCTGGGCATAAATTCTATCCATAGTAGTTTCTTCGTTCAGTTATGTTGGGAATATTTTCAAAAAATATAAGGTTAGCAGAAACATGCAAATTAAACGCCCGCCGTAGCACCACCGATTTTTACTATCTCGAAGCTAAGCTAAGAGAGCAATGGAAAACACAAAAATTCCAAAAGATAGTCAACAAATATACTAAAATGTAGCCGTTTACGGGTTCGACAAAATTTCAAAAATGACGAAGTTATTGCGTCCGCTCAAGCGACCGCTGAAACACATTCAGGTAAGATTTCAAAGCAAAGAATTGTAGTGTCAGGCCTACATGCGGGTATAAACGCATATACATCAAATGATAAACGTTATCACTGTGTTTGCCCTCGCCCGTCAACTCGATAGCTCAGTTGAATTCCACGATTCACTGAGTGTGGTTGGGTTCAGCAAATACTGTCCAAATCGTTTTTTAAACGCAGAGCATAAGCGGATGGAAACACTGTCGGTACTGTGGAGATAGCTTATTTGTGAAAAGGACAATTTAGGTAAAAATCGCCCGAGGTATTCAGCAAGTTCAGGAAATGACTAACAGTCTATTTTTCTCATGTGTTATCTGTTTTTTTTCTATTTATAGCGAAGTGAAGTATTTTAAAACAGTTCCTTTTGAAGCTGTAAAATCATTATACGGATTGGGCAGGACCAGGTATGTTTTATTTCAACTAGTTTACAAAAAAAGGTGTTAGCCGACGTGAAATTCTATAATTTGTGTTTCATTCGTTTATGGCGATTCTTAACTTGAACACTATGAAAAAACGTGTTTCTAGAAAGTGTGACCTAGTAGTTTTGGTAACAGTTAGAAGTGTTTGCAAATCAGCGGAAGCCAGCATCGACAAAGGCATCTAGTACCTTCCTCATGAGTATATGGCCAACAGAACCAGAAGCCTTCTGAGTGCGTCTGACTAAACGGAAGAAGCTCGGTTGTGCTGCTGATGACTTGCTCCACCATTCGCC
>KE525331.1:2095569-2125906 GCA_000441895.2 Anopheles sinensis
CTCGAGTTAGCATGATGGAAACTTTACNTAAAAAATAAGCTGATCACAAAAGTAGAGAAATCGGGGACTCGGACTGACACTGTTGATACGAAAAAGACACTGAAAAAAGAATATGAAGAGATAAAAAAATCACATTCTGTTTTAGCTTTGTATGCGGTTTTGAATAAGAGAGAAGTTGGGGAGCTATTATCACATAGCCAAAAGGAAGAAGCAACCCGTTATATGAATGAATTGAAAACCGGGTCAGAAAGATCTGGCATTGTGGACGGAGTTGTGGATAAGAAGCCTATTTTTGTTCATCGTTTATTCGCAGAATATTTTGCTGCGCTTTGGTTCTTCACAAATGTTGAGCAGGACGGCGTAATAGACTTTTTGAAGCGCCATGTAATTGAGAGAGACGACATGATTGAAATTAACCATTTTTTAGCTCGAATTGTTTGCGAAAAAAATGATTTCCTTTTGACGATTCTCGATAAGCGTGGATCAAAAGTGAAAACCCTGCTTATTGAAAAACCAAACATAATTAACCAAACCGACCGCTGGGGAAGAACACCGTTACAATTGGCCTTCATTGATGCACTAGAAGACGCATATTCGAATGAAGATTGGAGGAGAATTGTCGAAATATTATTGGATCGGACTGATGAAAATGAAATACTTCTCAAAGACAGATATTTTAAATGGGATGTAACAGATTATGCATACCATTGGCTTAAAACAAAAACAAATACTGGTGATAATCATTTCCAAGACCTGTTAAAAAAAGCATTGAGACTTGAGTTCTCTTTGTTCTACGGACATTTGCAAAGTGTGCAACGAAATCGTAGGGCAAATTTTTTGAAACATTTGTTTGCTAAGCTAACGAGGAACCTAGTCTACGAAGATCAGTTGGAAGACATAAATCTTAGTACGAGGTGTAGATCCGCCGATTTACAAAAAGCAGAGCTTCTATTAGAAAAAACCACAACCTTACAGAAAGATTTTGACGAGAAGGAATCAATAATGCTGCAAATCCTCGTTGATAAGGTTTTTCTTAAACTTCCTGATCAAATAGAACGGTTTAAAGCATTAGCACTCAAGCACTGCTGGGTAAATGTCCTGCATTGTTTGGTCAAAAAGCAAATAATCACTTTGCCCGAGACCAATTTTGAACATGAATTGTTGGTATTAGTTACGTACTTGGAGCATGATGAAACGAGGTTTAGAGAAATTTTTCATAAATACTGCGTGAGGCACCACATCCCGTGTTTAGAAGAAAATCTTCTTGAACCAGTCTTAATAACAGAAAGATCCGAAAAGATCATTTTAGAACCATTACATCGTGTTCCAACTGAATTTCAGTTCACAAATACAAACGGTATCGATATTGGTACAGAATGTTTGATATCTAGAGCATTACAGACCAATAATTTATCGATAGTACAATACTTGATTCGTAAAACAAAAACCACTGTAAACAATCGGTTGATAAAAAGAATTGTGCAGATTCATAGAATAGACTGCTATTGTGAGAACTTTAACTTTCTTGTGGAGAGAAGTGAGGACCTTAGGGGTATCGATGTAAACGGTCAAAATCTTTTACATTTCGCCGTTGAACGGGGCCAAATTAATTTGGTGAAATGTTTGATTGAACTTAAAACATTCAAACCGGCAGATATAAATTCAAAGGAAAAAAACTGGAATGCTTTTTTTACTGCGTGGCAAAGCCTGATGATGAATACCGCTTATCTGAGGAAAATATGCAATTGATTATTTTCAAATATATGATGGATTTTACGCAGGAGTCGCCATTGAATTGCTTCAAACTCTTAGACTCAGATGGAAAAAGTATCTTCCACCATGCAGCTCAGAATAGCCAACTTATTCTAGACGACATTATATGGAGACATTTAAATACACCGCTCCATGAATTCAATGAGGAACAGATCTTTTATTTAACAGAGCTTTTTCTATCATCCGGCACTAGTCCAGCTGGAATATTTGAATATTTAGGAAATACAAATTTGTTGAAACAATCGTGGTGTAACATAATTTGCAAAAAACTTAAAGAGGACAATGGGCTTCAATACAAGAATTCAAAGGGTATGAATCTTTTGCACATTGCTGTACGAGAGGGGTGGTTTGTTTTAGCAAAATCTCTTATTGAGCATTTTAACTTTGACGTTAATGAAGTTAATAAAGAAGAAAACGATTGGAACGTATTCTTTTATTGCATGTTCGTTTTCGGGGATTCAGAAGACAAGTTTCAATTTTTTTCTTATATAATGGACAAGCACCCTGAGTTCGATTATTTCAATCAACTGGATTCGAAGGGAAAGAATGTCTTTTACTATGCTGTTATGCGTACTCGACGTTTTGCAGACATCATCATTAAAAGAAAGTTTGGTTTGTCGTTTAACGATTTAAACGAGGATCAGATGATTAAGCTTTTGCTATCATCAGGCTGTGATTTGATTGAAATGTTGGAAATCTTTCACGACAGACGCTTGTTGAAGGAAACGTCGTGCAAAATAATTTGCAAAACAGTTGAAGAAAACAATGGGCTTCAATACAAGGATTCAAAGGGTAGGAATCTTTTGCACATTGCTGTACGAAAGTCGTGGTTTGTTTTGGGGAAATGGCTAATTGAGCATTTGAACTTTGACTGTAATGAAGTTAATGAAGCAGAAAACAATTGGAATACTTTTTTCTATTTAGCGAGATGTACATACGGTTATACAAACGAAGCATCTCAATTCTTTTCTTATATAATGGAGAAGAATCCTGGTTTCGATTGCTTCAATCATCTGGATTCGGACGAAAATAATGTTTTTTACCATGCTATAAAGAATAATAGAAGTATTGCCGATACTATTATCATTAAAGAGTTTAATGCAACAGGCACAGCATCAATAGAAAAACAATCTGAGCTTTTTTTGCAACGCCTGAAAGAAACAAAGCATTTTAAAACAGATGTAGTTTATTTTTAAAGGCCTGGTTGCGATATTCTAAATTAGAATCAAAAAATGAAATTCACGCAAAAATGATAAGCTTGATAGAGACGGAGTATTGATGAGAGCTTCTACCACGTAGTTATTACAGCATCGTTAGTCAACGGAGAGGAAAAAGGCCTATTAAATTTTACAAAATGTCAAATGCCTCCGATTTCGCAGTTTACGTTGTTGTCCGAAGTAACGACAGTGCCGAGGTAGCAAAACTCCTCCACTTCCTCGAGTTCGTCGCCGTCCACTGATACTTCTTCTTCTTGGCGTAACGACCTCTTGGTAATGCCTGCCCCTGAAGGGCTTACAAGACTTTTTCTCTTATGTACGTGGATAGTCACTCCTCTCGTACAGGGGAGGGCCCGGTCTCGGATGGGATCCACTGATACACTGCTCCCTAACCTGACTCTGTCGCTGTCAGAGCCACCAACGAGCAGGTACTTCGGTTTCGTCGCATTGATCATTAGTTCAATCCTTGCGGTCTCGAATTTCAGTCGGTCATTGGCCTCGCACACCGTCCTAGTGTTCCGCCCAATGATGTCGATATCGTCCAAAGCAAAGCCAAGGAATTGGAGTGAGCGGGTGAAAATCGTGCCACGGATGTCGAAGCCTGCGCTTCTCATGACATCTTCCAGAGCGATGTTGCATAGAAGGCAGGAGAGTCATTCACCTTGCCTCAGACCTCGGGGAGATTCGAACAGATCTAACAGCATGTTCAAAATTGTGGCCTCTAGTATCCGTACCAGCTCCTCAGGAAAGCTATACTGCCGCATGGTCTTCCATAGCTCCTTTCTGTCTACGGTGTCGTAGACCGCCTTGAAGTCGAAGAAGAAGTGGTGCGACGGGACCTGGCGCTTTCGGCACTTCTGGAGGATCTGGCGTAGGGTAAAGATCTGATCGGTGGTGTATTTGCCTCCACCAAATTCTGCTTGGTAGCTCGAAATGACGAAATCGCTCGAGTCTGCTGGTAGCTCGAGTCTGCTGAAGAGTATTTGGGATAGGATTTTGAAGGCAGCATTGAGCACTGTAATGGCTCGAAGGTTGGCACAACCAATTCTGTTACCCTTCTTGTACGCTGGGTGGATGACACCCAGCTTCCAGTCCTCCGGTATCCTTTCCTGCAATTAGTTATCTTTCGATGTATTTATGTAGGAGCTGCTAGGTGATCCTCCCATTGGAATTCTGGTGAAAAACGGAAGACTAGGATGGCTAGGGCATATAGCGAGGAGGCCAGTTAGCTACCCAGCCAGGGAGGCCATCGAAAGGGACCCAACAGGCACGCGAAGAAGAGGGGCGCAGCGAGTACGGCCAGGTTGAGGCGGACTTGCGGATGGTCGGCGTACCGAATTGGAAATCTTCAGCCGAGGACCGGGCGTTTTTGCGCAATATTTTGTTCACGACAGGAGTCGACCAAGTCCGTTTTTATATATATGCGATGTAATCATACAAAGGGGCCTTTCCGCGTGTACCCATGCTTGGATATTTAGGCGTCAAGTTACTGTTCTACACGTCGTAGACGTATTGAATAGGAGCAAGAAAGAGAGCCTATATTATCCTTCCAGATACGTCGGATCTAACCCTTTACAGAAAATACAAATTAAGATGAGTTGATGTTTTATTCTAAAGTTTTCTTGCAAACGAATGTGCTTTCACAAACTCCTTCCGAAGGGCAATTTACTCCTGGAAATCAACCTGGAACGAACGCACCGAGCACTGGTATGCGATGAGAGTGAAACACCCTCCAAGGTTATCGAAGGTGTTTAAGTGCAGTTGATATTCAGCATGTCCGATCGTACCAACCTGCTTAAGGGTTCTGCTTATTTTTTTAAATTTTTGCATAACAAAAGCACACCGGCCGTTCAGGTTTATAAATTCTTCCCTCCCAGATCCCTCCTACGGCCAAGGTGAGCGGAAGCTACGTTTATTTATTATCTCGAACCTGATATAAAAAGGCTTGACGATGGGATGGACGCTTAATTACCGGGAGGGGGCGGAGGCGTAATGCAGGGGAGGGAAAATTACCCCCGATTTCCGGTTTGGATTTTTATTTGCTGAACGCCATGCGATAGGTGCCGATAATTGAAACTAGTTTAAATATATGTATGCATAATTGAGCAATAAATTGCACTACTTTGTGGCGAGTGTGAGAATATTAAACTTTACGCTATTAATTAATGATCGTATTGTCGTAAAGCGATGATAATCATGCTCCACACTTGATCATAAACAGTCGGCCTCGAGGAATAAATATAAGCTGGAAACGAAGGTGCTAAAGGCAAACTTAACGAATAAAAGTAACTAAGTAGCACATTGTGTTAATTACTGTGAATTTAATTGATTTTCCATTGGGTCGTTCCTTTCCGAAATAAGGGTACATTTTGTGGAAATGCTTATTATAACTTGCCATAATTTTATTAAGAGGTCAGTAACTTGCGTAATCCGTATGGTAATGATTAATTGCAAATAAGTCTCTGTTTCTTAATTGTCAAGACGGTACATACAGTGGCGGATTTACATTTATGGGGGCCCTAAGCGGGAAAATGAACCGGGCCCCTATGCTATACCGTAAAAAGTGAAAAATTTTCGTGTTATTTATACGCTTTTCAACAAATAAAATATTACCTCTTATTTTTTTTTCTACAATTATTGAGTTTATCGGCGAACTCCTCGAATTGATTTTATCAATTATTTCTAACAATTCTAATTCAATTAATAGAATATTATTGCGTAATTATACTTCACCCGCAAAAAACCCTCGAAAAACCCTAAAACTAAAAAGTGATCGTTTAAACACGTAACTCAATTTAAAACGAATAAAGATTTTCATGACATCTATCATGCTTTGTTAAAAACTTATTGCCGATATCCGAAAGATCAAACTTTTAAATGTTTAAACGAATTATTTTAGACCTGTTCTTGATATATTCTAAAACCTTGCTTTTTTGAAAGAAATACAAGGTTTTTCCAATTTGGATGAACCATAAAACATTCTTCTGTTACTAAATAACGGAACATTTTTCTTCCGTTACTATGATTATATACCAAATTATCCTTTAATTATTTCGTTATGGTTCTAAGCACTACTTTTTATAGGATACAGTAAAATTATCCATGATTGTAAGAATGACCTCATTCTAATTTATTACCTGTCGATCATTAAAGAATGTTGATGAATTCTATAGAATATTTATTTAAATAATAATCTTGCGCCGAACTTGTACTTTGGTGGCTCGGGGCCCCTTCCGAGCTCGGGGCCCCCCGCAGCCGCTCAGTCCGCGCACCATTAAATCCGCCACTGGGTACATACATAATTAATTTGGACAAAATCTCAGGAGAATCAATGTTTTGTGAAACCATATCGTTTACGAAATATACCACAGCAAATTCGCGGCGTTCCTTTAATGTTTGCATGTCAATAAGCTTGCAGCGAGCCTCATAGGAGGGAAGGGGATATTGAGTCCAACCTAATTTGCGAAGGGCGAATAATGAAAATTGCTTTTGGACGGATTCGATTAAATTTTGTCGGGATGATGTGTACGGAGACCAAACAATACTGCAGTATTCAAGAATGGATCTGACATAGGCATTGTATAACGTTTTTAGTGTATATGGATCTTGTAAATTAAAGCTAAAACGTTTTATAAACCCTAGCATTCTATTAGCCTTTCCTATTATATAGTTAATATGATGTATGAATGTCAGCTTAGAATCAATAAAGACCCCCAAGTCTTTCACTTTCTCGCACCTACCTACTACCTGGGTTCCTAATTTTATAAAAATTGTTGGAATGTTACGTTTCCTGCTTAACGTGAGAGAGTAATACTTTCCGAAGTTCAATTGTAGTAAGCTTTTATTGCACCAAGTATGGAATTTATTGACTTCTTCCTGAAATAAATCGACATCCTTTGGTTTTTTGATTTCTAGAAAAAGTTTCATATCATCGGCATACAAAAGAATTTTTACATTATGAAGAACATAGGAAATATCATTAACAAACAGAATGAAAAGAAGTGGGCCAAGATGCGGACCTTGTGGGACACCAGAAGTGACTGATATGGAATCACCATGTTTCCCATTAAATCAAAAACATTAGATCCCAACATTTAACTTAACAGAATGCATTAATGGAAGGGTATCGACGAAAGAAACCGTTTTTTTTTTCAAAAATATAAACAAGAAGCTGGTTCTCTGACGGTCATCTAGTAGCAACGACATATTTTTTGTTTGAAAATGGATGTAATCCATTCAAAAGAGTTGATATTAAAAAACACCTCTATCGAAAACCTTATCTAAATTCTAAAAATAATTCAGTTCGAATAAAAAGATGTGCAATTTATAATGTTCCAAATGAAGTTTAAAACGTAACCAATCAGCTCAACGTTATTTTACTCTTCTCTCTTCAAAGATGCCGGTTTTCTAGAACGGTTTAGAACAATCTTTGTCTATTATGATGAAAATTACTGCAAAGAATAAAAATAATGCTGAGCTAAGCTGGACTGAAGAATTATTTATTTAATGTAGCAAAGCAGGAATGGTCCTTTGTTTAATCTGTAAAATTAAATTCCGAGCCGTATCCGAAAAGCGTTAGTGATCTCTACAGTCCGCGAACTAAAAGATATAAACAATGCATGCGACTTAAAATAAATGGGTAATAGGTTTGGTTAAGTGAATAATAATGTTTCCTTCTAATTTCCCAATTCCTAAGGCAAGTGTCAAGTGAGCAGATCGTCGACGCTGGTTCCTTCGAAGTCCACCCGAGCTTGGCGTTGTGGGGAGGTTAACTGATCCGCGCTCGTTGACCCCAACCGTCGACGCGCCGACCCCCCCGCGGCGAAGTGGCACGTTCACGATCAAGTCGTAATATTGCCTCGTGCCGTCGTAGCTCGTGCCGCCGGAAAACGGCTTATGGCGTGCGATCACTTAGTGGGTGAGCTGGGTGGCTGAAGGGTGGCGCAGCGAACGGCCATAAGTTTCCCACCGAATCGACGCCGCCCCACGCTCGAAGCGGTTGGGAGAGGTGGGTGGTGGAGTAGGGGCGAAACTGGTTCCCTCGACAGCGAAAGAAGGAGGGCTCCACCGATTGAAGCATGCCAAACACACTTCGCGTATCGTCTCGCCAGTGCACCCCTTCCACCAGGCGTTCGCCAACCCTCCCGTTTCGGTTTGGTGGCATTAATTCAACGAACCTGCGGACAAAGAGGAAAGCTAAAACCGGAGGCTTTGGAACGTGCGAAACACGGACGAGAAATTCAAACCCCGACGACGACGACGACGGCAACGAGAAGCGATAAATTTGGAATACGCCGAAACATGAGCTAGCTCAGCTCACTCGCGCTCACTATAGGGAGCGGAGCGGCGCTTCCATCTCGTACCAAAAGGGAGAAAAAAGGGAATCAGAATTGTCAGTTGGTTTTAAATATCAAAACATGAAATAATTGTTAAGTTCAGCTCCATTAAGCCTCCAGCTCCTTAATTAAGCTCCATTAAAACTGATGTGTGTGCCCAAACCCACGCCACACCGCGCGAGGTACTTGCAGCTCACTGATGTTTCGCTTACTCACAATAATCTCCCTTTATTTTTTGTTCGTTTCACAAAACAACCTCAGCCGTTCCAGGGTGGTGAGCTGGAGAGCTCGTCTCCTGGCGAAAGCATTATAAAATTAAAATAAAATAAAAAAACCCAACCCCGCTCCTAAAACGGTTCACCACGAGCTCGACAACGAGTCCGTGGTTCGATCCATCAACGGCAGCAGGAGCAGCAGCATGTGTCTCGCGTGTTTCGCGTCGCAATCTCATTTCATGTGCTTTTTTTTCTCTTCTGCCTTTCCTTCTTTCTTTCTCTCTTTCGCCGCGTGCTATTGCCATGTTTCCTCCACCAGTTCCGCGCCGCACCCAAAAACCGCACGAATACGTGCAAGTACGGTACGTGGGAACCGGCGCGCTCGAAAAGACATTTTCCCACGAGTTGCGCCGACGGATTTATCTACAGATAAAAAAAAACAACATGAAACGAAATAGTGGCAGCACATAGGGAATGGAAAGAGGAAACGCGAGGCGAAATAAAAAAACCGGCCGGCAGTACGTGTCGGGCCCGTGCTGCACGGGTTTTCAACGTATTTTATGCGGCCGGTGGCGGCGGCGGCGAGAGTGTGCGGTGCGGGGAGCACTGTATCGGAATGGGTGCAGTTGGCCCGGGGTGGGGGGGAAGGAAGCCGAGGGTAAGTGGTAGGCAACACAACGCGCCCGTATAAACAGATGGCTCGTACCACGGATTGTTGTCTGGAGGGTTTTTTTTTCAAAGGAAAGAGTGAGATGGGCGATGTAAGTGGTTCAAGTAGCACCGGAACGAGCTGGAAGGCAATAGTGAGCTTGTTATCCCCACCGGTGAGCCGGTGAGCGAGCTGATCTTCTTTTCTCACTCGCGATGGCAGGGCGAAATGGTCCTTCACGAGATGCACATCTCATGCTCGTACGCAGAGTTGTCAAACATGGTAAAACACTAGGTGAAATCGCATACGGATTTGTTTAATTTCATAGATGGTTACAAATAAACGATCGTTTGTTCTGATTTTAACGATAACTTATTTCGATGAAAACGATTGAGAAATGCATCCAACTTTCCGAAAATAATCGCTAGACGGCAGATTAAGGCTGGTTTCAGTGCTCGTCTGATTTTTACCGCGTCAGCTTTTGACAGGCGAAAATGTATGAGATTTGACACATGGAGCTTGTCGTACGATTTGGTCATACGATTGAATCAAAATCGTTTAATTTTATCGCACGATCGTATCCGATGTTATCTGTCAACAAAATTGAATGTTATAAGCTCGGAAGTGATCTTTAATCTTTAAAAAATAACTAAATTAATGCAACTTTCTTATAATTTTAGTAATTGAAGAAACACTTGCGAATCTGACATCCGATAAAATATAGTACGACAAAGCACTGACACCAGCCTAAATGATTGGTAAATAAACAAATTCGTATGCGATTCCACCTACTGTTTTTTTATTGAATAACGGTAAGTACGGAAATACACTTTTAATTATTTGTTATGAAAACAAATCATTGCTATTGCTACAGCTTTAAGCGTCGTAACTCATCTATACCATAGTAAAAGGTGGGAACATTGCTTGCCGCCATCGAAGAAAATTGACGCCATAGCAGTAAAAATACCACCATTTTCTCTTACGGGTTGGCAGCAGCATTGCTTTGAATCGATTCGCTTTAAAATGGGGGGCGTTACCAAGGCACCTGTTGCACTAGCAGTAGTGACTTCGATGGATTTTTCTGTTATTTAGATGTGGCTTGATCATTTTCTTTCTTTGCATTTCTTACACCTGAGTGTAGAATGTGGACGACGATGTTGCAGTATTTGTCGAAATAGGGGGAGCTTTATTGAATAGGTGACGCGTAGTTAGAAACAAATTGGGTTGCTTTTGCCAAACATGCAAAAATATAATTAACACGTTGACAGCCAAGCGGTTTAAACACAGCTGTTTAAGTACATTCTTTTTTGATTAAATTTCGTTAAAACATAAATTTAATTGACCTTTTTCTAAGACCAAGCGAGAACTTAGCTACCCAAAGAATGAGTTTTTAACTCTACCGAAGTTTTTACGTTGCATTTTCTTTTATTTACCGGGCAAAAACTTATTAGAACTAATGATAGAAAAAAACACTTAAAAAACCATTTATTGAAAGAGGTAAAAGAAATACTAATATTTCGCCTTGTTCGACGACCCTGCCTACGTGAGATTTTTCGATGAATCCGTTTCAACCACAACCGGGGGAAGGACTGGAAGGAAAGGATTTCCCTGCTTTTAGGGCCTGTTATGTTGGTCTACTGCATTCTCCCTCGCTCGCTCTACTTCTTTTCCGTTTCTCCCTTTCTTCCCTTGAAGTGCTTACGGTGCGTGTTCGGCTCCCTGCAAAAGGTTAGGCTTAAGGGTGAAGTGAGGACAACGTATCACGTGTTGAGCTCGAGCCAATTTAGCTTAATAAAACTATAATGTGTTGTCCGAGGGCGCAGCAATTGGGTTGGAATGAAAGGGAAAGAGAGAAGAGGGGTGGAACGATGGAAAGATGGGCCAACAAGGAGCACGGTACACAATCAATCCGTGGCACAAGCGCGATTCTTTTATGCTCTTTTACCCTCCCGTTCGTTGTTGCGTTGTTTAGACCTCATAGTAGAGGCTGACTTGGCGTGTTTTTCTCGCTGTGACGCGATGGGGGTTTTTAGTTTTCTTCTCTTAGTGCACTTTTCTTGCTCCTTCGGTTTCTTTCTTCGCGCATTTCCTTGTAAGAGCTTGGATGTGTCGGTAGCACGATTAATGGATTTTTTCTTTCTTTCCTTCCTTCAGCTCCTCATCGTTACCACTTTGGGAGTTTTTGGGAGGATTCCTTTTTTTTTCAAAAGCTGTTTCCTCTATCTTTTAGCTAATGGAGCTACACACTGCTCCGAATTGGAGGTGCAAAAGCAACAACCGGGGGCCCGCGTACCGATAAAGTAACAAGGGGTAAAAAGAGACACAAAAGGCATTAAAAAACCCACACTCGCAGCTAATGGCAAGTAGCGTGTATGTTATGTGCAGCAGTGAAGGTTAAAATTACCCCCAGTGTGAGAAAAAGGAGCGCACAAGCGCGTAAAAAGTCGTCCGCGCAAATGCGCATAATTTGTGTCTGGTTAGAATTGATCCTCGGGCGGCTTTGGTTGATTTTTCTTTCCTTTTCTCCGGTTCTGTCGTTCTTTTCGCGTTTCGACGCACTCTTTTTCCAGAAGCAATTTCTTTCGGTTGGGCCGGTTTTAGGTAGTCCCTGGTGGATGTTCGTTTCCTGATGCTTCCCCTTTTTTCCTCTTTCACCGGTCCGTAATGTAATGATAAGCACATTAGGCTAAGCGCTCGACCGGTTTCGCTTTCCTTCCGATTTTCTTCTACGGTACCAGGACGGAACTGAGCTTAATGCGTAATTATTGCTGGCAAAATTGGTGTTAAAAATTGTACGGTGACGCATTTGAAATTACGTGACGAAACCGCCGGTACAAATGACGGTTTCGCCGGAAACCGATTCTGGGAAGAGTTAAAAAGGACATATGACAAATAAGATACACATCATAAAAATACAATAGGTAGAATAATACAAATAATAAAAATCTTAATTGGATTTGATAAAAATATAAAATTAACACTCAATTTAAATTTCAAAAGAGTTTTTATTGAGTTTTCCAATGATGAAAAATCTCCTCATGTTAAATGATTGTTAAAAATAAAATGTTTGTGCAACAATCGCCTTCTCAAGGTACACCTTTCTTGTGTAATTTATTTATCAAGCCGTAATTTCCTTTGACAGATTAAGAGTTACCTTCTTCACCGGACGAAAAGCGGAGCAGAATTAAGTCTCCAGATTAGAAACCAGCCAAATCAAATAAACCTAACCAAACAAACGCACCGTAAATGGAGAACGAATCAAATAATGAACGCGTCATGCTTGTTCGTTGTGCCCATTCGATACGTTTCGTTTGTTCTCCGTCCGTTCCGTTTTGAGTGTTCCTTGAGATCCTAGACGAAGGAAAGGACAAAGGAAAAATCCAGTTGGATCCGTCTTCGAATTGGATTTCTTTTCGACGACTTCAATGTGCGGAGGCATAAGGACTCAAATTCCAGCACGAAACGCTGGAGAGTTTGTAAATGGTTAAAGAAAAACGGCCCAAACGAAAACGAATGCGAGCTGCGAGGGTAAACAGATCCTAATGGTTCGAATCTGTCCAGGGTGGTTTCAGGAAAAGTAAAATGGGAAAAAAAATCTCCTCCAACGAAACACACTTGACACTCCCGGGGCGAGTTGTCCCGCTGGCTTTCCACTCCTGCGGAGGCTTGTTTCCCAACAGATAAATTACCATTTTTTTCCCTTCTCCTGCCGACAGGTCGTTTTGGTTTCTCTTGCCACTTGCATCGAGGTTTGATGTTTTTTCCTTTCCCTGCAGGCTCGATGCACTATGGATGTTTATCTTATCTTGATCCTCCAGCATACTTTTATGCTCCTTTTTCCAGAATAAATAAAAAATTTATTTAAAGAATAAATAAAACCGGTGCACCGGACTAGAAAATCTTCCCGTCCTGTCCGAACAGCGACCATAAAGTGCATCGTAAAACACGTCTGGTCTTAAATGTGTCACACTTTTCGGTTTTTCCACTCCAGTGGCAATAAATGGTGCCATCATTAATAAAAAAATAAACTTAGCTCGCCGAAATATAGTTCTCACGAAAACCGGTCGTGGCCAAAAAAGCAGACACCAGCTTGATAACAAAAAAACCCCATGGCATGACATTATCATCCACAATCAGAAACCCAAGATGGGGTGGAGTGAAAAAAAACGAACCGAACGTGTCCTTAAGTGGAGCAACAAATTTGCATGCGGCAACAAGACGCTGAGCGGAGCGAGGCTCATTAAAATTAGAATAATAATTTGCACCCGAATATGAATGCACCTCCTCGTCCAGCTATCCTTTCAGCTTCCGCGGTGCCTGCACCATTCGCTCGGTGTCCATTAATTTTGTCCTCTCCTTTAATCGACGCCCGTCGGAACGTCGCTGTCGTCAAAAAATTCGATGAGCTCCCGGAGAAGCTTCCCACAATCAGGCTGCAGTTTGGCTTCGATAAAGACGCATCACGGTTGCATTTGCATCCATTTTCGCCACCATATTTTCTCATGGGCCACTTTGGCCGGCCTCCACCGAACCCTTGAATGTCGCTGGGGAGTTTTTTTAGGAATATTAAAGTGGCCCAGTGCAAGTGTCGCGTATTTGATCCCATAAAGGAATTTACCAAAGGCAAGATAGGCATAACCGTATCCGTTGATGTTAAAGTTCTCGAAATTTAGTTAAGATGTGTAATTTATCCTCGTTGAAACATTAAAAATCATGGAAGCCTAATAATAACCAATATTTTTCTTCATGAATTGGTTGGCAAACAGATCTTCACCAAAATCAAGAAAAAGGACTACCAACTCATCAGTCAGTTCTTTCATCCAGCAAGAAGGGCCAGGTTGAAGACTAATAAAGCGAAGAGAAAATACAAAACCCAAATAGATTATTTCAATACAATTAAGGTAAGGTGAGGCTATATGCACCCCTTAAGCGAAAACAATTTATTTCTCGCAGTACATTCAAGAAAATCGTCCGAAATTGGCACAGTTCGATTCCTTAACATCTTTTCTGTTGACTAAAATTATCAAAAATAACATCAAAACCTCCAATTTTTATTTATAAAAGGTTTTTGAAGATCCTTTCTTTCTACACGCCATTGACATTTGCGGGGCAATATGGCCCGAACGGTGGGGTAGAATGCACCGGGACGTTAATATGGGGTAAAACGACCCAAATTGATACCGCATTGGTTTGAATTTGGTGAAGCAGTATTCGAAAGACAGTTTGGGTATAAGATCTTTGCTGATTTCCGAACAATTATTGAAAAATTTTACCGATATGTACATGGCTTTCTCTTCACACCGCCTTGGGCTAACCTTTATATTTTCATAAAAAATGCGTTGATTATGAAGGTAACATGCGTAAAACTTTGACTTGCTCTTGTTTTGGTGCATTATGCCTCTATTTTTACATTTAAAACATAATGGCATTTTACTTCACCTAAGGGGGTGCGTATTGCCCCGTACTGAGAAGAGTTCAAATTTTGTCTATAAATAAAAAAGGAAGGATTTTCAACAAAAATTCTCTTCAGTATTCGCTAAAATAAGTATTCAGATATTTTATGAATGCCTGTTTGGATGCAATATTACATTTGTACACTTATAATTCCTTAAATAAAGGTAGCGAAATCTTACATGGTTTTGGACTCAATTTGTTTTATTACGTTTTTTCTGTTAATTTTTAATGTAGAGAAGAACACATTTCATTGTTTAATTTATTTTTAAAGGCGATAATTCAGCTAAAATCATACCGGTGCATATTACCCCACCGGTGCATTTTGCCACACTTTCCCCTACATGATTTTCACTGAGTTTTAATTGTTATTTAGAAATTTCTGCTAACATGAAATTATATTCTTAAATATGTTTTGATATTCCAATTTCGCATTCGTTTTTTCCATTCTTCTGTTGAATAGAAACGAGAATAGAAATATATCCGCTAAATTGATACAATTTTTAGATTTCCTTCAGAATCAAACTTAAGCTACATTTCTTTAATCATTAGATAACATTTATTATCAAAGTTATTTTCTGTTAGAATACAGATGTTTCCGAAGGTTAAAAGCTTCAGAAAAAACTTTTTCAGTTATGTTAGTTTAATACAAATTTAATCCAGGAAAATAACTATTCAAATTGTGTGTTATTATGTAATATTTCTTAAAAAAAGGTTGCGAAATTTAAGGTTTAGGATAATATTGATTAAATAATAGCAAAAATTGCAACAGTTTAACCGTCAAGGGTTGGCGCCGAAGGATTCCCTCCTCGAGCGGCGCGCATTTCGGAAGGATTCGCGAGCGGCCACTCCCGAGCGTGGAGCCCATCCCAAATTACTTGGCACCAGGTGCATCTCCAAGATCACGGTTCTCGTCCTCGCCCGATCCACCTCTTCCCCACGCCCGCCCACCCGGTTGCGCAAATAATACGTGTTCCTGCCTGCGAGTGTGCTGCATACATGAATATTGCGCGCAAATCTTCCTCGCGCACGAAGAAGAAAGCAAGAAACAACGGGCAGCAGCAGCAGCAGCCGAAAGGAGAAAAACACAAAACTCCAGGCGAGAAACATCAGAAAAATCTTTCCGGAGCGTGGGAAACTGCGTTAGCGCACGGTTCTCACAAAATAAATAATAACAGTGATAAAACAGTGGATGTGGATGGAAACACAGTGCAAAAACCCCCTCAAAAAAAAAAAAAACAAAAACGAAAACAACATCCAAAATAAAACAGAATGGAAACATCCCCAAAAAGGAGACGATGGATGCTCCATCTCATGTTTGGGCCAAGAACTTCACCGCAAAATGAAACAAATACCGGGCAAAAACAACACGCTAAAAGCGACCGAAAACACCTGCTTCTCGGTTATTTTCGTGTTTTGTTTTTGATCGTTTATTTCTCCCGCCCCGGCTTCTGCATTTGGTGGTGGTAGTTGCGGACGAGGAAGAAGGGTGATTGCTGCCCAGGACACACGTGGATCGCGCGGATTTTGGACCACCGGAAAGGGGCGCACGGGCGATGGATGGGTGTGTTGGCATGCGGTAATAAAGGGAACAGATAAGGATACGGAGAGCTGACGAGGATGATGATGATGATGATGATAAAATTTTTCTGGTGCAATGTTGACGTATTTTGTCGTTTTGTGAAGCCTTTCGATTTTTTTACCCCCTCGAACTGTTTCCGAGCCAATTTGCTGTTGACACTAATTGATGGATTGGAGCCACGCGGGTGTGGATTATTTGAATCAGTTTGTTTTTCAGTTGTTCACTTCGGCTAATTGATGTCAATGACTTTTTGGTAGATCTTGTTTGGTGGATAATTCAAACTTATTACATAAAACGTCTCTTGCGCTTTAAATCATCGATTTAAAAATCGGTTTTACCCACGGAAACGCAGCAAAAGTGGGCTTTCTGGCACGTGTTCACTTTCATTTCGCGCGATGAAAACGGTTGAGGTGCGCGCGTGCGGGGATAGTCGAATCGTTTGAATGATGGATTATTTGCTTGATTGTTGTTGGAACGACTTCACACTTGTTAACTTTTGATAGATGTATATTGAATCTTTTCTTTAATTTAACTGATTACACCTAATGTTTTCTTGAGATGTATATCAGTGAGGCAAATCATTGAATTATTTTTTACTTTATGGTTATTTTTGACCTTTTGCTGTTCAGTGCTTTTTTTTTTGCTGTTCAGTGATTAGTTTTATGTTAAATTATTTTGTGTACATTTTTACTGTCATTAGACACATTTAAAAAATTCCTTTATTTTAGGTTTAAGTTTGCAAAACATGTATTGTTGTAGCCAAATTGCATAATTTTATAACAGAATCTTTCAACATAGAAAGGAATAATCTCTTCTCAGAACCATACAACAATGTAGGCTATCACAACAAAACAGATCCAAAGCAAGAAACCGAAATAATATGTTGCATAAATAAATGCAAATTATTGTTACATTGACGCATAATCCCGTTTGAAACAATATTAATAGAAATAACAATCAAACATAGCAAGAGTGCGCATCAACAATGTTGATAAGCGTTGTGTTCTGAAAGATCTTCTAGCCACTCCACAATTTTTTACACGAGCAGTATAAGTGATCCGAAAATGTGAACCAGAATCATAGAAAGCCTCAACACAACATTGTATAAGTGAAAAATACAAATCTATTGACACATGTTAGCAAACGGAAAGTAAACACTTGAACCAAATAGCACAAAGTACAATAATCCAACCAAACCCAATAACATTTGAAGTAAAATGTAATAAGTAGGTCGCTAAACAAGTATAAATAAACTGATCAGATCGTACTTCATCATTAGTCGGAAGTAGTCAGAATCGCAGTCTCCATCAGTCAGTATCAGTCGACATCAGAAGGAATGAATCGGATATCATCAGTAACAGTTCGATCTGAAAGACGACGAACTGTGTCTAGAAGTTTTACAGCTTTAGTTAGTGTGTTTTTTTGAAACCCTGATAGAAATTCAGGAGAATTAACCATATGGCGACCGTGACTGAGTGTAGCTAAAATTAGCACATTATTTTTGCTAAAAAGGTTATATTCACTTGTTCAGATGTCAGCAAAGTTTTCTTGTCCAAGTTCAAATGCTGCTTTTTGTTATATTGAATTTTATTTCATGCATGAAATTGAGATTTCAATTCTTTTGTGTTCATGTTTTCAAAATGTGTTTAATTTACACAATTTTCGTATTTTTATTTTCGTTAGTATATTGAACTCTGCGATTTTGCATTAAATCATGTTTGTTGAATTATTTCTATTCCATTTATTTGTTTTTTTCCAAACACCATACCATATCTTTGAATTCCTTTACTTTTAATATTTTACATGGATGAAAGTTTGTTGCCGTCAATTTCTTTCCAATTAAAAAGGCTTATTTTTCGACACCCCTTTTCCAGCTCCTCTCGCGGAAGGATTAACACCTGTGCGTGACAGTTACCAGTTCGGAGTGGCCACTTTCACCGACCAAACAAGCGGCGGCAGCACAGATTTTTATGTTTATAATTACCCCCACCTTCGTGTTCGATCATTATCATCCCTGTTCCTGCGTTCTTCCCGGGAGCTGCGGTGGATTAGCACCTGCAATCCCACAATCATTATTGAGTGGAATCAGAGCCTTTGGGATTCGGGACAAGTGAGTGATGATGCGAGGCCCGGGAAGCTCTAATGGGACGCTTTATCGAATCGAGTGAATTTAATTCCCAACCGACCCGAAATCCCGAACGAAGAGGATAGTAAATAATGTGGAATCAAATACAAATAATAATCAAAAAAAGGACCCGAGCTACTTTCCCATCAAAAAACGATCGAAATCACGTTTTATCCTGGCGATAAAAATGCGTTAAATAAAGAATGGAAAGGAAATGTGGTTCAGCAGCAGAGAATTGAAGCAAAAAAGGCTGACCATAGTTGACCATCGGTTTGTTCGGTCGGTTTTGGGTCAAGTTTTGTGTGTTAATTTTCGGATGATTTCAATTTTCATGGGATGGTTTCCGTTTGATTCCATTGCGCATTGTGCGAAGGGGAGATTTATTTCGTAACAATTTTACAGTAAACCACTTTTCGTGCTCCCTCCCTGTTTTTTCCCTTTTCCCCGGCCCATACCGTTTGTGAGACTTTACGAGTATCTTTTGCAGGATGTTCTTTTCCCTTTTGTTCCCAAGAGTCCTTGCAACCGAATTTGCAGCCAATTTCGTTCGATTAGCCTCGAGGGTTACGGTAAACGTTGGCTTTCTCTACCGCTTCTTAATCGCAATCTTTGACCGATCGATTCGGTTTCTGTCCGCTACCTTCAAGGACCTTTCGGTTCGGTTTGCTGGCACATAAAAAAGGCAGAAATATAAAAACTATTCGATCTTTTTTATCTCCTTGCTTTTCTTAAGGTTACTGTCCATCTACCATCTTCCTTACACTGTTGTAGCCGTTACGTCGATTTATTACGGAACAAATTTCATAGTTTCCAATGAACTTAAATTAGGGCCGTTAGATGGGTTTGAAGATGACGGTAAAGAAGTACCAGAAAAGAATGTAAAAAAAACCTAGTGAGAAATGAAACAGTTGAAAAATTGGAGGCCGTATCTTTACCCAGTAAATAAGAATCAATTTTCCTTTCATTCCCATAAGCAACCAAAAGAGTGAGGTATGCACACACAAAAGAAAAGGTAACAGTAGAAAAAGGAAACATTCCTGGACAATTCGGGAAAAGAAACACCAAATATCCTCGCACATAAAAACACTAAAAACCCCCGGAAAAAACCCTGAAGCCTTCCCGTATTGTATATTCCACCTCCGCAGCCGATTGAGAGACCGGTGAACCTCAACATTCAACACGTCCGAGCCTAATTTTCGGCCGGAACTCTCCGCTGGGCCGTCCGTAATCGAGTCCTTACATCAATTTCGCCCCTGACGAAGGCTCCAGGGGGTTGAGCTGAGAAATTACACCCTCAAATAGGGCGATCAATTGAAGGGGCCCGGAAAAGGATGAAAAGAATAGGATAAAACGAAACAAAAATAATAGAAACTGAAAATGTCTAAACCACCGCTTACGAAAAGTGTAACAAAAAACGGACGAAAACCAGAAATCTTGAGATGAAAAGAACCAAAACTCGGACAGGATCGAACAAGTCGAGTCATAATTTTCCAACCGAATGGGTCTTTTTCCTGTTTTTTCTCTCCACAATTTTTTTTGTCTCGGTAATCACCAACACGCATTCTACACGTTTCCCAGCATCCAAGAAAATTCCCATTCCCGGTTCGTCCTTTTGACCAACATTATTGACTTCTAATTCGGCGTAACGTGAAAAGGGATCGGGGAAGTGCCAAGCCAGCTATTGTGCCAACGCTGGAACCCAAGGAACAAGCGAACCGGAGAAGAAAGAAATAAAATATAAAGAAACAAATGCATGAAAAGGCGACTGAAATTAGAGCCGAAGAAAGGGCCGAGACCCAGAAAGTCCACTGGGACGGCGAGGGGGAAATGAATACACAAAAAATCACAATCGGTGATCGCCGGCACCAGTTTTAGTACGTGCCACAGAAGCCCATAGTAACGCTGGCGGTCAGCAGCAGAAGCAACGGCACAAGAATGATGAACAGAAGGGAAAAAAGGCAAGGAAAGGATCGAACAAGACCGATCGGAGGAAAAGATAGGAAAAAAGACATACAGGAAAAAAAACAGGGAAGCAAAGAAAAAAGATCGATCCGAAAAAGGACGAGAGTGTGTTAAAAAAAAGACCCACCCTAACCTCCCTCACTTCCCGACCCCCTCCCCGAGGTGGGACCGGTTCTATGGACTTCTTTTCATTTTTTCTTTTCTCACTCGACTCGTCTCATCTTTCGTCCAGTTTTCTGTTTTCAATTTGAACACGTGCACCCGAAAACAAGAGCCGCGGGTTGCATCGGCATGGCAAACGGTGGGTGGCGAGGGAGGTAGGGGGTGGTAGGAGGAGCGGCCCCCGGAGTGCAACGGTGTGAGAATGGATGGGTTTAATTTTGTTTCCTTTCCAGGATTTTCTTGCACAGTCAAGAAAAACGGAATGCATCGGCATGGCAGCGTGGTGGGAGGGAGGCAGAGGGTGGTTTGGATTGCATTTCAAGTTTATACATGTTCGGTAAGTCGGAGACCCTCCGGGATGGAAGAGTAAAGCAGAGAATAAACAGCGCAACATAAACATAACGTCTAGAAACAGGGTGGTTACTTTTTCAAGATTTAAATATTACGTAGTTCACTCTAAAGAAGCTTACAACTCCTGACGCCAGTTACATTTCGTAACATTTTTAATTTGGTTTCAATTTTCATATTTTAGTCTTTTTCTCGTTGGTCCAATAGATTTCATTACGTTTTTCCTATTTTAAAACCATATTTTGTTGCTTTGTCGTCCTACATCTATTAGTCGGTATTTTTTCACAATTTCATTTTAATTTTTTCGTTGTGTTTTTTTTTATAAAGTTTACACAACTTTTGCATAGTTAGAACTTTGTTTTGATTGAGCTTTTATTGTAGTGTTGCGCATGACGATTAGCTTATGTTATTTTATTTGATTTAACATGATTGAACATAACATATTATATGTTGTACTATTTTGGTTCATCGAGATTTTAAAACAATTAACTACATTTTGCATTTAGTCCTCGCTATCAAAATTGTTAAACTTCAAATGACCTTCTGTTTATCACTCTTTAGCAACGTTATCGTTTGATCTTTTTCCTTTCAGACTCAAGAGTACAAACCTGCAAAGGTATTCGCACTTGCCGAGGGTCATTTAAATAAATTATGCACATGATCGTTAATGCCTTTTAGACATAAATTTCGGCAAAGTGATTTCCCTTTCGACCCACTGCCTCGAACTCACTTGCCTTCGGGGAGTGAAACACGTGCTAGCCATCGCCGTTCCGGCTTTAACCTGCCGAGCCACCCTGTACAGGTCACCACCGTCATCATCTCCATCATCGTCGCCGGGGTCTGACCGTGAATATGTGGTGTCGTATTATGTTTTATGCTCGTCTCCGTGTTTTCCTTATTTTTTTTTCTTTCTACCCTCTCCTAGATCCTTTAAACGCTCAGCCGTGCACGTGTTCAATGCAAGGGTGGGAAAATGTACAACGAAAATTCCTGTCCCCGTAAGCGGGTTGGGTTTTATTACATGCTTCCTCCCCGTCCTCCGTTGTGCCTTTTCATTCGGTTCGTTTTCCTCCGGCACCGTTTTCCTCCTTCCTCCTTCGGTGTTGGTGCTTATTAGATCTTCCTTCAGCATGACCATGACCAACGATCTTCATCAAGATCCTTTTTTGTTCGGTCCTCTTCCCTTTTCCAGGATGGTTTGTTTATGCTCAGGGATGGCAAACTTTGAAATGTGGTTGAATTTCTACACATTTTATCATACAATTAATTAACGAATTAAGAGAAAGACATCATGTTGTAGCCTTCACTGCTCTTTTTATTAAATTCAACTGAAACTGATGACCAGAAATATCTATGAGTTGAAATCATCTCTCACAAAATGTTATCTAATTTCCCATAAAATAAATGTAAGTTAATTTGTAACATACAAATTTTTGAAACACGAGTTTGGATGAAAACATTCAGTAACGAAGTGATGGAATCATACAAATAAAAATAATAGTTCATGTGGAGAATGTTTCCTAAATGAGCTGCTCTTTTCGTTAAATTCAACTTAAATTGTTACCCAAAAATATCTAAAAGTTGAAATCATCTGTTTCTAAATTTAATTAAATTTTGCATACAATAAATTTAATTTAATTTTTAATTTAACATACAAATTTTCGAAACACGAGTTTGGATGAAAACATTCAACAATGAAGTGATTTAATAACATAAATAAAAAATAATAATGCGGACGGAAAATATGTCCTAAATGAAATTTCGCACTTTATCTCCGAACTTAAATATGGTGTTAAGAACGTCAAAAATAGTAAAATTTAATTGGAATCTCTGCATAACATAATATGCAACATTTTCAGCAAAATTTTTATGTTCGTAACATCAAAACATGTTGAACAAACCTAAATTTTAATAGAATCACCGATTTGGCAATAAAAGTATTTAAAAAAAACTCTTTTAATTCCCGGTTCGCCATCGCTGCACGCCTGAAGATTGTTTGTTGCTAGCACAAGTGGACAAGTCGCCCAAAAGGAACACAAACAGAGCGCGAAAAGCTGAAAGGGGGAGAGAAAAAAGGGCGAACGAAGGAGAGCATTAAAAGATAAGATAAGGAAACGTTTGTGGGCGATGGATGGAGGGGTGGAAATAGGCCGAGTTGAGGAAAAAAAAGGTTAGGCTTGGGACCGCACCGAGGCACGGCTTCGAAATGCCGACCGCTGAGGCAAAGCCAGCCTAGACACAAACATCGTAAAACAACGGCCTCGAACAGAGAACGGCACTGTCTGCAGGACGAACGTTTGGCGAGAACGAAGGGAAGTGAGAGAGGAAAAAGAAACTAAACAAAGATCCTCGAAAGACCTCCCGAAGCCGTCGAGGGTGATAGATGAGGACGTGACTGGCTCGTTGAGTGGTGATTGCGAAGGCGAGAGAAAATTGAAGCGCGAAGGATAATAAGCCGAGGGCAAAAGGGAAACGGAAAAAGGGGCCAAGGAAAAAAGGATCCTCGGAGCAAACAAAAAAAAATGAAAAAAGGGACACTTGTTCGCTCGGAGCCTGGGAAAGTTTGTCGAGACCGAGTGTTTGGTTGAGGGTGTAAATTTTAAAACGGGAAAACCCCTCCACCATTCCACCAGTCGTCGTCCGAACCGTGGAGGTCCTGTTTGCCTTTCTCGCTCTCCTTGAGGTCCTTGAGAAAAGGCGAGACGGGGGAAAAAGGGATGCTCGGTTCGGTGCCCATAGAGTTCTCAAGTTGCCCGGGACCTGCCTTTTCCGTGTCCTGATTTTGTGCCGAATTAGGAATCCTTCAGCGTCAACAAAGTGGAACATTTGCTGGCAAACGATGGTGGTTGGAAATTTAAATAAAGTGCCGCTAAAGCCTCCGAGGATCCGGGGGAAGACGAGTGGAAAAAGGACGACGATCGACAGATAGCCGGTCCTGGAGGCCGGAGCCATTAAAATGTCAACTTGTTTTTATTGCCGTACCGTTTTGTCGGGCGGCGACGATGGCGATGATGGTGACGGTTTTCCCGAGCACTTTGCCGAACGGTTTCGTTCCCACGGAAAAAACAGACGCACAAACACACGTTGTTCGAACGTTGGAAAATGTTTTCCAACAATTTATGTGCCGTGTAGTGTACGGTTTCGGGTGTACGTGTCTTTCGGTTTCGGCGCGACAAATGAAGCGTACATTCTCGTTAAGATGCCTTTGCAGGAGGCTCGGAGATGGCCTTTTCCTGAATGCGGAAGGGAAGATGCACTGCCTTCGACGAACGGAGACGTGTGGGACGCCTTTTTTCACTTGACACGAACTTGAACCCTAGCTGAGTTGTGTACCCGTCGAACGAATCAATGTGAAATGCGATAATTTTTCGTCCAGAACCGCACCAAAGAGTGTTCCTTGTCTCACTTTTCCTTCGCACGTGATGCTGCATAAAGGCCTAACCGAGCACTTAATCAGTGATGCATTTTTTCTCGTTCCCAATATATTGTCAGCTGAAGAGTTTTTCCTTCTTGGCAGCTCTTTTTTCGACGAAAATTGAGCATTAATTGGTACCAGCTTCCATCTTAGGGCGAGGGTGGAGTGTAAATTTATTGCCCTCCTTTACCCATTTCTGGCAACACGTACACGTACGTGTATACATATCGGGAAGTCATGTTCGTGCCTCGAGGACTCATTACATCTGCCGATCACTTGTTACGCTCATTAGTCGCCAGCGTGGCGAAGGAGGAAAGCAGAACGATATGTCACCTTTCTTGGTAACATAAATGTCTGGTGCTGCGGGAGGGGGAACACTGCCGTCCGTGAGCTGCAATCGTTTTCATAAATTAATTTTTCATTTCCGCGTGCTAGCGGGAGGTCGTTTTTCGGATGGGGGAAAAAAAATCGGTCCACAACATATGGCAATGTGTTGGGAAGGGTACAGGAATATTGAAAACAATCAGAGTGTTTCTTAAATTTTATGTTTTGTTTCTCGAACAACGATGCGTAACATTTTCCGGGATCCTATTTTCGAACGAACTAATATAATGTGTTAGGATATGATGGTTACTTTTCACTTTTCTTGTCATATTTAAACTCGACGTTCTTATTCAACGATATCTTATTTATAGTAATTATTCTTAAATAACTACTAGTTGTTTCCAGTTCGTTTTTTTTTTCTTCGCTTTTACAGGGTTTACTATTTGATAGCACAAAATTATCAGTTGATATCACAAACGCAGCAGATGATAATTCAATTGTGGCAGATGATATGACAAGTGTGGCAGGTATAATTAAATCGTGGCAGATGATATCACAATTGTAGCAGATGATATCACAAGCCGGTACGACGATGACAGTGAAGTAGAAACTCGCGCGTTTTATACGTGTCCACAATTCATCTCTTCGACTAGATTACTTACCTTTATCACGTAAAATCGCTATATCAATTAAAATCGCTACATAAAGTCCGCACACTGCATTCGATTCGAAACCAAAAACCAAATGAAAATGTAAACAAAGATCGTTTGGCTGACAACTGTCAAATCGTCGTACCGGCTTGTGATATCATCTGCTACAATTGTGATATCATCTGCCACGATTTAATTATACCTGCCACACTTGTCATATCATCTGCCACGATTGAATTATCATCTGCTGCGTTTGTGATATCATCTGATAATTTTGTGCTATCAAATGGTAAACCCTGTAATTCAATAACTTTTTATACCTTTACTAGAAACTAATTATTTTTTCCTTTACCTTTCCTAGAAAGAAACTATTTTTCGATAATTCATTCATCAAAACAATATCTACTTTATTGCTAAACAGCATCGTCTACAATGAACAAAACCTTCTTCTTTCACAACGAATACGTAGTGGAAAACTATACTACATAGAACATGGCTCAAGCGGGTTAAGAATTGAACAATTGAAGGGGAGGAAAAGATATAAGGGAAAGGGAGAAGGAGACCAAACTGACATCCTAACTCGCTCCAAGCTTTCCACTCTGCGATGTGGTCCAAGGACGACCACCATGACCCAGAAGAGCACGTTCTCGCACGAAGCGGAGCGTTCAGATGGTTTAACATCTATGATGGTTTACATACGCTTCGTCGTGGTGATTCAGCTTCGCAAAGCACATTCCCGAGCAGGATGAATCTGAAGCTCACCCTGTTCCAGACCGTATGCTTTGCAGCGTTTGGTTCTATTTTGCTATCTTCGTTTTATCCTTAACAATTTTTTACGGGACTCGCTTTCTAACCCGCCCACGATACGCTGTAAACGCCACGCAAGCTTTCACTTAAAACACCCTTCGGACGGTGCACGGCTGCTTGACATGCCTCCCGGGTGCCAGAGTGCTGCTCTCGTGCATGCAGACAAGCTTTTCTCCACTCACGCTGCTCGCATTTTCCCCGGGCTCGAAAAAAAATAAAAAAAACAAAGCACGATACCGAGGTGTTGCAACCAAGGATAACGTGTTGGCATGATACCCGCCGACGGCAACTTTTACTTTTTTGCCACTTTTAATTAAAATCTCTCGAGCTCTCGCGGGAGGCGGGATCGTTGGGCTTGAAGTGTTTTTAGTTCTCTGGTTTTGTGTGCGTATTTTCACCAAACATCCGAAGAAGTTGATCGATGCCGCACCGAGAAACAAAACCAGAGTTTCCTCGAAATACCTCAAGCAACTTGCTTTGCCGAGTTTCATTCAGGAGGAAACAAATCAATTTCTGGATGCCATAGCACCGAAGCGTGTGGTAAACCTCGCCTCGGTAATCTTCGGCAATTCTTTCAACCTTAAGCTTGCGGTTCTACCTTGTGTTGGTTCAAACTCACATGGTTTCGTCAAGACGTGCTGGAAAAAGGGGTTATGTGATGAAACCCGTCGGTAAAATCCCTGGCCCTGGAGATATTTCTTTATCGTTGGAAAAAAGGAAGAGCAAAGCCATCCCACGGTGATCAATATGAGCACATATTGAGGGTTTATCCTCTGCTAAAAGAAAGCACACCGACGTTCAGAACCATCATCTGTTCTTTTCTATTCTTCTTTATAAGGCGTTGGCTTAAAGTTTCACAGCACATGCTTACTATAATTTATTATTGAAAAGCTATACAACCTAGTTCTTAGCACATAAAAGTTAGTTATTGATGCATCTTATTCAGTGTTTTCTACTCATTCTGTTTCTGTTGATCATAAGTATCAACTTTAACTTTTTTTAGTGTTTTGCCTAATGGATCTTTAGGCGAGATTCATTCAGATTTACCTAAGATTCTTCCAGATGGATTCATGAATCTTTTAGGATTCAAATCTTAAAACATAAATGAATCTTTCGAATCCTTTATGGATCTTGATGAATCTTCCAAGAATCCTCAAGATTCTCTCCATGCAATGGATCATGCGACAAAAACAATGAGGTCTTACTGCATTTTTCTTCCACTTTTCTAGTACTACTTTGCTGATCTTTTATCAGAAATGCATCTTTGAGATTTATGAAAATCTAAACCGAAGCAAATAATCATTCAGATTCATGGATCTGAATCGGATTTACACAACTCTACTTTTTTCTTTTTCAATTTCAAACTCGTTCAGTTGTTTTTAGTATAACCAGTACTAAAAATCAGAAGTGTTTCGCGAGGTCGAAAGTTAATTTCATTGCCAGCAAAATGTGTCCCGGTTGCGCTGTTTGCGAATCGCAATCCAATTCCGCCTAAAAGCTGCGCCAGGCAAGGACAAAACATTAACCGCAGCGAGGGCAAACATCAAACAGCAATAGTGCGGCACTAACTGTCCACCCCCCCCCCCCCCGTCCTCCTCTTTCCTCCTTCCATCACCGCATCGGTCGGTTCTGCGCCAGTGCCGGCGGAAATCCGGTGCCTGTTGGGAATATTTAATTGAATTAGGAACTAGGCATTCGGACAGAAAACGTGTTCAACAAGCCAAAGGGCTCGGGCAGCACCCAAAAAAACAAAACAAAAAGAAAAACAGAACAAAAACAGCCCACTAGCCAACTCCAATTTCGCTGATGCTGATCGGCGGCGGGCACAAAGTTTTCCACCTCACTTGCGCCAGTCACCGAAAGTCCGGCGTCGCTCGGTCGTCCGAACGGTATCGATCCAGGCTCATCCGGGAGTTGGTTCGATTGGCTTAATATTCCCGAAGAGAGGAGATGGGGAGGGTGAGTGGAGAAGGGTTTGGGCAAGTGTAGTTTTCGCCTTGATCGACGTTTATTAATACTCGATTGGTTTCACAAATTTCGTCTCGGCGAAAAGAATGAATACGGTGTACGAAAGATCCTATCTCAAAAATCAATGTCTCGAGTACCTCTGGAGCGCCCCTCTTCGCTGTCTCGAAATAAAACTCTTGGACGACGCATCTTCAAGAACTCTGCCGTCTCTGAAGTACTAAGACGATAAGAAGTGTCGGAAGAAAAGTTTCAAATCTCCAATCAATCGATTTTACATGGATGTTGTACACGGATAGTAGAGTTAACATTTCTATAAAGTGAAAATAATAGAGAACACTGTTCAACATCGAATCGGTTGAATATACTTAACAAGCTGACCCGACGAACTTCGCCTCGTCCAATATCAATTATTTGCTAATATTGAAGAAACATAGCATTGAAACTCATGGGCATTTGCGAGATAAAACATTCTACTCCTTGTAAGCTCCCATAGATTCGTCGGATAAAGATTTCAAAACATAACAATAACACGTTCATCTTTTAGTCGTAAATCATGCAAGAATGTTATGAAATTCCACTGAATGATTTACGGCTTCATCTTGGCTTTAAAAACGATCAATTTATTCGTATGAGCGCGATGGAACAGTTGGAGTCATTAGCATCGATATTTAAGGCAGCTAAAATTGCACTTTTGGCAGACAAAATTGAGGCAACCAATCGTAGTTTCGACACTATTGGGCAAAATTCAGATAATCATTTGTGAGGAGTTCATTTTTCGTAACAGTAAAATGGCAAATAGCTGGTGTAATTCGTCCGTCGTTTTAGCTATTTATTCGAAAAAACTTCTACGGCTCTTAACTGGGGCTGATTTTTGGTCTGTTCGTATGTCCCTTTCAGTTATTAGTGCCCTGATGATACCGATTTTGTTACTCAGTCGATTGCTTAAAAATGTTGCAATTAGATGTTTCTTAATTTCCATCTGTAGCGGAAGCTTTAGTTCCGAATGTGTCATTTTTCCACCTAGCAGTATAGTCAACGCTATAAGATTTTGTGATCCTTTTTTTTTGCCAAAATCAGTGTTATCTCACAATTCCGCAAGGCGCTCTTATTTACAGCCTTCATCAATCCATCAAATGCACATATTTGCTGCACTTTCAATAGTAGGACAGTTCTATATACTTGTTGTTTCAAAGGTAATTCTGTTCCCATTCACGATGCAAGCTCACGTTCAATTTTCACATCTCTAGTTCGACGATTCTCGCACACGAATGAAGTAAGGATCGCTAACGTAAGTCGGAAAATCTCGACAATCTTGTTGCTTGTGTGTGTATTTGTTTAGTTTGCTGTACGGCTGATGGGGGTGCCCATGGCGCATCGGTAGCGCTAGAAAAACCACGCCGTAGGTTAGGTATGGGATAGAATCCAGAATTTGGCCCTCCTGGTATTACGAACGGCTGACCACCGATCATAATTTACCGTCACAGTCTTTCGGTCACAGTCACTCTCTACGGAGAGAGACCTTGTCCCATTTGGGGATATTGAGCCAATTAAGAAAAAGAAGAAGTACGTCTGATTTAGTAGTCCTTGGTTAGTCCATTCTTCAAATAAAGTAAAGAACGGCAGCAATTCCAAAAGAAATATTCTCAAGAGTGTTTCATGGCAGTTCACGTATCGATTCATTTGATTCTCGCTTATCTAATTTACTGCAACGCCAAAAATCGCAAAATTGCTGCGACGTACTTGTTCGTTGTAAACAATACAAACCAAAGTAGAGTTGTAGAATCTGCAAGCTCCATGAAACATTGGAGCTCCACCTTACATAGAAAAATGCCTAGCTTAGCTCAAATGGATCAAATGGAATTGGCCAAGCAATTTTTAAGTATTTTTTTTCGAATTTTCCGATGTTCTGGCTTTTTCTTCTGCATTTTTAACTTTCATCTTTTCATTATCCTTCTCTGGGAAAACAAAAAAAAAACATTGAATAGACGTTGTGAAGATCAAGCCGTTTTTGAGTTGAAATGATATAGATAGTATATTTGATTATTTTATGTGGAAAACGATGTTTATATGATTTTTTCCGATTTTCCGGTTTTTCCTTGGAATTTTTCCAACCGATATCTGCCCTTTAAACCTACTTCGGAACAAAATTAACAAATCATCTGTAGACACTGTAAAAATTAGTCCAGCAATTTTTGAGTTTTAGCGCTACAGATGCTTTTTTCGAATTTTCCCATTTTTCGGTTTTTCTTTTCGAATTTTCTTTTTTAGCTTTTTTGGCTCAGAAAGAATAAGTCATCCAAAGACATCGTTAAGATTCCCTCAGCCGTTTCTAAGTTTTAGTTAAACATTGTAT
>KE525331.1:2125926-2157847 GCA_000441895.2 Anopheles sinensis
TTCCCGATTTTCCGGATTTTCCTTAGGAATTTTCCCACATTTATCTATCTCTAAACCTTCCTTGGGGTAGAAGTAACAAATCGTCAGAAGACATCATAATGTATTGGTCGAGCCGTTTTTGAGTCCTTAGCGTCACAAACATACAAACATTCATTTTTATAGATATAGATTTTCCCGATTTTCCGGATTTTCCTTAGGAATTTTCCCACATTTATCTATCTCTAAACCTTCCTTGGGGTAGAAGTAACAAATCGTCAGAAGACATCATAATGATTGGTCGAGCCGTTTTTGAGCCTTAGCGTCACAAACATACAAACATTCATTTTTATAGATATAGATTAGCACCTCCACCAAAGAGGACCAGTAAAGAAGTTTATAGGATTATCATCACAATTTTGAGTATCGATTTTTTTATGAAAGAGAAGTACAAAATTATTCTAGAAATACTTTTTCGAAATACAATTAATTTAAAAACCATATGTTTTGTTAAACATAAACAAAGAGTTGGTTTTTCACTTTCTTTTAATGGAATAAATTAATTTATTTCTCCGGTGTTGCTCAAACGCAACATTGTCTTGATAAATTCACTCGTTAGAAAAACGTTTTCACCGCTGCGTTTCTGTCGTGTCGACAATCGGCATTACTTTCAAGTGGTTTTGATCCTTCCCAACTTTTCCCCTCGACGCCACACAAATCTCGACAGGCAATAACTTTGCGGAACCCGGTACACGCCCACCCTACAGCCCAAGACAATCAGGTTTAATTAACCCAACGTCGTTATTTACAACGGCAACGGGCCCCGGATGCGGTGCGGATCACATCCAAAGGCCCGGGCTGCGGTTATGTGGTAGCCTAATTAAAACCTATCTGTCTCCGACGTCCTGCCCGGGACGCCGGAAACAAGGAGAATGAAGAGACACCAAATAAAAACAAATGTCTGCGGAATACACTCGACCCCGGGTCCAGGAACACACTCGAGATAAATTAAAAAGGAAACCACCCTGCGTCAACGAAGGTGAATGTCAATTACATAGCAGAAAATATTTTACCTGACGCTGCTGATGTGTTTTATCTTCCTTCGTGCTGCCCCGACCAAACCGTTCCAGCCTCCCATTTTTGTAATGTACTCCACTTTAGTTTTTCTTTCTTTTCACTGACGTCAAAACCGGCCATCGTACGGGTTCGTTTGATGTAAAATAAACGACCAAAATCTGCTGAAAAATAGCGCATGCCAAAATGCTTCTTTTTTTTGCGGCTCAGCAGCGGCCGCTGGATTGTTTTGGAAATTTTCTTAATTAAGTTTCAGTTCGGCTTCCGCATCACTATCACTCGGCCTGCCTTGGCATCCGTCATCGGCAATCGATCGAGCGCGAGCCAGCTGGGATAGCTCTAATGATATTTACTCAATTATCTCTACTTGGCGGTATACTGTTTTTCCAAATTTCCAGCGAGTTCCAGCCTATCGGATTCAATTTTTTCTCAATTACTTTATTTCGCACACACACACTTTCAATATCACTCGTGAGAAGAAAAACAGGCAGATTAATGGTGACTTTTTTGTCAACACTGAGGAGAACTGAGAAAACTTTTAAATAAAAGCAGCTTTAAGTGAAATTGTATGAAATAACAGAATGTAAAATTTAAGACAATAATTAGGCGTTTGGATGAAGCTCAAGAGGAGCAACACAAACGATGGAACTTTTTTAAAAAAAAGCCCTTCGCAAATCCTTTTTAAGTACTTTTGCGTACTATCGATCCATTTCGGGGACGTTTCCAACCGGACGAGCCGTAAATAATCGAATGAACGGAAGCTTCCCAGCAGCTATAATGTCATTAAAGTACGCAATAATAGCCAATATCGACGCCGGTCTCTCGGTGGTTCACCGTGACCCTGATACCGGCTATATTCCCACCGGATGTTGAACCAGCACCGGAAGGTTCAACCATCCTTTCGCTCATTTGTTTGCAGTAAGGTTGTCGGCAGACAGCCTCACTCTTTTTCCCACTTCCAATACATCCCAAGTAGCCTTGAGATGGCGCTCCTTTATGGTAAGGCAACAAAAAGGACAACGAGACCAACATTCCCGCACACCGCAAATGTTTCCACGGAACGGGATTTGCCGAAAATGTGCCCGCATCGAATATTCATGTATTCGCGGAATTGTCATACAAATCGCGCATGATTCCCGATAGCTGTCACCAATCCAATTTTCATCTCCATCAGTTTGCGACAAAATAAAACAGAAAAAAAACAGTCGGCCTCGTCCGTCGGTGTGCGCGTTTTATTGCTTCATCGACTTGCGCCACCTTGTTTTGACACCAGTTTGACACGCTCCCAACGCTCTCGCTCGACCTCAAAACCATCCATGAGGCCACCCTAGAGGGTCGATTTCACGCCGTGATCCGGGCGCCTGCCGTGGGTGTCGATTGTCGATATGGAGAAGCTAACGCCTCGTAATGACAGGCCTGACAACTTATGCAACCACTTTGATCGCCATTGCAGCATCCGGAACCGGTTGTTTATCCTTCGCCCTTCCTTTTTTTCGTTTCTCCCATCCCGGAGACGCCCACTGTGAAATGCAAATGCAAACGAACCAAGACAACGGAGACCACACTGCACATACACACACACACACACACACACACGAGTGGGATTGGTGGTTTCGTCCTTCGTCGGGCTCTGTGCGGTTTTGTACTTTATTGCGGCCCGCCAAGCGAAGGTGGTCCGGTCGCCGGCAACACTCGCCTTGTGATTGTCGGTTTCACCCTCTTCCCGTGTGTTTGACATTGAGCGTCCTTTGAAGGACCTTTGCAACCGTGTCTTTTTTTTGTGGAGCACTTTCATCTAGCTGCAGTCTTCGGCAGGAAAGATACCACTTTTCTTCAGTAATCCACGCAATCATTTCGCCCGGAACGAACACGGCACCACCGTACTTATGGTGGTCTGCCAACCTTCTGGCCTCGATAGGGTGAAATTTAAATTACATTTTAGACTGACCACAAAGCACCCGCAGGCTGCCGTACACATCCTATAATGTTAAAAGGATAACGGGTCGTAATTCCGTACGCACAGTAGGATTGAGCTGGGATGAATTCTGAACATAAAATATCAGGCGCCTTTTAAGCCAATTTGAAATGAAATGTCGCAGCTTTAAAATTTATATTAAGCAAGGATGCAAAATAATAAATTGTAAACTTTCACAAAAAAGGGAAAACCAACCTTTTTCATTTAAAATTAAAAATAAGACATAAATAGCTTGGAACAAAAATAGCTTGGTTTGTGTTTTACTACTAGCATAACTTTTACAAATATGATTGTACAATTATACAAATATAATTTTTCTTAATCTATTCAATTTCAGTAAGAAACTAAATACTTGTAAAAATATAAATTTAATTCCGTTTGTTATATGGAAAGTTCCGACTGTTCGTTTGAAAATGTTTAACACAAGCCGATGATCAGAGGATAGTAGTTCAAAATTAATCCAAAATTATATTTACACATCGCGCAGAAGCTCGTTCTGAAACATCAGAACAGAGCTTTTGAGCATTCATTAAATAATGTAGGCTACGCACACAAAAATATGAAGCAATCTAAACCCCCTCACCGGGACCACCGCTTTTCGTCTCTTCCCCCACCGAAGGAGAACCGGTCTGTTCGCAAGCGGAACATTTTCCCGACCCGGTCGGTTGCTCTGGCTGACCTTTCGGAGGCAGGACAAACAACTGAAGGACTAATGGTAGGCGAACCGGTCGCCGGGAGTAAGGGTTTTGAGAATTAACTACGACCGTGAGACGGAGGCCAGGCGGAAAGTGTTTGTTTTGCGCCAAGTTGAGCTCCCGAATTAATTATCATGTCCGCTCGCACTGAACGGTATCGCTTTTTTGGGGGGTGTTACGAGTTTTCCTTAACATTTAACTGGGAATTTGCGAAGTGTAAATAAATTAGCACGGAGTATTTTATTATCCTTTCGCAGTATTACCTCATACCATGGACGAGTGAGAAAAACGCAAATTGATTTCCAAGTATGAAGGCTCCTTGTTTCAAACGGTTTGTCCGAGAAAACGTGCTGGGACTTGAAACGTCTTTTCAACTAATCATGCTATACGCGTTAAACTTCAAACAAGTGCTTTCGCCCTTGAATCCATAAACTCTCCGATGAAGCTCGAAACCGGTTGTTATTAATTATAATATAATAATGTAAAATAATTAATTAATTAATTATAATATAATAATGTAAAATAAAGTTTCTGCATTCAATTTCATTATGATATACCTGGGAATAAAACGTAACTCATCAAAAGTTCCATGAAGTATTTTAAAAATTCAATGAATGAAACTTCACCTTAAAAACAACAGCGTTTTTACCACAGTTTGGGACATAACTCCAAACACACAATTCTCCAAATCAGATTAAAAATTAAAGTTTCTCAATCTAAAAGCTTAAGGAATCGTAAAACATTCAAGGATTCTAAATTATGAAGCAAAATTGTGACAATTTGACTAGAATCCATCGATTGCAAGATAAAAAAACACAGAGAAGAAAGCGGAAGAATCGCAATAGATTTGTAGTTGAAAATAATCTTCTATAATTTATTTATTTCTAAATATGTATTGTTTTGTTGCGTATACCATTGCGGCTATATGGTATACCATTTGCATTTTAAATTGTTTTTCACAGTATTCCCACACCGTCCTACGAATCCTCAGCAGGTGCCTGTCTGTGTGTGTGTGTGTGTGTGAGGAGAGTAATTTCTCTATTAGCTCAACAATAAACAATGCGAACATCCTTCCAACATGCACGAAAAATGTGCCTCATAAACAATGACGAGGATGCTGCTTCCGCCCCATCCGAAGCCGCAGAGCATCCTCGCATCTCTTTGAAGGAATGTTGTTCCTCAACCATTTGTAAAACCTCTTTTTTCCAGTCGACCGGAGAACGTTTACTTCCTGTGGCGCTTATCCTGTCTGCTTATATTTCATGGGTTTTTTGTTATTTTATTTCGAATGCCAGCGCACTTCTCGGCGCGTCTACGATTTCCCTGTCAACTTAACAAATCGTCGTTTGGCGTTCAGCGTCTCGCGTTCCAATTGCGTCGTCGCTTTTCGCTTCCCCGCATCACCCGTTTGATAAACTCATCCACTCAATTATCGCTACCGTTAAAGCGTCTACCGTTTTCTGCCGCGAAAAACAAACCGGTAGAAAATTCTGACAAATTCAGCCACCCTGGGAATAGGCTACGGCAGTTTAGCGGCCTTTGGGTGGTGTGGTACACATTTTTTCTCAGCCAAACCCCCGAACAGTTCGTTGAAAGAGCGCAATTTTGAACTGGCGTATTTTCCCACCGCCTGTTTTCACCGACAGGCTGCAGGGTTTTATTTTCTCCCTTTGCTCTTATTTTGCGACCGTCCGGGAAAGCCGTCACCCTCGCCCAAAGTTAATCCGATTACCGACGGAAATCTTAACTGCTTCGCCGTCTTTTTTTGGGCGTTGCGAAAGGAAAAACCGGCCGCCCCTTTTTTCCCGCCCAAGAGACCACCATGCGCCGGAAAGGATGTACTTCATCGCCATGATCGGGGCTTTTCATCGCACGCTACCTTATTTCGGAAAATACTGCCTGGCTTTTTGTCTTTTCATTCTGACAACAAGACCTACAAGTTAGTGCGTCTGTGTGCGAACCGGCAAATCGAGTGTAAGGAAATGAGAAGCAAAACAATCTTTTGCGCCCTTAAATGAGCGTCGGATTAATAAATCATTTTCCGATTACATACATCCCCCACCAGCCTTCCCGTCGGTCTGCATACGTGTCCGGAAAATGCGCGCCCGCAGGGAAAATGGTTGAAATCAGAAAATAGAAATCTGTAAAATAAAACCACCACGAAATGCATACACTCCTCGCAATCGTTTTTCGCTAATGAGCTCTCCGTCGGGTGGAAGCTGTTTATCTGTTTTTCCTTTTGAATTTTCTCTCCAACCGACGCATGGAAATCACGATACCAAACGTTGCGTTGACTGTGTTTGGTTTTTCTCCTTCTCCATCCCCAAGTTGATGCCGTGGACCGGAAAATGAGCCTCGAAAATTGCGTATTAGATAATAACATGTTTCCCAGGGCCATACAGTGAAGGGAAAAAAAATCAGGAGCGAAATGAAGTAGATGGGAAAACCAAACAAAAAGTTCGTCAACGCGCCGAAGAAGGAGAAAAATTAGCCGACATCATTAACCGCCATGACTGCCCATTTTCTTCGCGTTCCGCGGCAAAAGCTCTTCCTCACGTTGAAACGGGAAGAAGGAAATCGAAAAGCCCCAAACGCGGGATGTGCAGCAGTATAAAATTACATTTAACATTCGCGCACAGGGATGGCCGACAGGAAACAATACTTATAAGCATTAGTACCCCTCGGGGACAGATCGCCGTCATTTTCCAGTCGAGGATCTTTGCCTCGTAAATGGAAGAAAAATCATCCGAACGTCGGAGTGGGTAACTGTTATTAAAATTTTAACTTCTTTGCTAAGCCCCCGGTCCGATCGTTTGCGAGTACTTTACTCCCCGAACGGTTCAGCCAGTTTCCAGCGCAGGGATAATAGAGTGCCAGGTAGTTTTGGGTTTGTGGTCCGCTCGTTTCGTTTTTGCTTTCATTTCCTTAACAGCTCCCACGCTTCGGAATGTTGCCCCGGGAAATGTCATTTTTAAATCACCCGAAACAACCCCCTGGGAAGCGTCGTCCTCTGAGGGTGTGGACCTCGAGTCGGAGTCCTTCCGTTAATTGAAGTTTGTTGCAAGAAAGGACACTCCACCTTCCCGTTTATTCTTTTATTTTCTAATAATGTTCACCGGGTCGAAAAAAAAGGGAATCGAAGAAGGGTTCGCTCGAACTGCTTAATTTACCTTATGCTTTTTCCCACAAACTGCTCCGACGGACGTCGTGTGGAGTTGGGTACGGTTGTTGGATGAGCACCGAAGGTTCCAGCATCCATCCGGATGGGGTAGTAAAATGGACCTAAATGGCATCCTTTTGGGGGTTTCTATCTCCGAAACCCGTTGAAGACCTTTGCCCTTTTTAGAGGTTCCGAGAAGAGTGAATTTTCACAGGAATGCGAGCTCCTTCGGATTTGCTGTGTTTTGTAGTGCAATTACGTGAGACTTTTGACACTTCTTGAGCGACCGATCCGTCATCGGGCCGGAAGATGATTGCGCACGACGAACCCGCTTTCCGGTAAAGTAGCAGCTGGGGGAATGACATGGGCTTGAACGCACCTCCGAGGACCTTTTCCACGCTCGGACGAGTTTTGCCATTTTACAAATGGATGATCCTATACTCTATTTACTTTGCGTGCGTTAAGGTTTTACCTCTAAGTATATGGACGACTGAGACAAATACAGTTGCTTCTAATAGGGCAATAAAAGGGCCATTGAATTTTCCTGTTTCGGCTTATAGTTTCAGAAAGTCTGTTCTTTGTAACCTTGTGTTTCTAGCTTCTTCCAACAACACTGGACCTAAACAGTGTTGAGAGCAGTTGAAAGTATCTATAAATTATTTAATTGCTCCGTAAATTCTAATGTTAATTCAAAGAAGAAAAATAAACTCTGAATTGGAATATTAGGTAGCAAGAAACCACGTGATATTTAACATTTTCAGCAACAAAAGGTTTCGTTTGATACCCAGGAATTTGAACATCAATTCAACGATTACACCAAATGAAAATATATTTTTATGTAATCAACTGTAACCACTCCCAGAACTGAAGGTACTATTAAAATAGAGCAGATAAAGTTAAGAAAAAAGACACTTTCATTAACTGATTTGAAATAAAACGAATGAAAGGAAGGCTCTCAGTAAAAGATCGTACAAAACGACACAATATGAGAGCGACTTCGATGACACAATACTTTAACATTACAATTTCATATGAGCCATTTTTTCGCCATTTTGTTCGTACTTAGAGCAATAATAGTTGCACAGTCCACAGACAAATACATAAACAAGACATTTAAACAAAGAAAAGGTCGGTTTTAAACGTATACTTATTTTTAATGTTTTTACAACGAAGTTTAATACTTAATTAAAAGGTGAAACAATCTTAGTATCATTCTATTTCTTCTTTTGTTTTCTATGTAAAATGTTATCCTTATTGGACAAAAAGTCATGCATTTTATTGGAAAAATAGTAATATAGTAGCTCAGCATATTCTCATCAAAATTTTTGGTACACTCTGTTATCAGTGTCTTGTATTCTGTTTTTTAAAGAATAAATAAACTCACATTTTCGACAAACCTATCAACATGATCTTATCACAGAGCGTTTCAATCGAAATTATCTGAGCCAACCCCTTTGGGTCAACTGAAACCGTTGGTGACATATTACATTACAGGCTAATTCAACAAGACAATCTTGACACTTGAAATCAATCCATGATCGATGTCCGATGCATCCCCCCCATTCATCGACGGTCCGCGACACTTTCAAATCATTTTTCATCCGCCCGCCTCGAAACACGCAGCGGATGACAGCCATGTCCGCACGCGATGTGGCGGCGGCGTCCGACGATAATTGAGATTGATTAATTTCCAATCCGAATCGGCACACTCGGTTCGGGGCCATGCGTTTGCATATGTTGCCGTCACACGGCGGTGCTACCATTTTTGATTTTCTCTGACGCGTTTCTGTCCACATGGTTTCTGCTCCGGCCCCTTTCTCACGCCATTATTTCCCCTTTTTCAGACGTACATGGCGCCCTGGCTCTCGATATTTGGTGACTTCACCAAGGACGCGTCGGCAATGTACAACAACTTCCGCGTCTACGGTACCGGTCTGCTGTGCGTTATGGGTAAGTACACGTTAAATTCTCTTCCACGACAGTGTTTTACCTAATTTTGCAATATTTGAAAGTACTTACTGTAGCAAAATATACTACAGCAAACTTGCGATTAAAAGAAGTTCAGTATGACATAAGTACGACTCCATAGTGGTTTCACAATATCTCTGGGTTACACTTAGATGGATTCGTAAATGGTGTTCTTTTTGTGAGGATCTTCTTTAATTAGTTCTTGTTTAACATGAAGTATTTTAAAGTCCCTCAAAGATTCCGCTCAAGTCACTAACAGAAGTTGCTTAAATAATCTTTTGGGCTTACTTGAAGCATTCTTGGTCGAAAATAAGGACGCTTTTAGGCGAAATCATGTATCACACTTCTGCCGAATAATGTATGACGGATGTACGAAACGCAAATTGCACCTTTTGGATTTTCCATTGCTCGTGCTTTGTTTCCTAAAACACACCACGACCACACACACGCCTGTGACAAACGCTTCTGGCCGTAAATCATTCGCCCTGAAATGCTTTCCACCCAAACCTGCCCGGCCTTGAAACGAGCGAACTGGTTGGCCAGTGAAAAGTCGGTGATAAATCACGTCCAATTCGTCCAATTTGTTCCGAGTGCTCCTATGGAGGAGCTTCTATTCCCCATCCAGCCCTCCGCTACCGATGCGAAACCATGAAAAGGGGCTTGGAGTAACCGAAAGCGTCCGCATACGACCATTCGTGGTTTGCATTGGCACGGATTTTGGCTCGCCTTGACCATACGCTGTGCACTTCCGATGCACCTGATGATGTAATTTCGATGCCACTAACGCTACATTATGTTTCCTACCTCCTTTCTCGCAGGCCTGATTGTGTACGTCGGTGTGAAGTTCGTGAACAAATTCGCCACCGTCGCCCTGGCATGTGTCATCTTCTCGATCATCGCGGTCTACGCTGGCATTTTCGATAACATCGACGGAAACGACAAGCTATTGTGAGTACCGCTCCGGTGTGGTTCCCCCGTGGAAGACCTTTCTCGTATACATTCATTTTACCTACGTGTACACTTTCATCCACCAGCATGTGCGTACTCGGAAAACGACTCCTGAAGGATGTTGCCGTCCCGAACTGCACCAAGGACGAGGGTGGCGTACTGTGGAACTACTTCTGCGAGTCCGGCGAATGTGATCCGTACTTCAAAGGTGCTTCACACACCTACATCTACCCGCTCTGCCCACATACTTGACATCCACTCTTCTCTTTCTCTTCCTTCCGTATCGTTGCAGAGCAAAACGTATCGCTGGTCCGTGGCATCAAAGGCTTGAAGAGTGGTGTCTTCTTCGACAACTTGTTCCCGTCGTTCCTGGAGGTGAGATATCGATTGCATTTGCCCTTTTTTCGAACATGTCCACTCACTCGTTGGCCCACTGGAGCCTAATTCATTTTCGACCGTTTTTTATTATTTTGTTGTGTCTCACAGCAAGGACAGTACATTGCATATGGCATGGATCCGGACCACATCGAACCACTAGACCGTCCATCGTACAACCAGGTGTATGCTGACCTTACGACTGCCTTCACGATTCTGATCGGTATCTTCTTCCCGTCGGTAACTGGTAAGCATTGAAGAAACGATTTTACAGAATTGAAAACATTTTCTTCGTCTATGATAAGCGTGATCAAGTTACCAGAAAAGAAAAACACCACACTACGGTTTCAAATTACTTCGTTTGTATGCCATTTGAAGCAATTAACGTTCGAGGCGTTAAAAAATAAGAGCAGTCACATGTCAATTAATTCCAACTTTTCATTGCTAGATTTCACTTGAAGTTGACTCTAGTTTGTGTAAATGGACGTAAGGTATTTTAACTATTGGAAGCTCAAAACGAATAATATGAAAAAATCATGCCTGGTTAAGCTTAGCGTCAATATTGTTACTATTTTCATTCCAAACTTCTACTCGTGAGTTTGGAAAAAATTGATCAAAATCAAAACTGTTTGAATTTTAAAATTTCAGCTGAAAGATAAATCATGGTCTAATTTCTATCAAAATTCACTGATTTTTTTCGCTTAAAATAAAAAAGATACTTTATTTCAACGAAAAAACATAAAATGTTTGAACGTGTTCAGTACCCATATATAATATTGATAGGAATTTAATATGTATGAGAAAACCACATTATCAAACGTATAATAAGCAGACGATATAATCTTCTCTTTACTTTATCTAAACTGAAATGTCACAAAAAAGCATGGAGAAATAGCAGTTTTGTTTAGGATAATTTTAATTTTCATTTACTTTTTGTTATTTTCGTTTATTTTACTTTATAGAATAGAAAATGGTTAGTCCTTTACCATACCCTTTCTCTCAGACAGGAGGACCTTCCTTATCCTTTCGCTGTTTGCGCTTAAAAACAATTTACCATTTACCAGCTTTTGTTTTGCTGCTCATGCCATTAACCAGCCAAGCGATCCGTCATATCTGTCGAATTATGGTTCGGACGTGACAGCTTATGCCTTCCAGCTTTCATCTCGTCCCTCGGTTGGAGGACAATCATTTTAAAGCAAAAACTCGATTCCACGCTTTTCAAACAAACGGTAACCAGCTGCTGGTCATCGGGGAAAACTGCTGACTCGCGTTTGTCATGATTCGCGTTCGCGGAGATAAGCTTCCCTCCCCCCACCACACCATCAGCGAGGCTAAGCTATGCTGTGTGTGTGTGTGGCTGTGTGTGTGTGCCATTATGTTTCGTTCGCGTTACCCATCATCAAGCCATTTTGATGAAGGTTTAAAAGGGGTGGAGCATGAAACCGTAGGCAACTGGGCCGGGAAGCCACTTCAAACTAGCGCACGACGGTGAACAAAAGTCATCCGGAGGGTCAGGTCATCAGGTGAACGAAACCGGACGAAAAGGGCACGCAATACCGATAGTGCCTCGGTGGAAGATAATTGCAAAAGTCGTTACGCCACTCGGGAATGTCCTTGTGCTTATAATTTTTTCTTTTTACCCTCCCTAAGCGTGATTGTATGGTGGAACTGAGAAAGTTTTTCCGCTTTTTCCCACAAGAATCACGACCCGTGCCTTCCGCGAAGGTTACCAATACAGCGCAACCTTGGTTTTGTTCGAATGGAAAAAAGAAAGGATTAATGCTTGCTACCGGCCTGGAATGCTATCGTGGATTTGAAGTGTTTTTTTCATCGTTCGATAAACAACGACCACTTTTTGCCAAGAACATTTATCCCAGATCTCAGATGAAACCAAAGAAAATGAGGGTGTTTGATGAAATTCCATAGAGGTTTTTTTCTTTCAATTTGAAATTCGTGAAATGTTTTGCTATTTTTCATATATTATTTTGGTTTCAGCAGTTTAGAAAAAAAGAGACCTTTCGAGATAGCTAACTTTTGCCTTAACACGTTTACTACCGTATCACCCAAGAAGTGGATGACAGCAACAATTCTCATCAGTCCGTAACACTAATATAGTAGTGGACTTTGTATATAGTCGTTGGCTATTCTTTAGGAAGCTTAGGTTGATAAACAAATTTTGACAAAATTGATTATACTAAAAAATCTACTAAAACTAATGGTAGTCAACGTATTGTACGATTGTACAACAACGCATAATGTTTGTTAAAACTTTGACTGCCAAGCGTTTTTAGTACACTTTTTTAGTACAATCGTTTTTGATTGAATTTGTTTATAAAATTTATCAAACCGTTGGTTTTCGATGACCAAGGAAAACCTATAGTTCACAAAGAACTAGTTTTTAATATTGTTATTGTTTTTAAGTCGCATGTTCATACATTTATGAAAATGATATCATTTTTGAGTCATGAGTTTTGAAAAGTTTTTGACTCATAAATATATCATAATGCAACATGAAAATTATAGTCATTTTTAAAACTAACTCTCTGGGAAGGTTAGTCTTTGCATCGTCGTCGAAAACCCAATGTTTAATGACTTGTATAAACAAATTTAACAAGTTGACTGCCGCGTCAGCCACATAGTGCGATTTAGAACAAGTCACGAAACTCACTCGTATTGCACTAATATAGAGGTAAGTTGTAATATTTGTTACAAATAAGCCATAAGGAAGCTTAATCTATTTTTTAATGGTTTTAAAACAAATCTTGGCATTTGTTTTATAACCAAATTTTATTAAAAATGGATGTTCTAAAAAGTGTTCTAAAAACGCTTGGCAGTCAACGTGTTAACACGTTCCGTACCACGTCACCCAAAAATGGGTGACGGCAACAATGCCCATCAGCTCTTTACACTTACATAGTAGTTAACTTAGGTAGTAGTAGACTATAAAAATAGCTGAAAAGTACCCTTTGGGAAGCCTAGTTTGATAAACTAATTTCGTCAAAAATGATTGTACTAAAAACTGTGCTAAAAACGCTTGGCAGTCAACGTGTTAACAAACGTTCAGGATATCAAGCAATGATTGAACTTCCCAAAGAATATATAAACCTGTAATTACTGTAGCTTTCTTCTACATTAATGCACTACTATTAATGTAAAGGTCAGATGTGAATAGCGGATGTCACCCCCTTTCGGGTGACACGGCTGTCAACGTGTTAAAGCAAGCACACTAAAAATATCATGAATCAAGGACGAAAAGATGCATCAAGAGCTTGTAGAAGTGACAACTTTATTTCGCAATGACTGAACATATTTTCTGACGGATGAAATAATACATCACTCTCTCCATGGTTCAGGAACGTCAGGTAAAACTAATCCCAACCCCAAATCACTCATCGTCCGCAGGTATTATGGCCGGCTCGAACCGTTCCGGTGATTTGGCGGACGCACAAAAGAGCATTCCCATCGGTACGATCGGAGCCATCCTGACGACCTCGACCGTGTATCTGTCCTGTGTGCTGCTGTTTGCGGGCACCGTCGACAACCTGCTGCTGCGAGACAAGTAAGTCACCAACCGGCAAGTAGTTAATTCGGGTCAAAAGGTCACGCTCTCAAACTCCTCCGCCGCCCCCCAGATTCGGACAGTCCATCGGTGGAAAGCTGGTGGTGGCGAACATGGCCTGGCCGAACCAGTGGGTCATCCTGATCGGGTCCTTCCTGTCGACGCTCGGCGCCGGACTGCAGAGTTTGACCGGTGCCCCGCGACTGCTGCAGGCCATCGCGAAGGACGGCATCATCCCGTTCCTCGAACCGTTCGCCGTCTCGTCGAAACGTGGCGAACCGACGCGCGCCCTCGTCCTCACGCTGCTGATCTGCCAGTGCGGCATCCTGCTCGGCAACGTCGATCTGCTCGCCCCGCTGCTGTCCATGTTCTTCCTGATGTGCTACGGCTTCGTCAATCTGGCCTGCGCCCTCCAGACCCTGCTGCGTACGCCCAACTGGCGTCCGCGCTTCAAGTACTATCACTGGTAGGTTCGAGCAGAACTCGCAATAAACGTCCCGGAACTAACCTCAACCAACGTGTTTCGCTATTCCCCAGGTGTCTGTCGCTGATTGGCCTGACGCTCTGCATCTCGATCATGTTCATGACGTCGTGGTACTTTGCCCTGCTGGCCATGGGAATGGCTGTCTTGATTTACAAGTACATCGAGTACCGCGGGTAAGTAGAACATGGCAATAACGCTCGTTCCACATCGCCGTATAACTCCTTCTTCCCTACCCCACTTTCTCATGTGCAGTGCTGAGAAGGAATGGGGTGACGGTATCCGTGGTATTGCCCTGTCCGCCGCCCGCTACTCGCTGCTCCGCCTCGAGGAGGGACCGCCGCACACGAAGAACTGGCGCCCGCAGATCCTGATGCTGGCCAAGCTGAACGACGATTTCACGCCCAAGTACCGCAAGCTGTTCGCGTTCGTGTCGCAGCTGAAGGCGGGCAAGGGGTTGGCCGTGGTGGTGTCGCTCATTCCGGGAGACTTCACCAAGCGTGCCGGTGAGGCCGCCGCCGCCAAGCAAGCGCTCCGCAAGGTCATGGACGACGAGAAGGTGAAGGGCTTCTGCGATGTGCTGGTCGCGTCCAACATCGCTGACGGTCTGTCGCACGCGTAAGTATCCGTACGGAGTGCAACCATACCCACTGTAGACCTTTTCGATTCCCAAAAGAGGAATAAGATACGGGGGAACCTTTTGGGGAATTCAAAACTTCAACACCATTGGATTATTTCCTTCTGCCGACCTTTAAAAGCATCCTTTCTCGTCTAAGACAAGTTATTTCTTTCACTTTGTTCTTCGAGCGGTCCGTTATTTCATCATAATTTATCAATTTTCCATACTTTCCACTGCCACTAAGCCCCCAAGCTTATCGCTCCGAACAATTTCCCTCGGGAAAGCCAATGGTTCAATCAATTCCACGCCCGAGCAAATGGAGGGATTTTGCCGAGCATCATCCTGCGCCGGGTCTGGGAATACGAAAGGAATTACACGCTAAACTTGAGCGAAATACGATACAGATGGGGGCGATAAATAAAGTAAACTTCTCGGCGGCCCGACCTGTACGGACGGAAGTTTTGGTGTTGGTTGTGCTGGGTTCTTTTCCGAGCGTCCCTTTAGGATCGATTATGTGCAAAGTTTCGTTGCTGAATATCCTTTCTGCTACATTGCACGCTCAAGATAGCAACAATGTTAACCGTTGTCTATTGCCTTCGTGACGAATGTCGATGTCCTTTGATTTAAAACTGCTAGATTACAGTACACTGTTTAACGTTGAAATGCTTAAATAGAGGTTTTTAAGTTGATTCATTTAGTGTAATGTTATATTGCTAACTAGAACTTGAATACAAGCAGAATATATAAGTCACTTATAATTCATATACTCAGAACAAAGGGCTTTCAGAGTAATAAATGATTTTTTCGGTTTTTTCCAACTTTACTGAGCAACAATGCTCGTCAGCCCTTTACACTAACATAGAAGTGGACTGTAGTAGAAGACTATACAAATTGCTAAAAAGTACCCTTTGGGAAGTTTACTTTTTGAAAATCGTTGGTTCAATAAATTTGATAACTGACTGCCAATGATCCACATAGTGGCTGACAGGAAATTCGTAACTTGCCACGAAACTCATATCGTTTTGCACTAATATAGTAGTAGGTTGTAACATTTGTTCAAAATAAGCCTTAAGGAAGCTTAATCTATTTTTTATTGGTTTAAAACAAGTCTTAGCATTTGTTTTATACCCAAATTTTATGAAAAAAGACTAAAATCCCTTGGCAGTTAACGTGTTCAAAACTGATTGTACTAAAAGTATATACTAAAACCGTGTTAATAATCAAAAGAAATCAGTTCCTTTTTAGTGTACAAAGTAGCAAAGGTCTTAGAAACAATTATTAAATATAGCCATACACACTGCAATTATGAGACGAATACCAAGCAAACTTAACTTATCAACAAGGAACATAAAAATAATTATTTTTCTAAACACGTATCAATAAGTTATTTTGTAATTTTGTAAGCGACACGTAATGTTAACAAATGAGTACTACTTAAATTTTAAATTCACCAAACACTTAAATCAAACGGTTTTCTGAACTCCCTCACCCTCACAGTGTACAAACCATCGGTCTGGGAGGCATGAAGCCGAACACCGTCATCATCGGCTGGCCGTACGGTTGGCGTCAGAGCGAGGACGACCGCACCTGGCACGTGTTCCTGCAGACGGTTCGCCACGTCAGTGCAGCCCGCATGGCCCTGCTCGTCCCGAAAGGAATCAACTTCTTCCCGGCCGTGGGTGACAAGGTGAGTGGCGCCGTCATTCAAACCGTTTAAGAATGCGGAGCGAATGGTTTCAAACACCCGTTTTTTTTATTCTCCCCCACAGATTGCCGGCAACATTGACATCTGGTGGATCGTGCATGACGGAGGTCTGCTGATGCTACTGCCGTTCCTGCTGAAGCAGCACCGCTCGTGGAAGAACTGCAAGATGCGCATCTTCACCGTCGCCCAGATGGAGGACAACTCCATCCAGATTAAGAAGGATCTCAAGATGTTCCTCTACCATTTGCGTATCGAGGCGGAGGTGGAAGTCGTCGAAATGGTACGTTGACCTTGGGAAAACAGTATTAGAAACTTCTCGGGGAAAGGTTATCAGATTTAAATAACTTTTACCAATTATTACAATATTCTTCCTTCGTTGGGATACGTTTTTACAAATCCCATTCAATTGTATGAAGTTCCGCGTTTGCGATCGAATCTTTTCGAAAGTCTTGGCAGCTTTGCGAGTCTCGCCCTAAGTCCACATGTCGTTCTCTGATAATCATATCGTTGTTCACTTTATCCACTTCAACCCTCCGGGTGCAACTCGATTCGCCAACAGAGCGAAACGAACGAATAGCTTCATTATAAAATGGCGCTTTAAACGTTTTATGTTTCTATTTTATGATACAGCACACGCTACGGTGACCTGCTGTGAACAACCGAACCTCTGACCCCGTTTTCCCGGGCCAGGATCTCACGTCGGTCCCCTTTTTTTCCCGGCAGGGAGGAAGCGTAGAAGCGAAATGAGAACGGTTTGCATCCTTGCGCTGTAGCACACTTTGTTTGTTTTACTGCTAAAAGATTTTTCTCGGATTGCGTTTTCATCTGCTCCTCTCCCAAGCCGACCACCCCTTTTCCTTCAAGCTTCCCCCAACCCCGAAACATCATCTGTGACGTTTTTGTTTTGTATATTTCCACACAACCAGGGCGTACCGAGGGAAACTTTAATCATTCGTATATTTTTTCTCCTCCGCACCGCCATTCCATTCATAGAAAAGCAGCGAGCTTTTCACCCAGGAAATCTGCAAACCCCATTGTTTTTTTTATCTGGCTTGCTGTATGCGCCCTATTTTGCAGTCGTTTTGCGTCGGTGGCGTCCGCCCGGGCAGTCTCCACTCACCCTGCCAGGGAAAACACTACCCAACCAGGCTGCGAGCGTTGTTTAAAGATAATTTATTTGTTTCACTCTTTTATATTTGCTCACGTGTTTGTGCGCACGTGTCCGTTCACCATTCGCTAACGAAGGAACGCTTCGTTTTTGCATTCCCTTCTGAGGTTCGCTGCGATGGTGAACGGAGCGATTAAAATCCTCCCGAGCACATTCAATCGGCAGAGGCTGAGGCCTTTGGCCGAAGGTCACCGGTCTATCCGTCCGGCAATCGGACGGGTACGATTATGATCCAACCTCTTTCCCTGCGAACCTACGATACGGTCAGGATGGATCTAGTCTTTCCATTTCCGCTCTGGGAAAATGTTGCATCAGCTCTGGTGGGATTTAAACATGAATATGCTTTCATAAATCATACTCTCTACCCGCCGTAAATCATTCTGTATGGTGGAATTCACAAGATATGCCCATTTTGTACATATTTTAATCCAACCAGTTAGATAACAATCTTTCACCGAAGCAAAGGTTGAGTATTTAATCAAACGAAATACACATTGAAGTGATGGTAGGCAAATCCAAACATTTCAAACAATTTTGACCGTTAAAAAAGGGGTTTCAGGGAAATAATTTGAGTTAAACATATTACATTTTGTTTTTGAAGCCGTTGCAATCAAATTTGGCATAGAAAGCAAGTTTGATTGTTTCTTAAGAATCTCCATTTGAAATAGCGAATATATTTTTACACGTCATGATTTTGATTTTCCAAAATAATTTAGTTCTAAAAAAACTAAAATTTAGAACTTTTTATTGAAATTTTAAATGGGGATAAATTGGGAATTAGAAGAAAAAGAGATGACTACGAGGCAAGAATCAATGCCTCAGAGACAGAAGTTGATTTTATGTATGCTTTCATAAATTTCTTTTAAACTGAATAGAGCTTCTTTGAACTCGGTGGTTTTAATTTATATCTTTACCAGAAATTTATTTGAACAATTTTGTTGATCTATATATCATTCTACGGACTTGGTTATTCCCAGGTTATTGTGCTTTCCTTTAATACGAGTCTTCTAAAAGTTTTATAGTGTGTTGCAATTTTTGCTCAATGGTGCATTAAAAATAATGTCAATCTGAACGGGCTATAATTTAAGTTCAAATTACCGTCGACGGTAACTTTTTAAATTTTCTCATCCACCCCTAAGGTACGTGCTCCGTCCGTGTGTATTTGGAAAGAATCTAAATTTTTCACCGCCCTTGCCACACGTTTTCCACACGAAACCCAGCCGAATGGCGTAACGCGGTCACGGATAAAGTTGGCCTACCCTTCGTGGAAACTGTGTATCGAAAATCGTAGCATTCGTTTAACTTTCCTTTACTTGGGCCCGTGAAGCGAATGGGGAAGCAAACGATTTGAAATATGTTTTCATTACAACTCACAACCGACGAACCTTTCGTCGGCGGCGAAAGCCCTTTTCCACCCAAACGCGTTTTGGGGTGTGCATATTGAAACATAAATATTTCCTTCTCCCGCTCTCTCGCTTGATTTGACTGATTCTTCCACCGGTGGCTTTTCTTTTCCTTCCCCAGATGGACAGCGATATTTCGGCGTACACCTACGAGCGGACGCTCATGATGGAGCAGCGCAACCAGATGCTGAGAAAGCTTCGCTTGAACAAACGCGAGAAGGAAAATGTGGTACGTATCGGGCGAATGGTTATTATTTTCGTTCAACGGTGGGCACCTTTCCTAATCGAGGGAAAGGTTCATTTGGTGAAGGATCAACGGTGCTGGTGGTGTTGTTGGTGGAGGGTTCAAATTGTTCTCACCGTACGTGACCCAGTTCGGGAAAATTGGAAAGTGTTAAGAAAACGACCACCGGAATCTTTCCAGTCAGTTAGAGAAATTTTATAGCTTAAAAAGTTGGCAATAGGAGCCAAATTCTCATCGCAACGTTATGTTTGAGAATTGGTTTGGAATGTGATATTTTCTGTAATTCAGTCCACAGTTTTATGGTGGAGGCGCCCAGTCGTTTGTACCGTGTTTTTCTGTAACTCAGTCCATAGTTATGTGATGGAGGCGCCCAGTCTTTTGTAACGTTTTTTCAGCACAGGGTCAATTTTGAAACGTTTTAACTACATAACAGAACGGGAAATAATTTTTGATGATTGCCTCTCAAACAAATGAAGCTAAAACTATAACAAAAATCATATAATCAGTTTTTCCCATCAAGCGAAAAAGCGAGCGCTTGCAACGTTTTTTTCAACGGAAACTAAAAAGAATCCTTTTTTCTTCTCTTTCTTATCACTCCCTCCCCAAATCAACCATTACAAAACGGAATGATAACCGATGCACCCGTAAACAACATTCATAACGAAACTGTTATGGCAACTTCCCCTTTTTTACTCTCGTGTAAAATAAAACAACAATGTAACGTTCCGAATGTAAAACGAAACATGTATGTTGGAAAAATACAAACAAAACTCCAAATTTGCACACAAACACTCTACAACAAAACACTATAAAGGTGGAAAACATGGTGGAGTTCTCTCAGGCCACCGCTAACGGAGAGGATCGAACGCCGCTGGTAATGACGATGATTGTGATGCTGATGTTTAGAAAAGAAAACCGATTGTGTTCCCACATTGAGTGTTGTTTTTATATTTTTTTGTTTTTCTCTTATTCTATTGCCCTGTTGCCGTAGAAAAACCAAACCCCGCAGACTAGCTGTGTTTGCTGTTGGTCTTTCGTTTTTCTCCCTTTCCCTTATTTTGTTACTTGCAACCGATTTTTGCTACTCTGTTTTTAACTACTTTTTCACTTTCGTAAATGCTTTGCTGTTTTCGGACGTTTTAAATTCACGTTTTCAAAGTGTTTAATATTCAGCTGATGTAGGGCTTGCTTCTTTCGTGAATGCTAGTCCACCATAAAACGGCACATCAATCATGTTTCCATTTAAATAAACGTTAGACCGTATGCGTTTCATTTTCACGCAATCATTGTAATCCCTTGATATCATAGACTACCTTTTAAACGCAAACAAACGCATGCAAATAAACATTTTAAATTGGTTTCTTCCTGTCAACCATCAACCTCCTTCTTGTTTCATCGTTTTTCATCGGTCGCATCGCCATTTGCAAAGCATGCACGAACCATTCGTCATATCGATCGTAAGCATCATCATTTTCACCTGTTCGTTGCATCGTCCATAATCACCCCGTTTTCAATTGGAACGCTTTTCCATTCCACCGGCAGTGAACAGTTTATCATTATCAAGTCAACATTATCATTTACGATCGGCTCGCTTTGGTACAGACGCGTACACTCACGCGTGTGTGCAGAAACAAAAACATCAAAAGAAATCCATCATCATCCGGCGCTTAGATATAAATAATAATCATTCCATTCATATTTGATGTTATTTCATGTTGGGCGGCACATGCACACACACACAAGTCACATGCACATGCAAATATGCTGCGCCATCATCATTGCCATCACGCGAAGCCATTTATTGCTATTAGCGATGATTTATGCTTCAAATAAACATTGGCCGGTATCAGAAAAAAAGGCGAAAAAAGCGGCTCACATGTGCATTTCTGGAACTGTGTTAGTGTATAAATTTCCGTGTGTACGTGTGTGTGTGAGGGTGTGCTTGTTTATTTACCAGTGTCCTTTTTCGGTTACCCTCTTAAGCTCTTCTTTAATATGTTTAGCTGTTGCTCATCTTGCCTCCTCTCAGCACTTGGCTGTCGGTCATTTTGTTTCTGCTGTCGAGTTTTGTGGCATTGGTTGAAACTTTATTTAGTTTTTCAACACTGAATTGATCTGAAAAGTTCAATAGAAACATTCGGTTCAAAACCGCAATTTTCCTATGTGTTTCAAACTCAATGCCACAAACCACTAGAAGCACAAACCAGAACAGAATTTCAAAATGACAACCTAGTGTTTGCTAAGATATCTTTTTTTTACTATCACTTCCATTGCCGACGACAGTCCGGTTGGTTCTTCAGAATCTGATAATTTTATTAACACTCTCTTCCTCTCTCTTTCTCTCTATGCGCTTTTCGCCGCCGTTTTGTTTTTCGTTATCTTCTTTCCGAATCCGGAACACTCTCGCCATCAGGTGCAAGCCATCGTCGACCATCACCACCACAACGACAACAATACCAAGACAGCATCGAAGGTGCGATTCGCCGACCCGTCGGAGAACAAGGAAAATGGCAACGAGGACGGTGACCGGGAGGAAAAGCATGAGGTAACGTGTTGTGCATTCGTTGCATCCCTGTACTTTCCTGGTTTTTATTGATAGGTATAGACAATCAACTTGGATTTTAGTTATCCAACTTGAATCTGCTCAAAAATGTTTAAACTTTGTGATTAAAAAATGTTCACGTAAAAATACTTCTACTATTGATCGTAACGTACCATAGTCAAACCAGGTTGATTTTGTAATTTGAGACAACTAAATACAAGATCCATAGTGAAAGGAAAAAAATTCGTGGGAAAAATTTAGCTTTTAGCTTAATTGAATTAAGTCTGGCTTTTTGTTGCTTTTTGAGAAAAAGATTAGCTAAACAAAGATCGATTTCCATTCAATCGGTTTTGCACTTTACCATAAGTGAAAATAACATGCAACCACAATTGAACAACTACTAAAAAAGAAGGAAAATTGGTTCTTCGTAATTTCTTGTTTTAAATACAAGTATGGAAAAAATATGGAAACCATATTTCTAATTTTAACTTCTTAAATTGTGATTTTAAGATTGACTTCTAAAATTGTATTTATGTTACACAACTGTTATGCCAATCTATTTATCAGGTCTTCTATCCTAATTACTCTGTAAACTTATTATACCTTTATGAAAACTAACTCCAGAAATTTTTACAAAAAGGCAACGCCGTTTATTTCACTAATGCTTTGGTTAATGTATGATTTATTGAATTAATTAATTTTGAAACACCTCTACTAATGTGAAAAAAGACTGTTACTATGTTAAACCCCTCTGGAGATCCATTTTAAATTAAAATAAAATCGTGATTTGCATGCTGATGCAACGATACTTTCCATGTCCTCTGCTTCCAGACTGAATCCGAGAAGGACAAGGACACCAAAGAAGCCACCGAGAACGGCAAGGAAGGGGACAGCGCCGAGAAGGTGGCCAACAACGTCTCCCTCCCACCAGCCGGGGATAAGAAGGCCGGCGGTGACGGATCGAAGGCGGCGGACGACGTGAAGTCTGGCTTCCGGCCGTAAGTTTCGCATTCACGGACGTTAAGCGTGTTGGTTACCTTCTAATGATTCTCGTTCTTCTTCTCTGCAGAGACGAGGGCAACGTCAGGCGGATGCACACGGCTGTGAAATTGAACGAAGTTATAGTCAACAAATCGCACGATGCTCAACTGGTCATACTCAACTTGCCCGGCCCACCGAAGGAAACGTACCTGGAGCGGGAGAGTAACTGTATCCTTTTTAACAAAACCCCATCATTTCCACAAACTGTTTCTAGCTTGAATGTGGAGAGTCGTTTTCCATTTGACAGTCGACGATATATTTCATGTGGATGTAGTCAAAAGGCCTCTAAAGGTTCTTTACCTTTGGAAATGCGATATAATTATGATAACATTCACATGAAATTTCCAAGCCACATTGTCACATCTATTTTTATTCCAATGCTATTCATTTTATTACACATACTTAAACAAACTTTTGCGCAACTTTCCTTAACCACATAACCTCACTACCTGCGCCACACAGATATGGAGTTCTTGGAGGTACTAACCGAGGGTCTGGAGCGTGTCCTCATGGTACGGGGCGGTGGACGGGAAGTCATCACGATCTACTCTTAAGCTGGAGAACCAAACCGAACATACATACACAAACACACACAAAAACGCGCGCATACAAGTTCATTCGTGGACGCACTCGGTTCCCGAGCCGTTCACTTCGCAATCAATTTTTCCAGCCAACCCGACTTTTCCCCCTTCCCGAGACAACGACGGACGTTACGGCAGCTCGCCAGAAAGTACGCTTAAACGAAACCGATATTACGGACGACGCATCCCGAGGGCTCCATTCGGTCTGCGTAAGCCGCCATCTTGCGTCGGCGGGCGTCATCTTGTAGCATCTAAGTACATTGAATTTCCACCAAAGTTTCCACCGGGCCCTACGGCCCGCATCGCGACACATGAGAACAATTCGGAGAGGAGAGAATACATATATACATATAAATATAAATATATCGTTAACATGCATGCGCTCGAAAAACTCGACAAACGCGAAACGTGTCGAAACACACAGAAGAATTAGATGGTGATTTTTTATTATTAATTGACGTGCGGTTCTCTTTGATACTATTTTCCTGGCGGTGATTGCAAAGTTCTAGGACAACGTCTTGCTCGCCTACACTGCGTCCCGAAAGATCGTTACGCTTTGGTTAACTAATTTATAATGAGAAGAAAACACTGTACATCGGCGTTCGAACCACCGACTTTAACAAATCCCCGAACAAACCTGGAACCGAAGCGAACGGAGCGAAACCCCATTACAGTAAACAACTAAAAACACTCCGCAAGGTGCGTCCACGACAACGGATAGTATTACCTTAGGCCAATTCGATCGACACAGAATTGTCGTCATGTCCGCATTTTTGTTTGTTGTTTTGTACTATCGTTATACAATTGTTTTCGGGTTTGTTTGTCGTTTTTGTCTATTTCCCGAAAACTGAGAAAAGACTCTCACTCCCGCAAAAAACAGATGCACCAAGTTGTTGTACTGTACTGTACTTCTCATTTAGTTTGTTAGAGGAAGTGAGTTGAGGCATGCAGATTTAACCGGCTGGTGTTGATGTATGTAAGCAAAGTACAAAATTGATCCTTCACCATCAACTATAAGCAAACCCGCAAAAAAAGGGGCAGACGAAGAGGTAAACCAGCAAACTACTCACACGCATGACAAATAAAGACAACCTCTTATCAAATGGTTATGCTACACCCGAAAGATCGAGCCGGCTTCACGAACAAAGTGTGAACAAGTAGGAGAAAAATGGAAAGGAAAGTAAACCGAAAAACCGAACAAAAGCACACTGGTATCGTGTAGTGTATCGAAACATCCGCCAAGGTCCAGCACCTTCAGCGGGCCAACAGTGAGCGCTAGATTTACATTCGATGTGATAAGTTCAGCTCGTTTATGTGTTCTATTTCTTTCGAACGCGAACCGTTTCGAAGATGCGAATAGCACACACGCAATCAAATAAATTATAGCTCGCTCGTTCCGGCTGGCGGGACGGTGCATGGTTGAACTTTCCGCTCTAACGAACGGTACAACGGCATCCCGACCAACGCTAACACATCCGGAGACTAGCGTTATGTCTTAGAAAAAAAGGAGAGGAAGGTAAAGAAAATTGAGCGAAAGTCAGGTGGGAAATGGCGATGAATGGAAAGAAAAATCGTTTGCTTTCTGTCAACCATACAGTATAGTAGAACTCTTATGTGCCTATAGTCTGTTAACTCGAACCAAAAGCAAACGCATAGAAACAAAACAAACCAGAGAGAGAGAGAGAGAAGGAAAGTAAGAGAGCAATGCAAAGAAGGTGAGCAAAAACTATTCCCCAATCGATACCAAATAGAAAGACTTTAAATGTTGACACGTGGAAATTGTGCGTGCATCCGGAAGGAACGCGACAGAAGGAAAAACCGGAACCGGAACGATTCTTCTTGTGTCCCGGAGGGGAAACGTCCTACTCTCGCCAAAAACACAAACCCGAACATCGTTGTGTTTGTCAATCCCTGGTTTACGTTGGTAAATTTTCGTTCGATTTTTTAACTTGAATAATTAACATTAAGTTAGAGTTATTATTTTGTTATAGCGAATGAGTTATAGATATTTTTTTGTCCGTGCCAGCCTGCTGGTGCCATCGGTTGAAGTATACTTTTCTTTCATTTATTGGTTGATAGATTGTGTTGAAAGAAACGAACCACACGCTGTTGCATGCCCTCGGTTTAACAACATGCAGGTAAGGACGCAATTCTACTCGCTTAGGTTTCTTTTTCTTACGTTTCATTTTGGTACTTTACACTTTCCGGCTTCGGGCCAACTAAGCACCATTAAAAAAAAAAGTCGACGCTGAATCTGGATCTCATCGGAAGGCAAGATTCCTAGGCCTACGAACAAACCCACGATCAAACACAGTCACTTATGAGAATGATGAAGTTAATCATAACACAAGAAAACACTTCTACCAACGGTTTGGTTAAACAAAAGACAACTAGCAGCAATCTCTCCATGTTAGTTTTACGGAAATTCGATAAACACAACAGAAATAATCGGTAAGAAAACCTTCGAAAAGGGTAACATAGTAAATGCAAGCATCGGTACTAGAAGTGAACAAATACAGTGTTAGTAGTTAATAGAACAGAACTATTGGAGCACCGTAAAATTGTTTCTATAACACGCTCAGGCTAAACTTGGTGCGGACAGTAGGAAGTGGAGTATCGACAGACAACAACAAAAAAACCAAACAGAAATGATATTAACATATTTGAGACTGGGTTTATAGTTATTGGTTTATTTTACTCTCCATTTATACATTATGAGCCTACGAAGGAAGTTTATGGAAGAGCTCCAACGCGAAGGGGAGAACAAATTACAAAAAAAGAACAAAAAAAGGAAAAAGCCAAATCCTCCACCCCTACACCCACATCCACAGAAACACACACAGAGACACACCGAACGGCGGACTGGCGTGTAACAGTTTAACATTTACCAACTTTGCGGATATTATAATAATAACTATAGTAATATTGACGGTAGGTTACTGGTCGGTGCCGAAATGGAAAACTTGGAAAAGTTTGCACACGCCGGTGCTTCTCTTTGGCAAAACGGCGCGTGAAAAGCGGCGAGTGCGGACGAACAAACAAAACAGAACAACAATAATATACAAATCTCAACTTCTTGAATTTCATATATACATATATATATACATATACATGCATACATCTAGGATACACTTACCAACTAAACCGCAATGTATTTAAGAGTAATTTAAAAATTAGAAGCGAACTAGGAAGCGAGCGATCCGATGCAGAAGACAAGCGCAGGAGAACACCTTACATCGGAAATCTTTCAAAGTTTACTAAAGTCTTTGGTTGTTTTTACGTCTTGTGTTTGTTTTCTCTATCTTATTTTATCCTGCCAAATTTGTTTTTCTTCTTTTCGGAATTCTAAACGAAATTTTTCAATTTCTTTTTTATCCAAAACGTAAAACCCCATTTCGTATGCAACTTCAAGTTAGTTTCGATTTCTTTACCACTTTATCTGTCATCCGATAAATGATATTGTATGCTGACAAGGCAACGTGTACGTAAAACGTGTGAAGGCAGCGAGATCACATGGCAAGCATGGTGGCGCAAGGCCGTGTGGAAGAAATCAGCTCACGGCATGGGGCGATTGAAATTAATCCTACCGTAGGGTGTATCGTAGATTGTAACCTATGAAAATGATAACTTCTAAACTAAATTTAAACAAACAAATCTCTTTCCGAGCCATGCGCGATTGTAACGATCGCGATGGTGGTCAGGAAGGGCAAGGACACACTCATGAAATTAACATAATTTTATTGCATAGGTTAATTTTCGGAAGCGCGCAACAAAGCAAAGTGCAGATGGACCGGGAAAGGTACCGCCAAAAAATGGGGAAAAAGATACAACTGAAAGTCACTAGCAAAGTGAAAGTGAGGGCGCGTTGCCAACAAAAACGCAAAGCCAGGCCAGGACAAAGGAGTGGAATGGAAAACACGCTGGACGGGAGGACGTGCAACCCAGTGTTGGAAGAAAGGAGAAAATAACCTTTATATAAGATAAGTATAGAGAAAAAAAACCAACAACCCTAGTAACTGAAGTAATAAAGTTGTGCGTTAGGAGAAATACAGTAACAGAAAGGAAGGCAAACGAAAATACACATAACTAAGTAAACACACTTACACGCTCCCATTTTTAGATAATTGTAACTGTTTATATTAAAGTTAGAAACGGTAGTAGTAAATTGTTCCCTCTCTCTCTGTTCACTTCTCAAACGAAAAGCGAACTTATAGAAAATAAAAAGAAAATCAACACGTGAAGGCGTTGAAACAGGTAGAACCACCATGGAAAGGATAACCCAAAGGAGGAAGCTGGAGTAAATGGAAAGAAAGAGAGGGAGAAAAATACAAAAACCAAACTATTCCACTCCAGAACACTCGCCGGTGTCCCGAGGGCGTTAGCTGCGTTAGGCTGAGAGTAGCATTAGAAGCACACGAATGGTAAATTGAATTGGAATGAAAGTAAGCAGTAAAAATTACGGAAAGGAAAACCAAAAAGTCTTTGCCAAAGGACACGCTCGACAGCCAGCTACTAAGGCGCCTTCCGGGATACCTTCAGCGGTGCATGGGATGCATGGGAAGTTATAGCTCATTTACTGTGAAACAAGACAAACAAACATTGAAATCAAATTATAACTCAAAGGAAAAACGATAAAAAAGCATCAAGAGTCACGAGATAGAGGAAGAAATCTAAAAGATACAAAAGGAAATGAGAAACACAATGGTCCCGGTAGCTTGAAATTATATCGGGAGAAAAAAACCCCTAGAGCAAGTGAAAGAGAAAGGAGAAGTGCTATTTAATATGTAGGTTAATGTGTCTAGAGTCTATCCACACTTCAGCAAACCTTATCCACTGTAAGCATAGCTGATTAGCAAAGAGAAGAAAACAAAAACACAAGACAACATTAGGAGTAACAAGGGAGGGAAAGTGGCACGAAACAGAAAAACAAGTAGCATTTAACTCGAATAGATTCGAACTCGAAAATCATCAGGATATCTGCAATTGCACTCACGAAGGTCCAACTGGTACTAATTGCCATATTTCCGTTGCGAACGGAGAACTTTAGTGTACCGGATGGAATGCAGCATCCGACTAATTTCCAAACATCACCCCTTCCTTCCTTCTCGAGGGTATATTACACTCGAAGGTGCCACTCTTTATCAAAACAAACAAGGAACTCATTGGCCAGCATTGAAACGCAGACAGAAAATACCGTAAATACATCGTTTTTGCGCGGACCCTACTATTAATCCTTCATCCTACTAGAATCAACACTTCTTAATCCAAACTAACTCTTTTTATATCTAACGAAAAACACACTCTATCTCTAATCTGTTTTGAAATGAGGTGAGAAAAAATACAAGTATTTATGGTCTCCCGGTGGGGCAGAAGAAAAGGTTAGAGGAAAAGTCCTCAATGCTAACCACTACCGGCTCGCCGTATTGCAAATACCCAGTTTTAAACCAGTTATAGACCGCATGTAACGCATAACCATTTTCCACCGAAACCGGGTGAACAAACCCTCGTTTCTTTACGCCCAACACCAACCAAAACGGCACCGATTTTAGTGCCAGCACACGGACAAATAAAAACACAAAAAAACACAAAATCCCCACATGAGCAACACACCGACACTCTACACCGAAACTGCATAAAATCTCTTAAAGCAATAAAAGTAAAACGTGTAGGTAAAATGTTAACGAACAGAAAAAGAAAAGGTGGTCAGAGGACAACCGGAACGCTAATCAAAACCAGTAAGAATCGGTAACTGCAGAGAAGTATAATGGAAAAACAAATCTAAAACCTTCAGGAACAGAGCGGACAAGCGGACATTAACGACGGACGGTAGCAAAGAAAAAACGCACACACACTCACACGACGCCCTTCAAATTTCCATTTGAAGAGTTGTAAAACAGATTTGAAACAGAAGAAGCCAGGAACGGACGGATATCGGGACGCAAAAAAAAACAAACAAAACAGATACAAAATACACACAAGAAACTAGAAACGGATATCGGGACGCAAAAAAAAACAAACAAAACAGATACAAAATACACACAAGAAACTAGAAACAATGGTGAAAATGATAAAGTCAAATTATAGTAGTAGGTTTTAGGACGCAACAGGCAAACGCATGGCAAAATAAATGAACTAAACGAGCAAACCGAGAGAAGAGCTGCCAACCGGAGAGGACAGTTACAGGCCGAATACTGTGCGCACCGAAACGAATAGTGTGGTAGTTTTCCCGGGCAATAGTGTCCCTTAGGTCAGGAGATGTTCAATGTATATAATTTGTTTTGTATGTTCAAGTATTCTTATCAATTTATTTTATCGTTGTTTCAATATTTAACAAGTTTGCTGGTTTGTTTGGTTTTATTTTTCGTTGAGCGTATGAAAAATAATTTGCCTTAAAAACGGCTATGTAACATAGACAAGTGTGTTTGGCTTTATTCTACATCATACACATAAATTTTACGCGCTTTTCTCATTTCCGAAATACGAATTACGAGCCTTCCAATCAAAAAAAAAGGTTGGCCTAAACACTGCCGATTTCTAGCCTCTTTCGATTTTTCAGTTACTTTATTCAATCATTCCTATTTTTCCGGAGCACTTTACTTGATCGATCGATTTGCGCTTAAAAGAACGTGGCTTTGCTACATAGAATGGGCGGACAAAAACATATGTACCTTTTAAAAAAAACTTGCCACACTTAAAATGTAGCTCTATCGCCACAGGATCCTCTGGAAATATGAATCAATTGAGCCGAAAAGAACCGTTTTTTCTTCGACCAGCAAATGGAAGACATGAGCTTTGTTGTCTATAATCACTCGCCCAACGAAAACCTTCATCTCACAAGTTAAAGACTAGCGCAATTAGTGCGTCGCGGTTGAAACGATCGAACAAATTCAAAATAACGATCGAATAAATTTATAAAAATAATGCGATGTGATTATGTTGCCAACCATAAAACAAGGGAAAAGTTTATAAAGCATTTGTAATTTAATTTGAAATGCTAGAAAATTATTTTAGATTTACTTTTATATTTCCTTTATTTGTTGCTTCTTTTCTAAGCTATTTCCAATAACGAAAGCTGTGGAACCAATCTAACGCTGAGCGACTTCATACGACTTTCGCGCTGTGCAATTAAAATGAATGATATTCCTTGCTGGGTTGTTAATGCTGCCCCCCTGCATCCATTTCCATTGCACCGTGCTCCTGCAAGTTGCAGTGGCAAACACTCATCTTCGTGTGAACACGTGGACCGAGAACTAGGAAGCAACCCGTAATCAAACGAAAACAAACCTGAGCTAAAATGCAAAGCGAAGACCTTCAGTAACACATGCGTAGTGTATAATTGTTATTACGATCGAGTCTAACTTCAGGTCGATAGGCAAATTCTATATAATGCAAAAACCAACTCAACGTAGTAGAGCAGTGACTAAAAGCCGCAAACAACACACACACCGCAAACACTACAGCAACGATTCACAAACTATAAGTTAGTGAAAAGCCGGAGCTGGGGTGAACAACATTTACATTAAACAAACAAATGAAAAAAAATCTTTGAGAATCAGAGTAATTTATAAATATGAGCTAATGACGCACTTTGTTGTTGTTAAATGATGATGCAATGATTATTGATATACTATTATTTCCATATTTATTGTGAAAATGCAAAGCAGATTTTATTTTTTCTACTATAACTATTGTAACCAGTAAAGTAGAGGCAGCCAATCGAGACGCGGATCGAGCGCCAGGTTGAGCGATCTATTTATTTCCGTTACCGGACGATGGCGGCAAAACGGATGCAAAACGTTACAGCGAATGCGCTTAAAGCGATTGGAAGAGGACGGATTGGGTAGTTGGATGTGAATGGTAACACAAATCGGTAGATTCGGATTTATTTCCCAGTGACGGTTCGGTTTTATTCCTACTGAATCCTCTGCCGAACAGTTCGAGAAACAGACCGGAAGTAGGACAGTCCACAGCAAAACCCGCCCTGTTGGATTTAGGATACGTTCCGCCTGTTTTCCGACATTCAATACAATCATTAACCGACACGGGGGCACGTGGAGTGGAAACTTACCGTGAGCCAGTCGAAACGCAAAGAGTAGATGAATTGAAAATAGTTTGAAAAAATCTGCAACAACACCCAAAATACACACACACGCAAAAACATATGAACGAAAATGATGCACAATAGCGAGTAGAACTAACAAACCAACAAACGAACCGGCAAAACGTGCTCTGTTTCAACTGGAAGTAAAATGAAAGAGATAACAAGTTGACGACCATAGTTCAGGGGACGGTAAAGGTCTATCTTTCGATACATTCTATTTCTAATGCTGGCAAGCATGTTTAGTTTAGGAAAGGCGCAATCTAACGCGACAAAACGAAACACAAAAAAAAAAAACAAAACAAAAAC